>CM046879.1:96282721-96882721 GCA_025667525.1 Glebionis coronaria
GTTGGTGCATAAAAAAGTTGTGAAAAAAGTTTTTTTAATTTTATTTTTTTTTCCATTTTTCTGATGCACAAAAAACGAAATCTGATGCACAAAACGGTACAATTTGGTGTACAATTTTTTTTCATGCACAAAATTTTCAAGTTGTTATAGTTTGATGCAGAATCAAATTTTAAAGCAAAAAGTCAAAAGAAGTTAGGCTTAAAAATGAAGTTTCGATGCCCAAAAAAAGTAAAAAACGTAAAAGAATACGTTTTTGTGCATCAAAATTTTGTTTTTGTGCATTAAAAAAACGTAAAAAACATCAAATTAAAAAAACTTTTTTTACAAAAGTTATTCGCACCAACATACCCGAGCTGCTAGAATTTTTTTAGAATTTTTGAAGAACTTTTTAAAAATCATATTTGTATGGTTAGTTAATTAGTTAGTTAGTTAGTTATTATTATGGTTTAATCTCATCCATTGATTTTAAATCAATGGTTGAAAATCCTTCTTATCATTCTCACCAAAAAAAGTCTTTTTATTTTATCTCTCTCCTATATATATATATATATATATATATATATATATATATATATATATATATATATATATATATATATATATATATATATATATATATATATATATATATATATATATATATATATATATATATATATATATATATATATATCTTTATATTATATATAGGTATAATTATGATTTGAAACCACACTTTTTAATCCAGTCATATCCCAGTCACATCTTTTAACCAATATTATTTTAGAATTTCCTAAAAAAATCTCCAAATTCCCTGAAATTTTGGTTTGAAATCGCAGTTTATTCAAATTCGCGTTTTGAAAACTGCGTTTTGGAGGCGCGTTTTAATGTTCTAGACCGGTCCGGTTCATGTCTGGGCCAAGCATGGTCTGTACCGGTCCGGACAAATCTGGGCTGAGTCGGATCAGTACTGGTCCGGATCAATTTTGGGCCAAGCCGGGTCAGGGCCGATCTGGTTCCATTTTGGGCCGAGCCGGGTCAGGCCGAGTCGGAACTAAACCGGTCCGGTTCAATTTTGGGCTGAGCCAGGTCTGATCTGAACCGGATCAGACTTCAGGTCATGTTTAATTTGAACCGAGTCGGAGGTTTTTTGGACCGGGTCACACATGAAACGGTTGAAATTAATTAATGACAAAAAGTGCCACTAACAAGATTTGAACCTTGGTCTCCTCCCTCAAAACTTAGCACCACACAGTTTACCAACTGTGCTATGCATAGTTTCAATTATAACTATGCAAACCTATATATTTAAAGATAGTTTCTTTTGGCTTGTGTTGGACTTATATAATACATAGCTTTGTCCGACCTATAAAAGATGCATCGGATGGCTCAAATGAAAAATAAAAGTACCTTTGGAATCGTAATCTCGTGCTCTTCTCAATGGTGTGCATGTGATTAAATATAAATCCCATTTGCATCTCAAAAAACGTGCAAACATCGACAAAACGCATCGAAAATCACCATTTTTAATTCATTTTATATATTTTGTATCTTCAAGACTCAATAAAGTATAAAAACATATTTTTACTTATATTTAGCACATTTAAGTCTTATTGGTCTATTTCGAGGATATTTTGATAATGTTTTTATGTGCAATTTGACACACATCGCTACAAAATCATACACAACTTCAACAAAGAAATATGTATTCATTCAATAAAATACATGTAATCATAAAACAATATAAAAAATAAAAAATAATTGTATATTTTAAATTATATATAAAACTTATTTTAGCAAAACTTATTTTAACGTAAACTATAACAAAAATATACTAAACATTAAATTACAAATTAAAAAAGACAAAAGAAAATACACAAACCACAACAAAGAACTATTATTCATTCAATAAAACATATCAAATCACAAAACAATATATATAAAAATATTGTACATTTTAAATTATGTTTTAGCGTAAACTATAAAAAACATGTTTATTTTCTAAATTTTTTATTTTCTATATTTTGGATTAAAAACATGTTTATTTCAAAAAAAATTCAATATTTTTCAAAAATCATGAAATTTTTATTTTCTAATATTATATAGAAACTAGAATACCCCATATTACCTTTCTATTTCTTTTCCCTAATAAAAATAAAATATTTCGCATATCTATTTCTAACCCTATTTTACATTTTCGTCACTTTTTAACGTTTGTTTCAAAAATTTTACGTTTCGACAACTTCTCACGTTTTTGTCAGTTTTCTTTACGTTTCTTCGTTTTTCACGTTTTCGCTGGTTTTTTTTTTTACTTTTTTTGTCAGTTTTTTTATGTCTTCGTCAGATATTTTTATACCTTGGATATTTTTCATGTTCTTATCAGTTTTTTACGTTTTCGTCATTATTTTTAAGTTTTTTTCTTCGATTTAGTCCGTTTTCATCAGTATTTTTACGTTTACATCAGTTGTTTTACGTTTATCTCAGTGTTTTTATGTTTTCGTCAGATTTTTTATGTTTTTGTCCGAATTTTTAAGTTTTCGGCAATATTTTTTTCCTTTTTCTTCTGATTTTACATTTTTATCCGATTTCTGTCTGATTTTTTCGTTATCATCCGATTTTTATTATGTTTTTATCAGGTGTTCAAGATTTTCAACTCTACTCATGAAAAGAAATCTCTTTCCTCCTCTAGAAATTTAATAGCAGATAATTATGAAAAGTTTTCACAACTAAACAACCCCTTTATTTTTTTTAACTTTCGAAATATTTTTAGTAGTTTTCTTTTTAAGTTTCAAAATTTTTTTATTTTCTAAATTTCGGATGAATTTCCGTAGCTCAATAATTATCCGAGTGTAAAGGTTTAGACATGTAAAAATTGCCATTGAATAAAAAATTAAACACAAACACTGGCATCAGATAAAAATATAGTTAAAGACCCAAAATAACAATTTCTACTGTTAAAATTCCGTCATTCCATTATAGGAAAATAACATAACGCTGTTTTTGTGAAATTTGATATTCTTTTTAAGGTTTATCGGAGTGTAAAGGTTGTTGTTTTCATTAATGCATGTTTGTGAGGTTTAGACATGAAATTTTTTTATTATTTTTGAAATATTTTTTTTTAAAATTCGGATTTTGTTTTAAATCTTTTAAAATATCTTTAACATAAGTTTAAGAATCATATTATAGCAATATATCAGGATACGGTTTCACCACCGGGTTAATCCGGTTAAGTCACCGGGTAAGGAGACTGATCATCGGGTCAACCCTACCGAGTCACCGGTTCATCGTCAATGGTTCGTTCATATTATGCAAAGAAAATAATCCCGCCCGTTGACCACAAACAAACGTTAATTAAGCGTAAAAAATAACTAAAATATACAAAAGGTTAAATTACAAATTCAAGAAACTAAAAACGCACAACAATAAACCCTCCTGAACAAGAAAAAAAAGCGACCCTGCCCGTTGGGCGGGTTTTGACACTAGTATATATATATATATATATATATATATATATATATATATATATATATATATATATATATATATATATATATATATATATATATATATATATATATATATATATATATATATATATATATATATATATATATATATATATATATATATATATATATATATATATATATATATATATATATATATATATATATATATATATATATATATATATATATATATATATATATATATATATATATATATATATATATATATATATAGGTAAGAGATATATGCAGAACTCATTTTAAGCGTAGAACTATGTAGAACTATTAGAATTAATCTAGATCATTGGATTAGTTTGATCAAAGGTTAAAACTCAATGTGTCAAAATTTCAATTAAATAAAAGATAAATGTATTCTTTTTAATTAAGCCAAAGACCGGAAGGGTATTATCGGTAATGCACTTTAATTAATATTTTATCACACTAAAACAAAACCATCATGTTTTTAGATATAGTATTTCATAGCCACCCTCCAGCCTCCATACATTCTTCCAGGAAACATAATCATAGATCTACCATCATCCTTTCCTTTACTCAGTCCGCCACTAATGAAGTAACAAAATCATGTCTTTGTATTTCGAAAACACAGGGTAAAAAGATCCGGCTAAATGTCATTGTAGATCTAGATCTATAGTAAAAGATTAGGTTCGTTAATTTTTTATTCATCTCGAAATAAGTTTGATTCGATCACTTTTTATTATAATATTATCATTTCAAGATGTGTTTTGCTATCATTTCCACGTTTTTTTATTGTTGATTGTTATAATCATTTCGAAATGGATTCGATTCGCCCATTTCTTATTATCATTTCAAAATGAGTTTCTTAATGTTTATAATCAGAACATCTTGGATCTAGATTAGAAAATAAACAAGAGTAAAATGTGTTTCTTAATTTTTATAATCATTTCGAAATGTTTGATCAAAACATGGTGGATTTCGAAAAATAAAAGATCTAGCGAAATGGGGTTTGGTTATTTTTCTAGTGGTTATTAAATATGGGCTAAATTATATTCGTGATTAAGATTTGTCCATGGATATGAAAAAATCTTTATATTAAATAGTATAATAAATGGTTCTTGAAAAACAATTTTGATGTGAAAAACTATTAAAAACACACACTAACTGTAGCGAAGATCCATGGTGTTGGGTCCATTTTGTATCTTTAATTTTTTGTACTAATTGGTGATTATGATTTTTTGTGGCTAGTGTATCTTTTGTACACGTGAAGAGCTAAATGAGATTTTTTTCGGAACAAAGAGCTAAATGAGATGGATCCATGTTCAATTTAGCATTCATTTATTGCTAACACTTAGTATGATTTTTATTTAATGTTTAATGTTTTATGATGTTTAATTGTGATGGTTCACTTTACATGATCATTGAAAATATCTACATGTTTTTTTTATGGTATGCGCGTATCTGGACGATGGCATACGACACATATATGGTTTGTTAGCGGGCTTATATAGGCCCATGTGATAGCATATGTCGGTTATATTCTTCTATATATATTACGCTTCATGTTTTGGTTTTGGACACAATACAATTTTACGATTCAATATTCGATTCAATATATATTCCTACATGGTATCAAGAGGGTTTTGCCGATCCTAGTTCATTCGCTTCCGCCTACTTCACCGAGGATCTCTCGGACATTCGCTGTTCTTTGACTAAGTTTAGTCAACGTATCTCGGCTAAGTTTAGCCGCTGTGTTATCGATCCTCTTTCGGTGGTTCGCTGTTTTGTTTTCGACTAAGTATAGTCCAGTATCTAGGCTAAGTTTAGCTAATGTTTGATTGAAGTTTCAGTCGGATTTGTTTTCCTTTCTCTCTTTGTTTCCTGATTCTTTCCCAAGCAAACCCTAAAATCCACAAACCCTAACAACTTGTCATCATGACCAACAGGAATCCACCTCCCACGCCATCTCTTACTTTATCCGACAAACTCATGGCGATGAACCATTTAACCACCTTTGTTCCTGAAAAACTTGATATCGATGCGATGAATTACTCATCGTGGGTGTATTACTTCTCCCACTTATGTCATGGTTACGGAATCTTGGATCATATTGTTGATCCCGCTGGTTCTTCATCCGCTGCCCCACCTGCGGATCCACCCACTCGGGATGCAGAATGGATCAAGATTGATTTCATAGTCCGGTCTTGGCTGTTTTCTACTCTTGCTCCATCCGTAAGAAAACATTTGGTTGATCTTAACCCGACCACTGCTAAGGAAGCATGGAAACATCTTGAAGCTATATTTCAAGACAACAAGCGCCCACGTGCTATGGCTTTGAAAGCCGAATTACGCAACTTGCAGCTTGGGGACTTATCCATTGACGCCTATTTTCAAAAAATAGAATCTTTGGTTTCGGTCCTTATTGGTCTTGGTTCTCCTCTCAGTAATGATGATATTGTTACCTACGCACTTGAGGGTTTACCGTCGACTTATGAAACCATATCTACTGTTATTGTTAGTCGGGAACCCTTTCCAGACATGAAAACGGTTTGGTCCATGTTGACCACTCATGAGATGCGTCTCAAGTCTCGGTCTCAAAACCCACTTGTTGATGCTACCTCTGCTTCTCCCATGGTTTTATTGGCGAAATCCAACACCGGTTCTAGTCGTGGTCCTTCTTTGGAGAAAATCAATCGCCCATGTTGGAGTTTTGCTAAGGGTCCTTGTCGATTTGGAGAAGCTTGTCGTTACCTACACAATGGTGTTCATGGCAAGTCTACGTTGCTCCCTCGTTCCACGGGTTCGACATCAACTGTATCGGGTGTGACACGCTCAGACTTGGATATGTTGCAATCATTGTTAGCTAAGTTTGGTTTACATGCCCCTGCTAATGTCACCCCCTCTCCTCCCGTGGCTTATACTATTTCGGTTCCTCCTGGATTTCAAGCGCAACCCAATTATGTAAGTTCACAGTTTCAACCTAGTCCTTTTGGGGGGTCAACAATGAGCATGCTTGGGTTCTTGCCACAACAAGCGGTTCACACTACACAACATGGGGTTCCAGTTCTACAGCAGGGGGTTCACACTTCACAACAGGGGGCTCAGTTTGTATCTGGACTTCCACAGGTGCCAGTTCCATACTCGACAGGTGTCCAGCAGCAGCAAGGGGGTTCTTTGCCTCGTTTGGTTAAATTCATCCAATCCCCTAGTATGTCTTTTCATCCAAGTCAACTATTTGTGTCCGGGTCACAAGGTTCGGGTCAAGCTACACTTTTGCCGAATGCATTCACAACCACTACTCTTCAGGATCCGTCTTCCGGAAATTGGAACATGGATACAAGTGCGAGTTCTCATCTTAATGGTTCTGTACATTGTCTTAGTGATATTCTTAATATGTGCATTTACCCGTCTGTTGCTGTTGGTGATGGGCGTTTTATTCCTGTTATTAACTCTAGTCATAGTGTTTTGTCTACACCTTTTCGTCCTCTTCGTTTAAATAATGTTTTAATCACTCCCAATATTGTCAAAAACTTAATTTCTGTTCGTCAATTTGTCCGTGATAATTCTTGTACTATTGAGTTTGACTCTTTTGGTTTTTCTGTGAAGGACTTCATAACTCGACGGGTACTCCTCCGATGTGATAGCACGGGTGATCTTTATCCTGTTACGAAGCCCTCCACTATCCCTCATGCTTTTCTTTCTAGTCAGTATACGTGGCATCAACGACTTGGACATCCAGGAAGTGAAGTGTTGCGTCGTGTTGTTTCAAGTGCCTCTATTTCATGTAATAAAGAGAAACTTCCCGTTCTTTGCCATGCTCGTCAGCTTGGCAAACACGTGAAGCTTCAATTTTTTAGTTCGTCTACTTCCGTTAACTCTTATTTTGACGTTGTTCACTCGGACCTGTGGACCTCCCCCATTCCGAGTCTTTCTGGTTTCAAATATTATGTTTTGTTTCTAGATCATTATAGTCAGTATGTTTGGGTCTATCCATTAATGAATAAATCTGATGTTTTGTCTAAGTTTGTGTTATTTCGTAATTATGTGCGTACTCAATTTAAGTGTGCAATTAAGTCTTTTTAGTGTGATCATGGTGGTGAATTTGATAATAATGCTTTTCATAAACTCTTTACCGATAATGGCATTCAATTTCGATTTTCATGTCCCCGCACCTCCCAACAAAATGGCAAATCTGAACGTATGATCCGTACAATTAATAATCTTATTCGTACATTATTATTCCAAGCACATTTACCACCTAATTACTGGGCTGAGGCACTTCATATGGCAGTTTACTTACTGAATATTTTACCTTCTCGTGCCATTAATAACGAGATACCCTTTACCCGCATGTTTGGTGCGCAACCTGATTATAGTATTCTTCGTGTTTTTGGTTGCCTTTGTTACCCACATATCAATACCAATCATAAACTTGGCCCACGTGCCACACCTTCCATTTTTTTGGGACATGCTGCCAATCATTTTGGCTATCGCTGTCTTGATCTCAACACCAATAAAATAATTATCTCCCGTCATGTCACCTTTGATGAAACGGTGTTTCCGTTTCTCTCCGAAAAATCCCCTACTCCACCTTCCTATGATTTTTTGGATGATTCCAATAATCTTATTTCCACCATTATTCACACCACACCCATTTCTCCTGCTCATATTCCTCAAACAGTTGATGTACCTACACCTCCAACATCGGTTACACCTCATGTCCCATCTACATCGACTATCCCTTCTACTCCGCTTTCACCCCCTACACCTCAGTCTGTGACGCAACCAGTCCCTGATCCGACACCATCTCTATCACTTGCTTCCACCACCGCTACTGCATCTGTCGACGTATAGTCGGTACTCGACCTGGCCCAACAGGCCCGCGGCCCACACACACCTAACTTATCCTTTATGAAACCCTAGCACTATATAAACAAGGCTAGGGGTCTCATTCTACAACAGTTTCTCTCTCTCTCAACCACACCACTTTACAATATATCATCACCATACTAACTTGACCGTCGGAGGTGGACCCCGGGGCTCCGGCCTCGGGTCCACGTCTAACCGGTTTACCTTTGTTTGCAGCATTACTCACGACCGGGGAAGACGATGAACGGCCCAGGAGAGTCGTCGAACCGGCCTAGCCAAACTATGCTCCAACAAGTTGGCGCCATCCGTGGGACCCTAACTAAACTAAGCTTCGTGGTCTCGCGCTATGGAAAAGCAAAGATCAATTCCGAAAATTGGTAATTCTGAAACCTTCGAATCTTTGTTTCTTCCATCTGTTCTGCCATGCGGATAAATTCACACTAGCACACGTTTTTTTTATGTGAAAATTCTAAATTGCTAAATCAAGATGCGCCAAAATTTTGACATCGCATTTAATTGTGTACTATTAAATGCGCCTATTACTTCTGACTATGACTGTGTGCCATCAAATTATGCTATTATATTTGTTGCAGTCTTGTTTATTCCCATTGCATTTGCTTCTAAGTTACTCCGTATTACTTTTCTAATATTGGTCTACAATTGTTGACTAAGCATAATGGTCAATATTCTGTTTTGAATAAGAATATTGATTGTGCTTGTTTTTTTTGTCGAACGAGAACCGTCTTTAGCTTAGAAGTCCTTTTTTAAAATTTGGATAAAGATTTTATCATATCTTTATAATAGGTAAAGATATTTACCAATCTTTTTAAATAAATAAAAAGTATTTGTTTATATATATAAAAAAAATACTGCTTCATACGAAAATATGTTTTTCATGCTTTGGGAAATTTTATGCGGATATATTACCATGCGATATACGTGTTTTACGTCTGCTATTTTTACAATGTTGGATATCCGCGATCATCGACCCGCCTTTTTGGGATAGTCTGTACAATTGAACATATTTTATTTTTACTCATGGTCATGGCATGTCCAGCCAAACTCGTCCGCACGTTTTAAAATATTTTATTAACTACGGTTGTGAGGCGCGTTCTTTCGCATCATTAATAAACGATATTACACATATCATTTATATTATTACAAAATCTTGTTTATCTTTTAAATTTAGTAAAGGTATATTCCGATATTTTTATATAGTTAACAGGATATTACCTATATCTTCTAAAAAGTATTATCGATATTTTTTATCTTTTAGATCGGTAAAAGGATATTACATATATCTTTTGATTTTGTTACTATATTTTCTGTATAAGTCGCGGCTCGGCCTATTAAAATCGTTTCGCGACCCGACCTCTTTTTTCGCGGTCATGGTCCATCCATCCGCACTCGTCTGCACATTCATCTAGTATTACATATAATTTGGTTAATATATTTTATTTTTTATCCGCGGTTATGGTACGTCCATCCGCGCTAGTTCGTACATTCGGACATCTTTAGCCTACGGGCGTACATGTACACATCGTTCCCAGGTGGAATAAGAGGATTGAGTGAACCTAATAATTCAACTTGTCGTGTAAGAGGGATGCAACCCCAACGACCATGGATCATGTATCCTTGTTAGACACCTTGCTATCAAGACGTTGTAGTAAGTTAGCGAACTACATGACTCATGATGGACTTGCAAAAGACACACTGTGCACGTCTAACAAAATTTTGTCAAAACTTTGACCGTCCTTATGGTAAATGCGGTACGCCGCACGTAATGGCATATCTCATCCCACAAGTTAGTTAAGATACGTCTTATACTATGTGACAATTCGCGGTTATGGCACGACCCATCCGCGTTGGTTCGCATGTTCGAACCCAATTTTTATCTTTCGTATGCGGCTATGGTACGTCCATTCGCGTTGGTCTACGCGACTGTAATTTTTTGAATACTTGATTAAGTTTAATATTACTAATCGAGTTTAGCACCATTAAACTTGGGGGGCTACCAGGGTATAATAATACCACTATTTCCGTGCATGACACGCAAATATCTTGGGATATATTTCTTTGCCGCAGAAGTCCGCCTTCTGCTAGGTTATTCCTTTGCCATGGAAGTATCACTTCCATTGGCTTATTCCTTCGCCGCGGAAGTACTCCTTCTGCGTGCTTGTTTCTGCGTCATGGAAGTATCTCTTCCATTGGCTTATTCCTTCGCCGCGGAAGTACTCCTTCCGCGCATGGAAGTATCTCTTCCATTGGCTTATTCCTTCGCCGCGGAAGTACTCCTTCTGCGTGTTTGTTTCTGCGCCATGGAAGTATCTCTCCATTGGCTTATTCCTTCGCCGCGGAAGTACTCCTTCCGCGCATGGAAGTATCTCTTCCATTGGCTTATTCCTTCGCCGCGGAAGTACTCCTTCCGCACGCTTCTTCCTTTGCCATGGAAGTATCTCTTCCATTGGCTTATTCCTTCGCCGCGGAAGTACTCCTTCCGCGTATGGAAGTATCTCTTCCATTGGCTTATTCCTTCGCCGCGGAAGTATTCCGCGCATGGAAGTATCTCTTCCATTGGCTTATTCCTTCGCCACGGAAGTACTCCTTCCGCGCGCTTCTTCCTTTGCCATGAAAGTATCTCTTCCATTGGCTTATTCCTTCGCCGCGGAAGTACTCCTTCCGCGCGCTTCTTCCTTTGTCATGGAAGTATCTCTTCCATTGGCTTAGTCCTTCGCCGTCGAAGTATTCCTTCCGCGCGCTTGTTTCTTCGCCATGGAAGTATCTCTTCCATTGGCTTATGCCTTTGTCACGGAAGTATCCCTTCCGTTGGCTTATTCATTCGCCGTGGAAGTATCTCTTCCACATGCTTATTATCTTCGCCGTGGAAGTATCTCTTCCACATGCTCATTATCTTCGCTGTGGAAGTATTCTTCCACGTTCTTCTTATCTTCGCCGTGGAAGTATCTCTTCCACGTGCTTCTTATCTTCGCCGTGGAAGTATCTCTTCCACGTGCTCATTATTTTTCGCCGTGGAAGTATCTCTTCCACGTGCTCATTATCCTCGCCGTGGAAGTATCTCTTCCACGTGCTTCTTATCTTCGCCGTGGAAGTATCTCTTCCACGTGCTCATTATTTTCGCCGTGGAAGTATCTCTTTCACGTGCTCATTATTTTCGTCGTGGAAGTATCTCTTCCACGTGCTTCTTATCTTCGCCGTGGAAGTATCTCTTCCACGTGGTCATTAGTTTCGTCATGGAAGTATCTCTTCCACGTGCTTCTTATCTTCGCCGTGGAAGTATCTCTTCCACGTGCTCATTATTTTCTTCGTGGAAGTATCTCTTCCACGTGCTTCTTATCTTCGCCATGGAAGTATCTCTTCCACGTGCTCATTATTTTCGCCGTGGAAGTATCTCTTCCACGTGCTCATTATCCTCGCCGTGGAAGTATCTCTTCCACGTGCTTCTTATCTTCGCCGTGGAAGTATCTCTTCCACGTGCTCATTATTTTCGTCGTGGAAGTATCTCTTCCACGTGCTTCTTATCTTCGCCGTGGAAGTATCTCTTCCACGTGCTCATTAGTTTCGTCGTGGAAGTATCTCTTCCATGTGCTTCTTATCTTCGCCGTGGAAGTATCTCTTCCACGTGCTCATTATTTTCGTCGTGGAAGTATCTCTTCCACGTGCTTCTTATCTTCGCCGTGGAAGTATCTCTTCCACGTGCTCATTATTTTCGCCGTGGAAGTATCTCTTCCACGTGCTCATTATCCTCGCCGTGGAAGTATCTCTTCCACGTGCTTCTTATCTTCGCCGTGGAAGTATCTCTTCCACGTGCTCATTATTTTTGTCGTGGAAGTATCTCTTCCACGTGCTTCTTATCCTCTCCGTGGGAGTATCTCTTCCACGTGCTCATTATTTTCACCGTGGAAGTATCTCTTCCACGTGCTCATTATTTTCGCCGTGGAAATATTCTTCCACGGCGCATCGTTATCTTTTGTCGTGGAAGTACGCCTTCCACTGGCTCATTCTGCCACAGAAGTACGTCTTCTGTTGGTTCATATCTCTGTTACGGAAGTACGTCTTCCGTGATGAATTACTTGGCTCGGCTAAGAGTGAATTTCCAAAATTTATATCGGTTATACTTAATTAGATGGAGCCTGATCAACTATGTTTAATCCAAGGAAAACCGTGACAAATTTTGGAAGTTGTTCTCAAATGTCGTGGCCATAAGACGGATGTAATATCCGCATAAGCATGCCACAAAAGTACGTCTTCTGTTGGCCTTAAGACGAATGAAATATTCGCGCTATGCTGCATCATTAGTGGGTATAAGAAGTACGCCTTCAAATGTTCACGATGCAGCATACGGGTTCCACCTCCACCTTCACAAAACCTTCTTATCATCCTCACGTTAGAGATGAATAAGAATGATACCTTGCCAATGCCAGTGTTACCCCGGCTATAGAACACGCTTTCTTCTTACGGGGTCCTTACCGTCTAATCACGGGAAACCAAGCATTCGAGCACAACCACCCGTCTTACGTATACATGTTTTCTCATTTCTTTCGACGTAGATATGCTTACAGGTAGCGGATATGGTGTAAAGTCTAGTAACCTCGGTGACAACCTCGCATACTAGACAGGGGGGACATGATGGCGTATAGTGGCTATGCTCACTATTCGTGATCCCAGCCTATCATCTTTTTGCTAAAGGAAGCTCATTACGAGTGGAGCCATATGTTACGGACGACCCACGAGAATGTCCTAGCAGCAAGCAGCACGCGGTTTTTTAGTGAGCATGATACACGAATGAGTCTAGCATAACATGATTATGAACCATATAATACTAGACTGGGGGACATGTCGATGTATAGTCGGTACTCGACCTGGCCCAACAGGCCCGCGGCCCACACACACCTAACTTATCCTTTATGAAACCGTAGCACTATATAAACAAGGCTAGGGGTCTCATTCTACAACAGGTTCTCTCTCTCTCAACCACACCACTTTACAATATATCATCACCATACTAATTTGACCGTCGGAGGTGGACCTCGGGGCTCCGGCCTCGGGTCCACGTCTAACCGGTTTACCTTTGTTTGCAGCATTACTCACGACCGAGGAAGACGATGAACGGCCTAGGAGAGTCGTCGAACCGGCCTAGCCAAACTATGCTCCAACAGCATCTGTTCATCCCATGGTCACACGTTCTCGTGTCGGGATAACTTGTCCTAATCCTCGTTATGCTGGTCATGTGTCTACTATCTCCCCCATACCTCGGTCGTATAACGACGCGTTTAATGATCCTCATTGGCGCAACGCTATGTTTGACGAGTATATTGCACTTATTAAAAATAAAACTTGGACTATTATACCTCGCCCAGAGGGTGCTAATATTGTTCGTTGTATGTGGTTATTTTGGCATAAGTTTTTGGCAGATGGCTCACTTAGTCGGTATAAGGCACGTCTTGTTGCCAATGGTAGTACTCAGGTTGAGGGTGTTGATGTTGATGAGACTTTTAGTCCGGTTGTTAAGCCGGGCACTATTCGCACTGTCCTTAGTTTAGCTATTTCTCGGCATTGGCCTGTTCATCAGCTTGATGTTAAGAATGCATTTTTACACGGTGACTTAGCTGAGACTGTTTACATGCACCAGCCTCCCAGGTTTCGAGATTCTGAGCATCCAGACTATGTTTGTTTATTGCAGCGTTCACTGTATGGTCTTAAGCAGGCACCTCGTGCTTGGTTTCAGCGGTTTGGTTCTTACATTACCACTGTTGGATTTACTCCTAGTCGATGTGATTCCTCTTTATTTATTTATAGACAGGGTACTGATACGGCGTTTTTATTACTATATGTGGATGACATTGTTCTCACTGCTTCCTCTGATCGTCTACTACAACAAATTATAGCTTCTCTCCATCGCGAGTTTTCTATGACAGATTTGGGTGCGCTTAATTATTTTTTGGGTATTTCTGTTAAGCGGGACTCTTCTGGCATGTTTCTGTCCCAACGGACATATGCTATAGAGATTTTAGAGCGTGCTCGTATGGTTGGTTGTAATCTGACTCAGACTCCTATTGATACAGAGTCCAAGTTAGGGGCTGGTGGTCCTCCGGTTGTTGATCCTACCTTATACCGGAGTTTAGCAGGTTCTCTTCAGTATCTCACATTTACTAGACCAGACATTACGTATGCTGTGCAACAGGTTTGTCTTTATATGCATGATCCACGGGATCCTCACTTTTCTGCTCTCAAGCGGATTTTGAGGTATGTTCAAGGGACCTTAGATTATGGGTTACAACTGTTTTCTTCTACTACTGATTCCTTGGTTGCTTATTCGGATGCTGATTGGGCTAGTTGCCCAACTACGCGACGATCTACTTCGGGGGTACTGTGTTTTTCTTGGCAACAACTTACTCTCTTGGTCCTCTAAGCGTCAGCCGACGCTTTCTCGCTCTAGTGCTGAGGCGGAATATCATGGTGTTGCCAATGCTGTTGCTGAGACATGTTGGATTCGGAATTTACTTCGTGAGCTTCATACTCCTTTATCTTCTGCCACTATTGTGTATTGTGATAATGTGAGTGTTGTCTACTTGTCCTCTAATCCGGTTCAACATCAGCGTACGAAACACATTGAGATTGATATTCACTTTATTCGGGATTTGGTTGCTTCTGGGCAGGTTCGCGTGTTACATGTGCCGTCTCGGTTTCAATATGCGGATATCTTCACTAAGGGTTTACCTTCGGCGTTGTTTGATGAGTTTCGTGACAGTTTGAGTGTTCGTTGTTCTCCCGCTTCAACTGCGGGGGAGTGTTAGCGGGCTTATATAGGCCCATGTGATAGCATATGTCGGTTATATTCTTCTATATATATTACGCTTCATGTTTTGGTTTTGGACAGAATACAATTTTACGATTCAATATTCGATTCAATATATATTCCTACATGGTTTTGGAAAAACACTCATGTTCTAGTAAATTTGATGAGAAAGTGACGGGTAATCTAAAAAATTCATGTATATTTTGAAAGAGTGCATTTATGTTTTTTTGAGTGCATGTATGTTTTTTGGAATGCGTGCATTGATGTTTTCAATCAGACATTTTTTGAAAGGTGCATTAATGTTTTTAGTCTAAAACCATATGTTTTTGGAACGCGTGCATTGATGTTTTTAGTTTAAAACATACTATGTTTTTGGATCGCGTATATTGATATTGTTTTCCTATTTTTATTTTATCAACTAGTTTAAAAACTAATTTAGCATTACATTATTTGATATAACAAGTCTTCTTTTATTTGTTTGTTTCAGTAAGAATGGCTCATTCATAAGAAAGTCGCGTGTGACGAAGATGATGAACATGTGCAGTTATGTTCTCGAGGGGCGTGCACTTATGATCTCGAAGAGTGGGTGGATTTTTTTTAAAAGTGCACCCATGTTTTTGAATGAAATGTGCGTCTATCCTTAAGAAGATATATTTGTATCTTGAATTGTATTTTGTTATGTATCATTTTTTGTGTATACTATTTAGGATTGTATTTTTTTTATTTAGAAGTTACATGTATGTGTTTATGTTTTCTATTAAGGATTTTAAAGATCAAAAGATATACACTAAAAAAATATATGCAATTAACATTTTAAACAAAACAATTTTGATGTTTAAACAATTATGCGTAAAAACATATGTAGATTTATGACTTAAAAAAATATATGCACTTTACTTTTATTAAAACGTCAATGTTAAAAATAAAAAATTAAAAAAATAGAAAAATAGAAAATTTTGAAATTCCAAAAATTTAAAAAATTTAAAAACGTTTTTTAATTAAAAAATTCAAAAACAAATTACAAATGTGTTTTACTATTTTACCCTTTTGAATTAAATAAAAAAATTAATAATGCTAATTTCTTATTGGTCAAAAATAGTTCTGTAGAGTTCCACACCTAAAATGGGTTCTGCATATAACTCGCCCATATATATATATATATATATATTGTGTGAACTAAGTGTGGATTGATTATTAATAATCCGGTTAATTAATCTTAAGTATTAACGTAACATTAAAAATATTACGATGTTTGTTTAAAAAGGGTATACACTATAAACTTGTAACCAAAATTTTTTCTTTTGTTTGTAAGCTTATACTTACATCAAATTTAAAATAATACTATTTTCAGAGTATCATGACTCCACCTGTTGCATCTCTGACTATTCTACCAGAGGTAGCCCCCGCTCCAGCTATCTCTACGTCACCACGATCCGTACACTGTGGATGGCTGTAAGTCCTCAGATTCAGAGGACAACCAGACTATTAGAGCTGCGTTTCCTGATGACTCTCTCACTGCTCCACCATCAGCTACATTGGTCCCCACCACTGTGGAGGAGGACCAGGTGACTCCCGACCTACCACCTCTAGCACCGCCATCATTGCCTCAGGGCTACTTTCCCGGGTCTCTACTTTCTCGTAAGAGGAGGTATGAGGCTACTCCCGACTCCACTTACGAGGTCGACGAGGGTTCCAAGACAGGACATGCTGATACGGTCCAAGCCCAGATTGCCGCTCTGGTCGTACGGCAGGAGCAGGACATGTCGGATGTCCACAACCTGTTGACAACAGGCCAGGCGGGGTACACAGTCGTGCATGAGCGTATAGACTCTCTCTCTCTCTCTCTCTCGTACTATGTAGGTAGGAGCCCAGACAGCCAGAGGTGTTCGGGCCATGACCGATGAGGCATTACTGTGGTTGCTGGAGGAGAACTATTGTCTCCATCAGCATATTCACACCTTGGAAGGCTTTTAGCACCATACCCATGCTGCTCTCACTTCACAGGAGCAGTCCTTGTCCACCTTCTTTGACCTTGCAGCCATACGACATGATGGAGTGACTGCAGAGACCGCCTATCTCCGGGGAGCAGTTGACAGACTTTGATCCCAGTTGCTGACTGCACTCCGTCTGCTTATGGAGACCCAATTGGCAGTTCAGGCATTGCAGAGTACCAGGACAACACCTGCAGCTTCACCAGCCCCACCAGCACCAGCCTCATCCAGCAGACCTGCTAGGCAGGATTAAAGTAGATGTACTAGACTTCTTATACATCATGATAAGCTTTTGGGTTATATCCCAGCTATCATGGTATAGGACTTTTTTTACTTTTATTTTTCCAGCCTTTGTGACCTATCATCGTACTGTACTCTTTCGAATAGGTGTTTTGATGTGATGTACTTAAGACTGTGTGTAGCACTACCCTAGACAAGGCCTGTTGAGCCTTTGACTTGGATTTGTTATGCTTGATGTATGTTTAATTTCTTATGGAAATGGCATGTAATCACTTTCTTTTGCTATATCTGTTATGTGCTGTATTATATTATGAAATCTTGACAGGTTATCCAATTTGTTATGAAATCTATGAATGAAATTTCCCCGTGCAATTATTATAAAAACTGTACTAACACTTAAACTAATTATCTCATCTTGTGTATGATTATAGACAAATGGTGATTACTCGATCGAACCCCAACGATGCAACAACCTCAGATGCCACAAATACCGACCATACTGAAGCTACTCAAAATGTCATTGCTACCCAACTCAGGGAAATGCTAAATGAGGGCATCGCCGCAGCCATGGCAGCCAGAGGAGTTGACCGGAATATGAACGATGGTCAAAACCTTAATGTACGCAGAAACAATGCCAACAAGGGTTGCTCTTACACTGACTTCCTGAAATGCAAACCCTCATACTACTGAGGAAAGGAATGAGTTGTGGAACTAATGCAGTGGTTTGAAAGGTTGGAGACTGTATTCCGCATCAATGACTTTGTTGATGAGAACAAAGTCAAATTCGCTACTTGCACACTACTTGAGAGTGCCCTTACTTGGTGGAACTCAGTTGTTGCTACCCTTGGGCACGATGCTTCTTATACTCTCACATGGGCCAACCTTAAGGAGAGAATGACTGAAAAGTACTGCCCAAGAGGCGAAATGAAGAAATTGGAGATTGAACTGTGGGATCTTAAGTGCAAGAACAATGACATCATTTGGTACAACCAAAGATTTCAAGAATTAATCCTGATGTGTACCCGAATGTTTCCTCAAAAGGAAGAAAAGATTGAGAAGTATGTCAGTGGACTCCCTGACGCCATTCATGACAGCGTGCTTGCATCACGATCCACTACTGTCGAAAGTGCTATGGAGTTTGCAACTGAACTGATCAACAAACGAGCCCGTAACCTGTCAGAATGGCACACGGAGAACAAAATAAAGTCGGATGAAAACTTCCGTAGCCAGCATCAACAGCCTCTCAGGAGACAGGACATTGGGGAAGTTTACGGTACTACCCCTACAGCCAGCACCAGGAACTACTCAGGCTCCAAGCCTAAGTGCCCAAAGTGCAACTATCACCATCTTGTTGGAGGTTAGCGCTATGGATGTTACAAGTGTGGTCAATCAGGCCATTTTGCTCGTGAATGTCAAGCTAATGTTGTTACCCCGGTTCGACCTAAAAGTAACCCTGGGAACAACATCAGAGGCGAATCCAATACCCGTGGGAGCGGGAGCGGACAACAGGGAAACCGTAACCCCACAGGAGGAAACAATAATGGTCCGAGGAGAGCAGTAGTGTGTTATGAATGTGGAGCCCCTGGACATGTGAGACCAGATTGTACCACGTTGACCAACCAGAAAAAGGACGACAAGGGAGCCTCATCACGAGTGTACATGGTGGGCAATGAAAAAGCCAAACCGGATTCCAACATCGTTACCGGTACGTTTCTACTAAACCATCGTTATGTATCCATTTTATTTGACACCGGAGTAGACCGAAGTTTTATATCGACTGAATTTAGTAAAGTATTGGAAGTCACCCCATCCGCTTTAGACCCCCACTACACCGTAGAATTAACCGATGGAAAAATTGTGAAAGCTAATGCTATCATTCGAGGTTGTACCTTAAATCTTTCCAATCACCCGTTCAACATCGATCTTATCCCGGTAAACCTTGGTAGCTTCGATGTCATTACTGGCATGTATTGGTTAGCAAAATATCGTGTGTGATGAAAAACTGGTTCGTTTACCATGGGGAAATGAAACCTTGGTCATTCGAGGAGATGGTAACCCGGACATAATCAACACTAGGCTTAATGTCATTTCCTGCACCAAATTCCAGAAAGATTTGGTAAAAGGCTGCCCCATCTTCTTAGCCCGCTTTTCCCAAATTGATGAGGTAGGCAAACCTAAACCTAAAAGACATGTCCAACTCACAATGGGTGTATTTTGTAAGGTTATGTTTGTCATCCTAGGAAAACCTAAACCTAAAAGACATGTCCAACTCACAATGGGTGTATTTTGTAGGGTTATGTTTGTCACCCTAGGCAAACGTAAACCTAAAAGACATGTCCAACTCACAATGGGTGTATTTTGTAGGGTTATGTTTTTCATTGTAGGAAAACCTAAACCTAAAAGACATGTCCAACTCACAATGGGTGTATTTTGTAGGGTTATTTTTATCATCCTAGGCAAACCTAAACCTAAAATACATTTCCAACTCACAATGGGTGTTATTTGTAGGGTTATGTTTGTCATCGTAGGCAAACCTAAAGCTAAAAGACATGTCCAACTCAGAATGAGTGTATTTGGTATGGTTGTGTTTGACATCCCCCAAAAAGAGATGTTGGATGTCCCATGCTTTTGGACAACCCTCTTCCTTTTCGGGACCAATTAGTTCGACAATACCATCATCCAACAAGCCTTGAAATGAATGACTTCCTTCCTTTCGAAGTCAAAATTTGTGCAAATTTTGAACCACTAACAGTGGATGCACAAACCTTTTCAGCATCCCACAAGATGCGCACTTCTTTATTCTTGGTATCTTCTTTTATTTCCACCATTTGAGGTACTTCTTTTCTACACCACTGACGCCCTAGCCCAACCACAAATGAAGTAGATTCTTTGCAACTTCCTACTCAATCACCATCAACAATAATCTTAACCATTCCGCTGGGTAGAGCTTTAGTGTCATTAACTAATGTTTACATCCCACAGGCTTGAAGTATATCAGAAAGTCTTTCGCGTATAGTTGTTGACACAAGAGCGATACCAGTTAATTTTTTTTATTTTCAACCCACAATTTTCACCATCGGGTGTATAGGTATGACATATCTTTCCCCGAAAAGAAGGATGCAAGTATAGTGCATCCCCAACTTTCCCAGCATTTAAAACATGCTGGCGTGTCCTCCTCGTATCAGAAACCATTTGCAATGGATTTGCCCTCCTAACCAAAGCCATAACACCATTGATCTTCTCCCAGCTTTTGGAAGGATGTGACCATGACCCCGTTGAAAAAGCCCTCGTAAGCCCTTTCGTAATAATAACAGCATCCAAATACTGCTCAATCGGATGTGTAGTGCGGTCCGGATAAAGATCTCTTTGCATTGCCTTCACCATTCGTTTCTGAGCATGTCTAAGATGAACTTTTAGATCTATAACATCTTTTCACTTAACTGATGACAAATTTCTTAGTAGCTTTGAGGACAAAGCTAAGATAACGGGGTAGTGCTGTAAAATCCATGATTTTACCATTATAAAATATAATAAATTTGTACCCAATAATGCTAGAACATTTTCTCATATATTACATTTCTATAAATATGTGAACATGTCCATTGTATACCTATACACTTGCAATTTATTTTGTTGTAAATAAGTACATAACATTTACCTTGTATTTATACATGGACAAATAATAAAAATGCATACACATGTGATTATACATAACACTTAACAAAATTTGAAAACATTACTACCCCATGCCCAAGTCTAGCCGTGTATGTGCATGAGTACATGCATACACTTTCATGTAAACTATGGAAATGACTATGGTGCCCTTCTTTCTTTAACCAACACAACACAAGGCATTACACTTGTCACCTTATGCCTTCTTGGCTTACCTTCACACGACAAGATAAAGAAGAGCAAAGGGTTTTCTTGTTTTTGCCAAAGCACATAACACATGGCATTGAGAATCCTCCCAAGAGAGATCTTGTCCCCCACCCTTCTCTCTCTCTCCCTCTAGCCGCCTATATCCTCTCACACATTCATTTCTAATGCAAAAACAAATCTCAAACTCTCTCTCTCTCACTTGCTTTCACCCTCAATCATACGGATTGAGGCCTAGATACATCCAAAAACACATTAACTCACTTCATCTTGTCTTCATCCTCTATACTCCTAATCATTTGGTAAGATCTTTACCAACTTGATCTTCAAAGCAAACAATATAAACGCTAGCCGAACCAATCTAGGTTACGGCTTGGATTGTTTTTAGGGTTTCATCATTAACAAGATTGGAACACTAATCTCCATTGTTCTTTTGATCTTTCCTTGGTAACATTAACTAGAAGGTATCACTTATTTTTACTTTCTTCATGTATTTACTTTCATGCATAATCATCCACTTGATAAACACATATGATAAACTTGTTGAAAAATCAAGATTTGGTGAAACCATGACCATATAGGTCACGACATATTTTTGATATGTCATATGACATGCCTAAACGTTATTTGGTAAGAAACCTATGATTATTTACCTATATTAAACTTGGTAAAAATCATAAAAACCATTCTATTGATTATTTATAGCCGTTAGCTATAGGTTTCTACTTTTGGATTTTTGATTAACTTATAAACATTAATCTCATGAGCAATCTTGTATAACTTACAAACAAGAAAAACCATGACCTTAAAGGTCACGGCTTATTTTTGTACACACCAATGATTTGTGTAACAAGTCTTAATGATGGAATATGTAATCATCTATGTATAATGACCTACTAAAAATCATAAAAACATTTCATGTATTTAATTATAGCCGTGAGCTATAATCCTCATGGATGGATTTTTAATGAACATGCAAGCTTTTGATAAAATTTGATCTTATGTATAGACTTTAACTTAACTTATAATCATGTAATAAACATAGATCTTATAATGGGAACACATGGGAAATATATAGCCGGTGGGCTATATAAGTTCATATTGAACTTGTGTTAAACTTGTAAACTTGTAATAAGTCTAGATCTTATTTTGGACTTTATAAATTATTTATGAACATGTAACAAGCTTAAATCACATTTCGGGAACACCAAAATTAATATAGCCGTGGGCTATATAGTTCATAGTGAACTTATGGTTGACTTATAAACTTATAAACAACCTAGATATCATCAAGGGACTTTTAAACTTACATGCAAACATATAACAAGCTTGAACTTTATCTTGAAATGCTATAAATAATTATAGCTGTGAGTTATGAGCTTATATTAGGGCTTATGACTTACATGCAAACTTGTAACTAATTTAGATCTTACTTGAAACACCAAATAAAACATGTCATGGGTTTTTACTCTTTATTTAGATATCATGACTTAATTTTATTAAACCAATAATAAGCTTGTAAGAATACATAAATTTTATACCTTGATAAATTGTTAAGTATTATTAATGGACTAATCAAGCCTATGCAACAATAGCCCAAAACTTGAATAGGCCGGCCCAATACAATATAGCCGTGTATATGTAAGAGCCCATTAGGCCCATTTAATGTTTTGAAAGCCCACTTAACTAATTTTAGTTTATTAGTGGACTTAAAATATGTTTAGGCCCATTAGATAGCCCATTAGCTCTCTTGGTCCATTTAATGAGCCCATTTAATATTTAAATACTCAAATAAAGTTTTTATAACAAAAATATAACTTATAAAAACTTTTGGACTAAAAATGTAAATTAATGAAACTTATGGACTAAAACCGTGACATTTGAAACTTGTTTTGATAAACCATTAAGTACAAGGACTAATATTGTAAATATCTATAAGTCTAGGGCTTAATAAATGTCATCCGTGACATATTAAACCATAAGGACCATTTTTGTAAGTTTCCTAAAGTTATTTTGTCATTTTATAACCCTAAGGACCATTCTTGTAATAAGTTGAAACATTTATAAGCCCTAGGGACTATTTTTGTCATTTAATGAAAGTTATAAAACTTACTTATAACTAGAGGGACTATTTTTGCCATAACCCAAAAGTATTAAAAGCCCTAGGTACTAAAAGGGTAAAATTCGAAAGTTTTACTTTAATAAAAATATAGAGGGACTAGTTTTGCACATATCCGAAACTTAAACAAACCCTAAACCCTTATTCATTTAAATTAGTAAAACATGAATAAATCCTAAACTATAAGGACTAAAACCATAATTTTTTAGACTTGTAACTTAAAGATTATTTAGTAAATGTTGGAAACTTTTGGGGACTTTAAGTTAAATAAAATATTTATATTTTACGTTATAAAATAATTTATATAAACTATATATATAAATTAAATAGAAGTATACATATACAAAAATTGTAAGTAAAACATTTTTACTTAAACAGGAAATGTATTTACAAGTTTAATTGGACGTTATTATTACTTGTACTACCGATACTTAAATGAACACAGTAATATTAATAAACTGTCTAAAAACTGTATAAGCATGCACATACGTTTCTTGCATTATTTATTGAGACTGTACTATTTAATTAGGCAGTTGACTGTGACGTGAGCATTACTTGGATTTCTTTTATTGCACATCTATTACTGACACTAAGGTGAGTCTACAGCCCCACACAAAATATTGATAAATTTTTCCTCTAAGGGGGAGAAAACATGCAACTTATTTTATGGACATAAACAGAACTGTATAAACTTTGATTACGGTTGCCTATTGTAGAAGCTGTTAAAATTATTGCAATTGCCCGAATGTTATAAATAGATCTATTTGGGATTGACGATCCCCATCTGGGTTAGTAGCGCTCACTGTGCCTTGGCCTGGACAACAGATGTATACCATGTTGGAACTGGAATTGGGAGCCTTTTTGTACGGCATCGGGTCCTCATCTGTTGAGAACCATGGAAGTTAAGCCTCAGTTTTCGGCAATAGGGAATGTAATTACCTTTTAAGTATAAATGCTTTGTGCATTGCTACTATTGTGATCGTTTATTGTCCAAACTTATTTTATTAAACCTGTAAATTCACCAACTTTATGTTGACCCTCTAAGCATGTTTTTCTCAGGAAAATGAAGCTAGTACGTGGTGTGTGCACGGACTCAAGCATCATAATAGTCTGCATTGTGGGACTCATCAAGGGTTTCTACTTGGGAGAAACAAACAATTTATTTTTATAATGTTGAGACAATTTTTATAACAATTTGTAACACTGTTCATGTAATATATGTTGGATAATCTCTTATCCTATGCTCTATGTACTACTTGCTATCGATCTACCCCTATGACATCCAAATATTGATTCCGCTGCAACTTACCCGACTCGAGGTATCACACTTGCCCTTTTGCTCCTTTTGGTAGCCGCGACATATGGGAGGTCAATGGGACAAGAGGTTAAGTTTTGGGTACTAGGTTTTAATTACTAATGTTGTACAAGTTTGAGTAAATGACATGTGTGGGAAAGAGTTTAAGTTTCTAGAAGGTTAAGATAACATAGATGGGTAAATCGGCTAGTAATAGTGTTTAAGATAGTTTTGTGTTTGATTTTGGTAAACTTATGGAGTTACTAATGATCTAGGTAAGTTAATGTAAGTATTGGTCTAACTCTAAGGTGATTTGGTTAAGGTTTAGGGTTTTTAGTGAAAGTATAAGTGGTGTATATAAAATATATAGTTTTAGTAAAATAAAATGTATGACACTTGTGGAAATGTATAAAAATTAGTAAGTGTGAAGTTGGAATGTAAAAAGGTGGCTTTTATCGACTTGTAGTATTATTTATAGTGTAATGAGAATATGTGTACATTTATTTTGGAGTGGGATTCAGGTACTTGGTAAACTTAAATATATGTGATCATGGTTTTAGATTTTATAAATCTAAAGTGAGGTAATGTAGATGCTCATGAGTTCCAGGTGGTTTAAGAGTCATCGAAATGATCAATTGTATGATTGTATGCTCGAAACCATAATGTAATATGAATAGTTCTCGTGATCAAATGTTTGTATGCTCATGCATGATGCAAGTGATAGTATGAAATTCTCATGCAAAGGTGATAATATATATGATAAATCATGAAGTGACGTGTACAGTGATGTCATTACAAAACATGAAAACCACGGGTTTTACAGCCTGATCCCGTTATTTTAGCTTTGTCCTCAAATCTTAAGATGACGTCAATGCTCAGGTGAACAAATGTGGGTACTTAGCTCTAAATGAGTCTTCGCGTTCCCAAGTGAACTCAGGACCTCTCCTGGAGTTCCAACGTATCTTGACTAACAGAATTTGACTACGTTTTAGGTTTTTGACCACTCTCTCTATGACTTCTACTGGTTCTTATACAAATTGGAGTTTATCATCAATGTGGACTCCTTCCAATGGCATGGCTAACGGTTCATCCGCGTAGCACTTCTTAAGATCTGATACATGAAAGGTAGAGTGTACTTGGCTCAAATGATGGGGTAACTCTAGACGATAGGCTACTTCACCAATTTTGGCTATCACTTTGAAAGCCTACGTAACGTGGGTTCAGCTTACCACGCTTCCCAAAACGTACAACTCCCTTCCTAGGTGATACCTTAAGCATAACACGGTCACCTATCTCAAATTTCGTAGGTTTCCATTTTCGATCTGCATAGCTCTTCTGTCTGTCTTGTGCGGCTTGAATTCTCTGCTTGATGAGTGTGATCTTCTTTGTTGTCTGTTGGATTAGTTCGGGTCTAGTAAGTTGGAATTCCCCTACCTCTGCCCAACATACGGGTGATCTGCACTTGCGACCATAGAGTGCCTCAAATGGTGTGGCTTTGATGATGGCATGGTAGTTGTTGTTGTAGGAGAATTCAACTAAAGTTATGTGTTCGACCCATCCTTTTCCAAAGTCGATCACACATGCTGTTGTCCCATATATTTAGATGATATAACACGAATTTAAGAAAGAAAATAGATGAAGAAGATGAATTCTAGAGAGAGAAAGTAGTGAGAGAAAGTAGAGAGAATGGTTGGAGAAACTAGGTGATATTAGATTGAGTGAAAATGAAATGACCAACACCCTTCCTAACATGCTAGGAAGGGTATTTATAGTCCCCCTACATGTAGGCTTGTATGGACTATACTACATGGGTCGGGCTTTCCTTTAGGCTTTAGTTACTTATGAATGAACTTTATCTTAAAGTTGAGCCCGTAAAACACGACTAACCTACTACCTATTACAACGTTCTAAAATACGATACATAATAAACCTATGACCGATCAGTCTTGTTTGACTCAATATTTTGAGGCTAACAATCTCCCCCAATGAGAGGTCATAAACCTTGGTCATTTAGGAAATTTGTAGAGATTACTAATCTCGCCATAAATGAGTCTTGAACGTGTAATAGTAGTCCTTTTCCTTCATGCTGTGATCTTTGAGCCTTTGTCGTTGTCTTTTGACTTTATCTTTTTGATCTTGAGATCTTCAAATCATCCTTGACTTATCTTTGCCATCTTGCGATCTTGTGTCTTCATCCACATGCTTACACTATTAATTGTTGAATATATCTTCAGGCATGAGTATGTGGTTTTGAATCTTTGACTTTGCTGAGTACACGGTGACGCCACCTTCTCGAGACAAAACATAGACACGAACTGAATGGCTTTGACATTCGTCCTAAATCGGTAGCGTTTTACCTCCGGTCGGTGAAGACCGTTATACGATATTAAATACCGTACCTGTGATTAGGTAGATTCAATTAAGAATCTCCTTGACAGGGTTTCGCGGCTGTACTAGCCGTTCTCTTTACTCGACCGTCTCAAAGCAAGACTGCGAACATAAAGAGTGAATCAATTGGATAAATATCCGCTTGATTAAAGTCCTCAATTCAAATTCCTGGAACAAGTTTGATTCATTAAGAATCTTACCATTGTTGCTTTCCAGTTGACACAAGCTTGATTCATAAGAATCTCGCAAGTTACCTACCGTAGTGCTATTTGAGGTTGACGTTAGAAGGATTTCCATTCGTCACTGTGAATATTAATGAATATCACTCTGAATGTTCTGGCAAAACCATAAAGATATTGCGTAGAAACCTGAAACGAGTTTGAATCAATTCAGAATCAAACCACTGTTGCTTTTCAGTTTTACACATTTTTAATTCATAAAGAATCTTGCATATGACCTACCGCAGTGCTGTTTGATGTTAACACTGGAAGGATTTCCACTCATCATTGTGAATACTAAGTAGTATCACTCTGAGTGTTCTAGCAATATCACAAGGATATGGCGTAGGACTCTCTTGATCTTCATCCGTGTGTCCTAACGAGATTTGATTGATCTCTTGGCTCTAGACTCGATTTGTGCACTTTTAGTGGTTGGAGGCTGGAGCAGATGCCACCTATTCAGTATCAACTATCTCGAAGTGATAAAGTCAATAGAAGTCATGTTGTTCTCCGTGACAATAAAACAAACTTCTTTTGAGAAAAGCCTGAGTAGCTAGGAAAGGGTTGTGCATACATCACTGGGTCCATGATGAGTTGTCGTCAAGATGTGTTGACCTGGTTTCTGCCTAAGTTGTATGGAGGGCTTCTTTCTTTACACCCTTTGTCCTTACATTTCTTTTTCATTCTTCAACCCCTTCAATACTTACCAAGACATCACTACTAGCACCTTGTTGTGATTGTTCCAGTGCTAGCATCAGTACTTAGTCGGCATTCTGCTACGTTCACATTCTACTCCATCTTTCCTAAGGACTTCTAATAATCTATTGGATTATCCCTGGGAAGATCCCTCCGGTTCTGGTTGGATCATAGGACTTAAACCTAACCACCCTTTTGACACCAATAACGCCGTGGATTAAAGATGTTGTGGGTATTTGATCGTAACCATAAAAACCACTTCAAATGTCTAACAAGATGTTTGAAAAACATTTAACACCTTGATAGTTTTGTCGTTTCAGAAATGGCCCCCCTTCACATGTGCATCGATAATCGAAAGTGTTTCACACATGTAGGTAAGAATTAAAGTGATTGAGTCTTATATAAGATCAAATTTTAATCACATTTTCTCCCCTATCTCTAATATATATAAAATAGTTTGATATTAGATATACCAAATTTGATTAAAATATATTTTGAAAATCTTCGGGAAAAAGATGTGTCAATCTTTGCATGAAGTTGAAATGCTCCCCCTCAAAAATTGATCCAATTGAATTGTCATTGTGAGGATTTGATCCACATTTCGCTTTTTGAGGATGGGAGTTGTTGAACACACAATTTTTGAAAGATTTTGAATAATCATTGAGAAATTCTTGAAAAAACTGTGTTCAACGCTTTTTGAAAAATCCTATTTTTTTGGCGAAGAGGTTTCTTCTAAAGCATAAACTTGAGTTCATAGACTTTGAATGTCTTCACAAATCTACTCAAGTGTAAGAAGATTTCTCTTTTTTTGCTGAGGGTAAGGGTACTAAAGCGTACACTCCCCCGTGAATTTAGAACCGGGTTGCAATCTGAAAGTGATTACAAGCCATTGTGTTGAGCTCAAAACGTTGAATGTTTTATGACTAGCTCAACCCGTGATATATTGGTCTACCCGTTGTTTAGAAATATTATCCAAAATAGACAATTTCCTTTATTAAAAGAAGAAATGAAATGTTTTGAAAAATATTTACAAATTTCATTCGAGCTTTATGTACACACCCGTGTCGTTATTGAGCGACATTTCTAGGCACGTCCATATTATCGATACTGAAAGACATGTCGAGAAGAATATTTTTGGATTTTGAAAGATTTTTAATTTTGTGTTTTGTTTTTATATGTTTTATATTTTCTATTTTGCTTTTTTTCAATGATATTTACAAGTAGATGTTTGAAATATGAATCAAACATGTACCTTTGCCAGAATCTCCAGGTCTGCTGAGTCAAACATCTCATACCAATTTGCTTAACGAGGTACTCAAACCTATCTTGCGACAGAGATTTCGTGAACAAGTTGGCTAACTGATAATCCGTTCCGACAAAGTATAATTCAACGATTACGCGTTCAACTTGTTCCTTGATGAAGTGATATCTGACGTCAATCTGCTTCGTGCGGGAATGCTGTACCGGATTGCAGGAGATGGCTATGGCCGACTTTGAGTCACAGTACATAGGTACTTTATCAAAGTGGAAGCCATAATCCGTGAGTTGTGTTCTCATCCAAAGAACTTAAGCACAACACGCAGATAGAGACACATACTCCGCTTCAGTTGATGAAAGTGACGTGCAATCCTGCTTCTTGGAAGACCATCCCACAAGCTTATCTTGACCTAGAAATTGTGCACCACCAGAAGTACTTTTTCGTGTATCAAGACACCCTACATGATCAAAATCTGAATTAGCCATTAGAAAGAAACCGGTTTCCCTCGGATACCAGAGTCCCATGTGAATGGTATTCTTAAGGTACCAAAAGATCCTTTTAACCTCCTTGAGGTGCTTTTTAGTGGGTCATGCTTGATATCGTGCACAATAGCATGTAGCATGATGAATATCAGGTCTGCTTGCTGTCAAGTACATGAGGGACCCGATCATGGAACTATATCTCGTTTGATCTATGGGTAATCCCTCCAAGTCAGCATCTAGAGATTTTGTGGATAATGGTGTCTTAACTGGGTCACATGAGGTCATACCATGCTTTTTGATTATCTCTTGACAATACTTAGCTTGGTTGATAAAGATACCACTTGGGGATTGGTGAACTTGAATTCCTAGAAAGAATTTCAGTTCGCCCATCATTGACATTTCAAATTTTCCGTGCATTACTTTTTCTAACCATTTTGAAAGTTTTGGGTTTGTAGACCCGAAAATAATGTCATCAACATAAATTTGCACAAGCAAAATGTCATCCCCATATTTATAAGTGAACAGAGTTAGATCAATGGAACCTTTTGAGAAACCTTTGGATACCAGAAATTTCGAGAGCTCGTCGTACCACGCCCTTGGAGCTTGCTTTAGTCCATATAGTGCTTTGTGGAGACGATACACCTTGTCAGGATAATGAGGATTGACGAATCCTTCCGGCTGCGTGACATAGACTTCTTCCTTCAAAGGACCGTTAAGAAATGCTGTCTTTACGTCCATTTGATAGACGGTGAATCCCTTATGTGCAACATAAGCAAGGAAAATCCTGACCACTTCCATACGAGCAACTGGTGCAAATGATTCATCAAAATCAATTCCCTCTTTCTGGTCATACCCCTTAGCCACTAGCCTAGCTTTGTTCTTCATGATCGTATTCTCTTCATCCATCTTGTTTTTCCAGATCCAACGAAGATTTAATGGAATCACATCGTATCGTCTGTCAACAAGTTCCCAGACTTTAAGTCTTTCAAATTGTTGAAGTTCATCCGTCATCGATTCAATCCAAGCATGATCAGCCATGGCTTCTTTGATGTTTTTCGGTTCAGTTGTACTCACGGTGAGTGCGAACATACAAACATCGCCATCGGTTGCTAGTTGTCGTCTTGTACGAATAGGCTGTGAAGGGTTTCCAATTACGTGAACCAAAGGATGATCTCGGGTGCAATGATGTGTTGAAGGATGTCGTTGATAAAACATATGCATATTTGACGGATCAGCATGGGGAGTAGAGGACTCTCCATTTTCGTGTACTGGTGTACCGAATTGGTTGTGAAAATCGTCATCATCAGATAATGCACCATCTTCTTGATTTGTGTTCTCTGGAGCAATGACAGTAGTTGTGGAAGTTGTAGGATCGATTGTTGAAGTGATATTCTGAGGAGGTAAATATGCAGCAACCCGTGTTGAAGTAGATGAAGTTGTATCCTTTTTTTGATGATGATCGGTATCATCATTCGTATCATGAGTGACAGCGGAAGACTTTGATACAACATGTTTCTCCCCCGTGAAATATTCATCAAACATTGGTCCATATAACATTTCCAACTCTTCAAGTGTCGTGTCCACTGTCATATCTGCTCTAGGAACATGTTCAGGAACCAACTTTGAACTTGACGGTTCATTGCTGTGGTCTTGAGTTCTGAGTTCCGTGCGGTTGTGCACAGAAGTCTTTTGTCGTTGTGGATCGAGACTTAAACTATTTTGCTCAAGTGCCATTTCTTACAATTCATCAAATCTGATATGAATAGTCTCGACTATCAATTTTGTTCGCTTGTTGTACACTCTGATCCCTTAGACTGAGTTGCATATCCCACTAAAATGTATGCATCACCTTTCTCTTTCATCTTGTCCAAATTTTCACCATCTCGAATAATGTAACACGTACATCCAAAAACGTGAAGGTGTTTGAGTGAAGGTTTGCGATCATTAATTATGTGATATGGTGTCTTTTCGTGTCTTGGGATAATTAAGGATCCGTTTTGTGTGTAGCATGCGGTTGATACGACTTCGGCCCAAAAGAATAATGGTAGTTTTGAAGCAGATAATAATGTTCGAGCAGCCTCAACTAAAGTGTGGTTTCGTCTTTCAACAACACCGTTTTGTTCAGGTGTTCTAGCAATAGATGTTTCGTGTTCAATTCCTTCGACTTCAAAATACTTCTTCAGAGTTGAATTCAAGAATTCTGAGCCTCTATCATTACGTACCACTTTTACTTGAGCTTGAAGACCACGTTGTATCAGCTTAAGGAAGTTAATGAGAACCTCAGGTGTTTCATCCTTGGACCATAAGAAGAGGGTCCACGTGTACCTTGAGTAGTCATCGACAATTACCATAACATATTTCTTCCCATTGATGGTTTGAACACGCATGGGACCACACAGATCTATATGAAGAAGATCTAACCACCCTTTAGAGCTTGGTGTAGTCTTTGTCTTGAAACTACTCCATTTAGCTTTACAAAGCTCACAAGAAGAACAAAGATGATCTTTGATGAATTTCAAGTTAGGAAGGCCTCGCACAATATCTTTCTTGGAAAGCAAGTTGATGGTATCAAAGTTAAGATGAGATAAACGTTGATGCCATAACGAAGCTTGAGTCGTTGAAGCTTTAGCCATGAAACAGATTGGAGTTGAAGATGTGGAGACTTGTAGTGAGATAGTGTAGAGATCAGTACCCCGTGTTCCGGTAAGTAAGTAATTCCCAGCATAATCACGAACAAAACATGTCTTCTTTCTAAACGCAACCTCCAAATCCGCATCACAGAATTGACCAACCGAGAAAAGATTGTGATTGAGCCCTTCGACGTAGTAAACCCTTTTGATAGTGATATTACCCTGAACCAAGTCTCCATATCCTAGGGTCGGTGCAAATTGATCATTTCCGAATCGGACCGTACCCAGGAACTTCTCCACGAAGTTAATTAGAAGCTTGAGATTCCCTATCATGTGCTTCGTGCATCCGGAGTCCAGTATAAAGAGAATTATTTCAATCACCTGTAGTAGAATTAGAACACGATGGAGCATTTGCTAAATTGGATTCCATGTTAGTTGTGATTTCCGATTCATTAGTTTCGCTAGTTTCATCACTTAGAGGCACACTAACGCACGTAGTCACATTTTCTGTCCTAACCTTAGGCATCCATTTATATCCTGGAGGACATTGATTAGCAAACCACCATTTCCAAGACTTGGTAGCAGACTCATATAATTCCCTAATTCTGCTACTAGGGTTCTTAGTGGTGGAGTCTGATGCAATATTTTTCTCAGGGGGGGTTGCACCAGAATGGTTCACTTTGCTTTTGGGTTTTCTAGCTCTAATAGGCATCACAGTTTGCTTCTTAGTTCTAGTATCTACGCCTTTGACATTATTCGAAACACACATAGCATGATTAGCATTAGCACACTTTCCACATTTCACACAAACAAACTTAACATTCAAAGCATTCAAAGTCGAATCATTCAAATCGTTATTACACGCGATTACAGACGTTTTATTCTTAGAAACATTGAAAATCCTAGGGTGGTCTTCTACTTCCTTCATTTTCCCTTGACGTTTGTTTTGCCAAACCTTTTCATTCATGCGAGTTCTCTTAAGCTGGGGCCGGCTAACACTAGCAGTGGGGACTACTCCTGTAGTAAAAGACACACGTCTATTAGTGTTTCTAGAAGTCCGAGGTGATTGACTTTCTTTGTTTTGTGTGGGTTTAGTGGCCAATCTTTACATCCCTGGTTTAATCACATTAGTGTTCTTAGTGCTTTGTGATCAAATATGTATTTTGGAAGTGTTTTGTGGTAACCTATCCTTCCCATCCGTCTTGGGGGCAAACGCAGGTTTTGCAAATGCAGAATTAGAGAAAACAGATGGTTTTCCCAAGACAGAGGGTCTAGTCACTTTTTGCGCATTGGGTTGTCTTACAACAGGTTTCTTAACACTAGGTTCCACAATTTTCCCACCCATCTTAGCAACGAGTTTCTTCAACTCAGCTATCGCTAGTTCCCTGTCTTGTAACTGAGCTTTCAACCCTTTAATTTCCAAATTCTTTTCATTCATTTCTCGAAACGTTTTGGAAAGTTTTTCTTGCAAGTTATTATCATGTGCAAAACTACCAACGTCTTTTTGCAAAGCAAGTTCAAGAGAATGACAATGTTTTTGAAGGAAATCAGTTTTGTGTTGAAGTAACTCAAAAGCCTTTTTATCAACATTTTCCTTACGTTTCAAAAGCTCAAGTTCAAGATGCTCACATTCTTTGATTTTATCAAGATATTTGCATGCAACATCAGAATATTCATCGATATCAGCACAAGATTGAAGAGTAACACACAAAATATCTTTGGAGATACATTCTTCTAAGAGTAGATCATATTCGTTTGAAAAATCTGATTTGTCATTTTGGAGTTCATCAATTTCTTTTTCAAGAGACTCAACATATTTCAAATCATAAAACATTTCAGACCGAATCAAGTTTTCAAACTCAAGAACATGTTCTTTTATTATCTTCGTATTTGGTATTAAAAGCTCTTTCACAAGCACAGTTATGTCGTGAGGAATCTCGGTTTTCCACTTATCCTTTTGACGTTTTTCCCAATCGCTTTCGACAATTGATTGAACATTTTCAATGTGGTGTTTAAGAAAACTAAGTGTTTTTCTACTTTTGCTTTTAGAAGCATCTAGAGGCAAATAGTTAGTATATTTAAAAACATTAGTTTTTCTCTTAGCGGCAAACGCTTTCTTCCATTGATTTCTTCGTTGTTTGCATTCTAAAAAGAATTCCTCACGAGACTTCTGTTTTTGTGGAGTGAAAAGACCATAAAGACTGTTTAGATAAGCATAGTTATTGATGACGTATAGTCCCCAGCCGGGTCATGAGCCCGACCCATGGGTACTACCCGTATCCGGCCCATCACAGATGGGTGGGATAATGTCATTCAGGCTTATGGGCTTGGATGAACAGTGACCGCACACATGTGTGCGGCCCACGGCCCGGTGCGGCCGACCAAGGGTTAGACAGAATCATATTCTGTCTAGGAATAGCTTTATCCCAATGGAGGAGGATATTCACTACCAAAATTAGAAGATAACAATCATGATAATTCTGATAGTTATCCTTTCCTTGGGGCCAAAGTATCAAGTGGCAACCCACTAGGGTTCCACTGCCTATAAAAGGAACCCCCAAGGGTTCCACAAAGGTATTACGTTCTACTCTCAACTCACATAAACCCTTATCGATTACTTACTCTCACGCCGGAGTCTAATCGTGGGAAACATTCCCACGGTAAGCCTAACACGTGTTGTTTAGTGTGCAGGATCCCAACCAAACGATTCACTTGGTGCAGGAGCCGGAGCCCAGCCAACCCGAATTAAGCCTAATTCAGGTCTAGCAAGGATCACCCAACTTTTGCATCAACAAGTTGGCGCCATCCGTGGGACCCATAACAATAAGCTAGAACAAAAACCTCATTCTGAATTCTCAATGACGAAAGGACATCAGCAAGCCAATCCCAGGAATACGAATCCCGGGAATCGGAAGTCCCAAGGGGAAGGGATACTCATCCCCAATCAATCACCCAGCCGCCTTGCAGGCGGACCTGGTAACCGTGGCGGCTTTCAGCCCCAGGGGGTGACGAGCACGATCTCCATGACACCCCCACCTACTTCAACCCTGGACAACCCTGACCCAGGGAGTGCGCCCAACCCTCCTAACAAGGAGCCGCGCAGACCATCGATAGAGGAAGAAGTAGAGGTCCTACCACTCAGCGAGGAGGATCTTACTCGAGTTCTCACGCAGAACTTCGATAGGATCGTCCCGGGGATCGCGTCAAGGTTGAATCTGGGGAGGAACCTCCAATCCAGACTCAACTTTGGTGACACCGGACCAATCACCTCTTCCCAAAATCAGAGGAAAAGGAGAGCTCGGCCTCAGGAGCAGAGCATCTTTGAGGAAACCCCTCAACCTAGGAATGTGTTTGAGCGCATAGGAGATCGCCTCATACAAGAACTAATGCAGTCTCGAGAAGGAGGAGATAAGTCTGATGGTTCACCCGAGCGGCCAGATCGAGAGTTGGCCAGAACCGCTCGTCGCACGAGCGTGTGGGACAGGATGAACACTGGGAAGAAGGCTTCCGGTTCATCCCAAAAAAGTGGTCCCTACCCAAAGGATGGGGCACCACCACCGTCCCCAGACCCGTCAGGAGAAGACTCAGATGACCATCCGCCTAAGCGTCGCCGACCTAGGCGCACCCCTCCACCACCACCACCAAACAATGATGTGTATTATGGTGGCCCTTATTATCGTGATGCAGACGCGGAGGATCTTTCGCGTCCATGGTGTGAACCATGGGATGAACCTAGGCTCACCCGGCCATGGGCGGATCCCAGGGAAGACCCGTTCACCCTCCGCATACGGAACTATTCTGAGGACACAAAACGTCGCATGCCGGCGTGTGTCAAGACCTATGATGGGACTGGTGATCCGGTTGATCACCTTAAAATATTCGATACGCAGGCTAAAATTGAGCGATGGCCCATGCCTATATGGTGCCAAATGTTCAATTCAACTTTGATCGGAAATGCCCGTGACTGGTTTGAGGCACTCCCTCCATGGAGCATTGATAGTTTCACGGAACTACGCACTGCGTTCGAGAACAATTATACTCAGAGGAAGAAGTATAATAGCGATCCGTTCTCATTGGCGACTGTCAGACAACGGCCGGGGGAGTCCACGGAAGCCTTCACTGAACGCTTCAATGATGAGTGCACGCGCACAAAAACAATGCCAGAACTCCTGAAAATCTCTGACTACATGCACGCCATAACAGACAGGGAGTTGATTAGGCGCCTCAATGAAAAGCGTCCAGAGAGATATGATGACCTCATGGAAAGGGTCAGAAATTTCATAGAAGGAGAAACAGCTATTGCCGCGGCCTACCCATCCAGAGGAAATGGGTACCGGGCAAATGACCAGTCTCGGAGACAGTCGGGCGGTCAAGGCAATCAGAACAATAGCAAGGGCTCAGACTATAAGAGCCAGAGCAAAGGAGGACGACCGGACGATAAGTTCACCCCCTAAAGATGTCCTACCGGGAGATATTGCTGACGGAAGGGGCGAACTTTCCAAGGCCTCCCCCAATGACCACTCCGCCGGAACGTCGGCAAGGAAATCGCTTCTGCGAGTTCTATAATGACAAAGGCCACGGTACGGAGGAGTGTATCCAGCTCAAGAATCATATTGAGTCGCTGATCAAATCAGGTAAACTCAAGCACCTAGTTAAGGATTGGAAGGATGGAAAAGACAACAACAAGAAGTACGATAAGAAGGATCCCCAAAAGGACAAACCTTCGACCATATACATGATCCAATCCAGACAACGCTGCACGAGGCAGAAAGTTGGCAAAAAAATTTCACGCGGCAGGGAAATCTCGTTCCCTCCCATCACAGCAAGCGATGTGACCGATGCGCCTCTCACTATTGAGATAAGCATTGGAACACACAATGTTCGTCGCATGTATGTGGATGGAGGGTCGTCAGCAGAGGTACTGTATGAACACTGTTTTGTGCAGTTATGCCCAGAAATAAGAAGCCAATTAGTACCGGCCACGGCGCCGCTCACCGGCTTCAGTGGAGACACTATCTGGCCGATAGGGCAACTACGGCTGCTTGTAACCATTGGGAATGAGGAACACTCCACTACAGCGTGGATGAACTTCATGGTGATACGCTCACATTCTCCGTACAATGGGATCATAGGCAGACCAGGTATTTTGGCTATACGGGCGGTACCCTCCACGGCGCACGGAATGATCAAATTCCCCGTTGAGGGGGGGATTGTTACCATTTACAACACAATTGTACCGGCATCCGAGTGTAACACCGTGACAACACCGGCCCCACCTGTTCCACCCAAGGATGGATCACCACCTCCCAATTGGAAAGTAGCAATTCACCCTGACTATCCGGAACAGGAGATATCCATAGGAGGGGCGCTCTTGGATAGTGGCAAAAGGGCCATGTGATCTCTTTTAAGTGCAAACTTAGATATATTCGCATGGGAGCCAAAGCATATGACAGGCGTCCCACGTGCGATAGCAGAACATAAGCTCCAGATCCGCAAAGGATACCAACCCGTCAAGCAAAATAAGCGCGACCAGGCGCCTGAGCGCAGCCAAGTGATATTGGAGGAAGTACGGAAACTAGTGGACGCAGGCATCATGCGCGAGGTATACTACCACGAGTGGTTATCCAATCCGGTCATGGTCAAGAAACATGACGGAAGTTGGCGCATGTGTGTGGATTTTACGGATCTAAACAAGGCCTGCCCACAGGATTGTTACCCGTTACCGGAAATCGACTGGAAGGTGGAATCCCTATGTGGGTATCCTTTTAAATGCTTCTTGGACGCATATAAAGGGTATCACCAGATCCAGATGGCGGAGGAGGATGCAGAAAAAACGGCGTTCCATACGAGCCAGGGCGTATATTGCTATACGAAAATGCCGTTTGGACTGAAGAACGCCGGTGCTACATATCAACGGCTGGTAGACAAAGCTTTTGAATCACAGATAGGTCGTAACTTGGAAGTCTATGTGGATGACTTGGTTATAAAAAGTCACACGGAGGAGGCACTTCTCCGGGATGTCCAAGAGACATTCGACACACTGAGAAGGATTAACATGAAGTTAAATCCAAAGAAATGTACGTTTGGGGCAATAGAGGGAATGTTCCTTGGATATTTGATTGATCCAAACGGCATCAAACCTTGCCCAGAGAAGACGGACGCAGTAATACAACTGCCATCCCCCCAGACACGGAAGGAGGTGCAATCCTTAAATGGGAAACTAGCCGGGCTGAATAGGTTCTTATCTAAATCCGCAGAGAAGTCATTACCCCTATTTAAGACACTCAAGAAGTGCATTAGGAAGGGAGACTTCCGGTTGACGAAGGAAGCCGAGGAAGCTTTCGACCAACTCAAGCAGCATCTTGCATCCCTACCTATGCTAGTAGCTCCCCGGCCAAAGGAGGAACTCATTATGTATCTCTCAGCCACTCATGGCGCAATAAGCGCGGTACTAATGATAGATAGAGATACAGTGCAAACTCCGGTTTACTTTATCAGTTGAACACTACAAGGGCCGGAGCTGAATTAATCCTCTATGGAAAAGATGGTGTTAGCACTAGTGCGTGCTACAAAGCGGTTGCGCCGGTACTTTCAGGCGCACCCAATTGTAGTCATCATGGATCAGCCAATCAAGTCGGTTATTTCTAGACCAGATGTGGCAGGGAGGCTACAGAAATGGAGCATCTTATTGGGGGAGCACAATATATCTTATAGGCCAAGGACGGCTGTGAAAGGCCAGATCTTGGCAGATTTCCTAATCGAGAAGCCGGAGGAGGAAGGGCCAATCGTTAAGCAAGACGAGACTCCAACAGAACCATGGGTGTTGTTCACGGACGGATCTTCGTGTACGGACTGGTCCGGAGCTGGTCTCATTCTCACAAATCCGGAAGGAATGGATTTCACGTATGCCCTCCGCTTTGAGTTCACGGCCACCAACAACGAAGCGGAATATGAAGCATTAATTGCGGGTTTGAAAATCGCCGCTAGAATGGGAGTCCGCAACCTTGAGGCCTACGTGGACTCACGGCTTGTCGCGAACCATATTCTAGGTGGATATATGGCTAAGGAGGACAACATGGTCAGGTACTTGGAAAAAGTCAAGTCGCTAATCGCGGTTTTCAGTAAGTTTTCCATCAAGCAGGTGCCAAGGGGAGAGAACAAGAAGGCGGACGCTCTTAGTAAGATCGCATCCACAAGCTTCGCTCACTTGTCTAAACAAGTTTTGGTGGAAATACTCAAGGAGAAATCTATAACAGAAGGGGAGGTCGCTACTATAGTTGAGGAGGATGGACCTACATGGATGACCCCGATCATCAACTATTTGACTAGCGAGACCCTTCCAGACGAGGAAAAAGCAGCACGGCGCATCAGGAGGAAGTCGCAGCATTTCGAACTTCGAGAAGGCATTCTTTACAAGCGCTCTTTCTTGCAGCCGTGGCTGCGGTGTGTTGGACCACGTCAGGCCGCATACGTAATCAGTGACATACATGAAGGATTGTGCGGCATGCATGCAGGTCCACGATCCGTGGTAGCTAGAGCCTTGCGGACAGGATATTATTGGCCTACCATGCACAGAGACGCGCGCGACATGATTCGCAAGTGTAGTGATTGCCAAGTGCATAGGCCAGTGCCGCGACACCCGAAGCAGGAGCTTACACCTATCACGTCCCTATGGCCATTCTATAAATGGGGAATCGACATTGCAGGACCATTTCTTGTAGCTGCGGGGGGAGTTAAATTCTTGATTGTTGCGATGGACTACTTCACACGATGGATAGAGGCCAAGGCAGTCAAGTCCATCACAGGCAAACAAGTTAAAAAGTTTGTTTGGGAACATATTGTGTGCCGTTTTGGTCTACCAGGAGAAATCATCTCGGACAATGGTAAGCAGTTCACGGACAATCCATTCAAAGACTGGTGTGCATCATTGAACATCAAGCGGCGCTTCACATCTGTTAAGCATCCGCAGACTAATGGCCTCGTCTAACGAGCAAATAGAAGCTTGGGAAATGGCATCAAGGCACGTTTGGATGAACGAAGTGCCAAATGGGTCGATGAGTTACCATATGTGCTATGGGCACACAGAACTATGATCAAAACAGCCAACTGAGATACACCATTTGCATTGGCTTACGGCACTGAAGCTGTTATACCAGCAGAAATAGGGATGCCTACCATCCGCACGGCGGAAGTTAATGTCGTCACGAACGACGAGCAGCTGCGAATCAACCTGGATCTGTTGGAAGAAAAGAGGGAGTAGCAGCTATCAATGAGGCTAAGTCCAAGGCTAAGATGAAGGCTTATTACGACGCCAAGGTCAAGGGTGTTTCTTTCCGTCCGGGAGATTACGTCTATCGTGCTAACGAGGCAAGTCAAGCGGAGAATACAGGAAAGCTGGGCCCTAAGTGGGAAGGACCGTATGAAGTCACGGAAGCCTTAGGACGAGGCGCGTACAAGTTACGTGACATGGACGGCCGCGACCTGGAGCGCACTTGGAACATCTCCAATCTCAAAAGGTGCTATCTTTAAAAAGCTACGGCTTCCGCATGGGTGCTTCGCTATATGTGGCCTTAATAAAGAACCATGCGGTTTATCTGTTTTTTCTTATGTTTTGCTTAGTTTCCTTTCTTGTTTTTAGGACTTGTCATTATCATTCAAACAAAAATGTAAGCGTTCTAATAAAATGCCGTGGTGCCTAGCTAGCCCCACAGCTTGTTTTGTGCAAATCATTTTTCAAATTTTTTGTTAGTCGTATGAATTCTACTTATATTCTAATATGCCATGTTTCTTTCATATGCATTCTTTCAAATTACTGTACATGTACTATACGCCTCCAGGCGGGGTAAGAGGATTAAGTGAACCTACTAATTCAACTTGCCGCGTAAGAGGGATGCAACCCCAGCCGCACGGATCATGTATCCTTACTAGAAACCTTACTCACAAGACGTTGGGGTAAGTTTCATATGCCGTAGTCACACAGTTCTCCGCATAGTAAAGAAGCACGTCGCATGTCTAGTAAATTATAGACTTGTATGTATTTTATTTCTTTGTGTGTAAGACGTGACATATCATGCAGTATTGATGTACAATATTCAACACAGTCAAAATACACAAGTTTCCAAATAGATAAAAAAATTGGTTGTGGTCAATCACGGACTTACATACAAAATACAAGTGTTGTTAGCAGTGTACATGCACGAACGAATAGAAACAGCAAATATTCAGCGGTTACAAACCAGAGTGTCTGAAATGGATCATAAAGTAGGAGCATCCTACATAGGGGGGGAAAACTTACCTATCTCCACTTGTTCCTCGACCAGGCACGACAACCATTCACTACGTTCTTTCCGCTTCTGGGCTTGAGCCGCATTCCTCTCCAGCACCACACTTAAGGGTTCTTCATCAAGCACGATCCTGGTTACGTCCTCATATATGGGGAGCGTCAGGTGGCTGGGTGATGGAGTGAAGGAAGCACGGGAGTGACTCTCACCTTGGGAGAACGCACTAAGACTTAGCCTTTCCATGATTTCCATATTTGATGCATCTTTGGTGGCCTCCAGCTCATCCAGGAATGGATAGTGCAGATCCTGCATCGCGGCCATGGAAGTAGTCATCTTGTTAGCAGCTTCAGGATTAAAGAAGGCATGTTTGGTGAAGTTTTCCCCTTTCTTGATCAGCTCTATGGCCTCGACCATTCCCTCATGACGTCCATGGTCAATGCCATCGGACACAAGGCTTGCAAACTGTTGCACAAATTCGGGGGCCTCTAGTACCTTCGTGATGGCCAAGCGTGCTCCATGCCCTACCATCCACCTACGGCCGGCAATAGCCGCTAGTAGTTGGGGGCATAGCACGTCGTCACGCTCGGTGATGAGGGCATCAATCATCAAATCTTTTTGGGCAAACGCCTCTTTCAGCTCTTGGGTGACAGCCCTCTCATCAGCAAGCTCCCCTTGTACCTTCTCCATGCTTTGGACGGCCAGGTGCGCGTCTTCTAGTTTCTTGTTAAGCACGTGTACCTGGCTGGAGTACGACTGGGCAGACGCTTCCGCTATGGCTACCTATAAGAGATAAAACGTTAGAATATATTTCTTTTAGAAAATGGGTGGTGCGGCACGGATATGTACCTTTGTGGTCGCGACATCTAGTTTTGACTCAAGGTTGGCCACTTGTTGGTCGTATTCATTCGCCCGGGCCGATTGCTTTTTTATGGTCGCCTCGGCGCTAGCCAGTTGGGATTGGAGGTCTGCAATTTGAGCTTCGTTATCCACGATCATCTTCTCCCTCCGTCCAACCTTCCTCTTAAGAGATTCAACATGCCCAAGTGCGGCTTCAAACCTTACCCTCATCGAGGTGCCCATCGCAATTTGGTGTACCAAGGCACCATTATACTCATCCGCCAAGTCCGCATGGCTGAGCACGTTCACCTCTCGCACCAAGCCTGATGGTATGCAGTTGTTGAGGTACTCCCGGCATTCATCGGCGTCCCTCATTCGTGATGCAATTGTGATATTCCATATAGGGTTGAACGATTGAGGGGGGCCGGACGTTGGGAGGTCTTGGGAGGCTGTGGGTGAACCTTCTTCAAAAACAGGGCCGGACTTTGTGGCGGCCGTGTGAAGCATGGGGTTTCTTTCCACTTCTTTTCCTTTTCCCTTATCTATTTGAGTGTCAGGAGGAGGCGCGACACCAGTTTGATCATCCCTTTGAAAACAAGCATATGGATACATATTAAGTGTTGCTTACAAAAGGAGTTGTCATTCTTACGTGTTAGGATGGAGCCTTACATGTCATTTCTTGTTAATTCTGATGTGGTTGGGGCAATCTGAGTGACTGGATCGACATGTGCAGCCCAGATAGTCTTGGAACCCTGGGTAGTGCTACCAATAGATTGGTACAAGGGGTGGTCTTCTCTAAGTTTCTTGGGAGGGGCGTTGTGTTCGCCAATCTCGGCTGAAGCAGCTTTCCTCACTCGTTTGTTTCTTTTACGGGTACGCCTGGCGACAGGTTGAGCTGTTGCTTCTTCAGTCTCCTCCTCGGCTTCTTTTTCCACTTCTTCCTCTTCCCCCTCATTAGGTTGTTGTACTTCTTCATCATCATCGCCCATCATTCGGCGAAGGCTGGAGGTGGTTAAGTCAATATTATCTCCCTGCTCTTCCCTATGTGGTGAGGAGGCCCGGCTCCTCCTTCATGCATCCTGTTATCACCACCCTCATTGTCTCCTTGCTCTCCCTCGTCCGAGAGTGGATCTGGCACGGCTTCAAGAGCAACCGTCATGTTTCGGGTATGCTCCAGAAGGGGTAGTTCATTCTCACAGAGGGGACGGGAACCCTCCGGTACGAGCTTCGGGTCGCCCTGGCGTAAAAGTCCAAAGAAGTTCATTTCTGCCCAACACAAAACAAGATATGTTAGCCATTTATAAAATGATTGAATAAATTTTTGCGTACGGATGTTCGCCTACCTTCACCCTGCCTTCTCCAAAACACAGGATACCTATTGGACGGGCCAAAGTAATTGCGGCTAATCCCTAGCAAACATAGAAATGACTCGGGAAGGCTTCTATGGAACCCGGTCCTATTCAGATCTAATTCTTGGGAATGTCGGGGATTGTATGTACTTGTTTGCGGCTTGGGGTCGTGGGGTATCCTATTTCTAAAGGTGTAATCAGCCGGCCATACTACTGCGTCAATGAAAAAGTAGTGGTCATACCAGTTTTTCAACGAGTCCATTGGCTTATTGTGCGATTGGGGACTGTTAGGGGATCGTTTCTTAAAAGATACCCAACCATTTATTATGTTGGGAACATAAAAGAGCCGGAATAATTCTACGGTTGGGGGGGATTCTCCTAGCACGACAGAGGATCTCGAATTGACTAATCTTACAGGCGCCTATACAGTGAAGCTGACTAATATGTACATCATAGTATCCTAAAAGATCTACGAGAAAACGGGTGAATGGAATGCGGTAATTGGCCGCATCAAAAAGGCGAGTGTATAGGCCAATCTTACCTGCTGGTGCCTCAGTTATGAGGTCTCCGGCGCCAGGAAGTGAGGGGTGTAGGTTGGTAGGGATGAAATAGTTTGTACAAAAGTGATTTAGTTGGTCCTGGGTCATTACATTCAACACAGATCCAATGGTAGGGTTGTTTATGTGAGCCATTACTAAAATAAAAAGGTAAGGGCGTGGTGTTCTAACCCGTGGAAGAAGGGATCCGTGCGTAATTGATTCGAGCTAAGAGGAAAGCTTTAATGGCAGAAATGGAGGTTATAACTGTGTGTTTCACACAGCCGTAGGGGTGGCTTATTTATAGGGTTGCCTCGTGGGTCATGGCCTGTTGGATGTGTGACACGTGTCTGCCACTATTCTTAATCGTGTGGTTAGGGGGCAAGTGGCAAGTGAAACGTCAGGCGGGACCCACGGGTCACTTCTGACTCAAACGTTTGCACTGTTCGAGACTCTGACTGTTTGCACTTTTGTCAGTCAACATGCCAGGTGAACAGTTATTTATGTCGGGTTATGCGGCTCTTACGTAAGAGTTGTCATTTAATGCTATATTTAATTTGTCTCGGTCGCCATGTGCGGTCGAGGTAATAATGGAATAATTTCCTAAGTCAGGTTGCCATGTGCGGCCAACATAAATTTTTGGACACCTTATCATTCCCTATTTTTTCTTGGTACGTCCAGGGAGCATCTTGGTAGTCTAGAGGTTACGCCTATGGTTGTAACAACTAGACTGGGGGGACATGATGACGTATAGTCCCCAGCCGGGTCATGAGCCCGGCCCATGGGTACTACCCGTATCCGGCCCATCACAGATGGGTGGGATAATGTCATTCAGGCTTATGGGCTTGGATGAACAGTGACCGCACACATGTGTGCGGCCCACGGCCCGGTGCGGCCGACAAAGGGTTAGACAGAATCATATTCTGTCTAGGAATAGCTCAATGGAGGAGGATATTCACTACCAAAATTAGAAGATAACAATCATTCTAATTCTGATAGTTATCCTTTCCTTGGGGCCAAAGTATCAAGTGGCAGCCCACTAGGGTTCCACTGCCTATAAAAGGAACCCCCAAGGGTTCCACAAAGGTATTACGTTCTACTCTCAACTCACATAAACCCTTATCGATTACTTACTCTCACGCCGAAGTCTAATCGTGGGAAACATTCCCACGGTAAGCCTAACGCGTGTTGTTTAGTGTGCAGGATCCCAACCAAACGATTCACTTGGTGCAGGAGCCGGAGCCCAGCCAACCCGAATTAAGCCTAATTCAGGTCTAGCAAGGATCACCCAACTTTTGCATCAACAGTTATATGGTTTTACAAAATCTTTATTGACCGGTGATCTACTCTCCTCATCCCAAAGGGACGTCTCTTCACCATCGAGGTTAGCTACTGGGCAGTCATTATCAGTCCATTCGGACTCATCAAGATATAAGTGAGGTTTAGCAGCTTGAGCTTTTTCGAGGTACTTGGGGGTGGTAATAAGTGTGAAAACACTTATCCTTTTACCACTTATTTCCAATATTAACAAGACCAAAACGTGTATTTTATGTCGTAAAAGTCGGAATTATGCGTGGTTTGTGTTTTTATTGTGTTTTAGGATCAAAAGATGAAAAGGGAAGAAAACACGGGCTTTCACGGGCTTTTATCGAAGAAAACGAGAAAAGACGAAGTCAAGAGATCAAGAGTGCTTAAAGAACGGATGTCCAAGACCTATTCTGAATATTTATCGAAGAAAAAGTCTAAAGACGGAAGTTTAATGAAGTCGAAGAACTCAAGCCTAAAGTAGAGAAGAAAATTATTAAGACAAGTTCAAATCCCGAGACGACGTCGAGAAAAGACAAAGAATTAAATCGAGTCGAGAAGAAAAGAAAGAAGGAAGCACACCACACATGCACTTCCCATTTTCCCTATAAATGCCCTCCTAATTACATTAGGAGGGGAGTTAGCTAGTTTCATTTTTCATTTTTTTTCTCCCTTTCTAGTTTTTAGAGAGAGAAAGTTCCAAACTTTCTCTCACTAAGTTTTCATCTTTTCTTTCTTTTAATCTTTCAAGTTTAAGCTTTTGATTATCCTTGTATTTAGATTTCATTAATCAAGTTCAAGTTAAGCTTTTTGTTCATTAATCTCTTTCTACCTTTCTTGATTTTAGTTTACTTTTGGTGCGAAATATTTATGATCCGTGTTGATCTTGATGTTTTCGTGCTTAAAAAGTTAATCTTTTTATTCCTACATAAGCTTTCAAATGGTTAAGCTTTAAGATCTTTGTGCTTATTGGCTTATTTGTATGTTTAGCTTATTTACTTTTTGAAAGTTTTCTTAAAAAGTTTCATCTTTTTTATGGTTTGATTTAAAAGATTGCTTATTTAAAGTTTGGAGAAGTTGTTATTTGTGCTTATTTAGTTTGTTTCATTACTGATTTGGTTAAGTCTTGGTGTGAGCTTATCAAACATAGCTTATAACTTAGCTTATTTTCGAATCACAAGGTAATCGGAAAAGGGTAAACCCTTTTCCGATTAGGAATTCCGATTTGTCCTTCTTTATTCCGATCACCTGATCGGATTAGGGTTTTGCTTTCCGATTTGATCACTAGTATTCCGATCACTAAGATCGGAAAGGGGTTTCATCATTCCGATTGGGATTCCTTTCTTGTATTTCGAATGTATCATTTTAATTAATTCTGATCTGGATTCCTTTCTTGTATTCCGACAAGTGCTTTCCGATCAGATTCAGATTACAACATTCCGATTGAGGGGTTGTTTTTTAGTGTTTTTCCGATTAGCCTTGTTTTTTACCATATTCCGATTACATTCCGATCAGGCATTCCGACGGGTTAAATTTCTTGATTTTACAAAGTTTTTAAGTTTAAAATTATCACGTTTTAATTTCCAAAAACTGCACGCTTACCGAAATCTCTAATTTTACCAAGTGTTTTTCTAATTTTGTTTTCTTTAAGTTTTCAATCATTTATTTTTAACTCGTCATTTTAGTTTATATTTTAAAGCTTTAATTTTACTCAACGACATTTTCATTTTTTACCATTAGTTTAAAATAGATAAACAACCCAAAATTATCTTCCACCAAGAACAATTGAGTCGCACTTTCTACAAATAATCAATTCGAAGAGATCGGACGATAAGATTTTATACTTGGTGTAAAACCTTGTATTAAATGGCGCCGCTGCCGGCTCTTTTCGTGAAGATTAACGGTTTTTTGTGAGAGACGCGTTGGATTTTGGGATCCATTTACTCGTGAACGTTATTTTTCGTGTCAAAAATTTTCAAAAACCCAAAAAAATATAAAATTTTCAAAAATACAAAAAAAATTAAAAAAACATAAAAAACCAAAAATATTTCTGCTTTGTTAGTTCTTTTGCAGGTGTATGCGCACTCGATCAACGTCTTATCCCGAGCCCGAGACTCTCGATAACTTAGACATGGCCGGTGTACACAACAACAATAATAATCCACCTCAAAGCAACATGAATAATAACAACAATGAACCTCTACCGGACAATCGTCCAATGATCGAACTTTTGCAAGCACATGTAGAGGGCAACTACGATGCTATTGTCATACCCGCGATTGGCACCAACAACTTTGAGCTCAAATCCGGTTTCATTTAAATGGTCTCTGCTCAACCATTCTTGGGGCGTTCAATATCCTCATGACCATATTAAGAGGTTTCTGCAACTCACTAATACGGTTAAGTATAATGGGGTTTCACAAGAGGTAATTCGCTTGCAACTTTTTCCTTTCTCCTTAGAGGGACAAGCCCGGCATTGGCTTGATAAGGAACCGCCACAAAGTATTCTTACGTGGACGGACTTAGAGACCAAATTCATAAACTACTTTTTCCCACCCTCTCGTACTACCGCTTTGCGGAATGAAATCATTACTTTTGAACAAAAGTACGATGAGACTTTTAGTGAATCTTGGGACCGTTTTAAAGAACTTTTAAGAAAATGCCCACAACATGGTTTTACCAAAGTGCACCAAATTAATAATTTTTATATTGGTTTAAGCATGAATGACCAAGATTTACTAAATATTGCCTCGGGGGGTAATCTTTTGGTTAAGTCTTCTAATGCCGCTTGGGATATTATTGAGAACAAGTCTAGAGTGCAAACCAAGAGTGTTCGGACCAATGTGGCTAGTGCTAGCACTAATGAGAGCGACAAGAGACTTGATAAGCTTACTTCGCTTGTTGAATCACTTGCTCTCCAAGCCGCCAATAACACCAAAGCTATCACTGCCCAAGCCAATGCTATGACTCAATCATGTGATATATGCGGGGGATCTCACTCATACACCGATTGTCATTCGACTCACGACAATCCGGAAAATGTGTATGCCGCCAACGGTACCTATGCTACAGGAAGCTATCAAGCACGTCCTCAAGGTGACCTCAATTTGCTCAGCTATCGCTCAAACAACTTTCTTTCACCACCCGATTTTCCCCACAAAACCCAAACAACCTCAATCGCAAAAATCAAAACCAACCACGTGCTCCAACTCCATATCAAAACCAAAGAAACCCATATCCACCTCAAAGAAACAACCAAGTTTACCAACAACCTGCTTATCAACCACCCGCCTACCATGCTCCTCCTCCCAACCAACCCACCGTATTACACCAAGATGTTGAAACCTACATGAGGTCTAATGATGTGATCGTGCAAAATCTTCAACGGGAAATGCTCAACATGAAAGCAGATATGGTGAAGCAAGGGAATGATCTTCGAGCTGATATGCGAAACACTTTGGCGAGTCAAACGAATGACTTGAGGAACATGATGGCTAGTTTCTTCCCAAGTAATCAAGCCTCTGGATCGGGTTCTCTTCCGAGTAACACCGTTGCTAATCCAAGAGGGGAGATGAAAGCAATCACCACTCGCAGTGGAAAAGGTTTAAAGGAACCCGAGCTTCCTACACCTACACCGGTGATTGTGACAAAGGAAAACGAGTCTCCTTCTCCTAATCCTCCATCTTCTATTCCTCCAACTTCTACTTCTCCAATTCCACCACCTTCTACTTCTACCCCTCCACCACCCAAGGATGTGAGTGAGAATTCCATTCCTAAGCCTTCATCTCAACCCAATATACCTTATCCTTCGAGGTTACGGAAAGAGAAATTGAAGAACAAGGATGATATTCAGGTTTTGAACTTTCTTAAAATGTTCAAACAACTGAATTTCAATATCTCCTTTGCTGAGGCTCTCGCTCACATGCCCAAATATGCTAAAATGTTTAAAGATCTTCTCAGTGATAAGGAGAAACTTCTCGATATTGCTCAGACCCAACTTAATGAGAATTGCTTCGCAGTGCTCTTAAGGAAATTACCAACCAAACTTGGTGATCCGGGTCGTTTCTTGATTCCTTGCAACTTCTCGGGAGTAGAGAATTGCATGGCCCTAGCCGATCTAGGTGCTAGTATTAACTTAATGCCATTAAGTGTTTGGAAGCAATTATCTCTCCCCGAGCTAGTCCCCACACGAATGACTTTGGAATTAGCCAACCGTACGGTTGCTTATCCAGTGGGGATAGCCGAAGATGTCTTTGTTGGTGTCGACAAATTCACCTTTGTGACAACCCAAACCCGAGGTCATTTATTTAATATTATATAATATTATTTTTACGAACAATTTTGAAATTTTTGATGAGTTGAATGAAATGACGATTGATGGTTTTATTAAAACCGACGTTGGAGGTCTTATTTTTATCTTTTTACTTATAGCGAGGATTATTAGTGACCATGATATCGACGGAAGCCCCAGATTTTATGTTGTATCAATTGTTGTCTCGATGTTTATATTTTTGACGTTTTTATTTTAAGTTCGTATTAAGTCGAGTCGAGAGTCGATATTATTATTTTTGAGGTACGTTTTAAATTTTTAAAAGTATCTTTATGAAACCCGAGCCCCGTAAATATTTTAAAAACTGACTAATAGTTATTTCCCGCTTTTTAGCTAACTATTTACATTTTTAGCCACAACTATTGCTAAATTTCAACTTTGTTCCCTACCCCACTATATATAAACTAAAAACAAATACACACACATCATTTTCCACTCACAAAAATCTTCCACTTCTCTCTCTTGTGTTTGCCGAAACCCACCCACACCACCAAAATCCATACAAACTTCAAATTATCTCAAGTTTGAGGTTGAATCCAACAAAACTAAGCATAGACCCAATCTTATATTTGATCAAGGATCATTTTGGTGTAAGAAATCCTTACATGCAAGCAACTTTTTTTTTCTTGATGTTGGTAGGTAGGAGCTATGATCATGCATGGCATTTTCATGATAATCCATGGTGATTCTTGCTAAAGATCTTGTTAAAACTTCATTTTGATCTAAAGATTTTTATTTTGATTATGATTTTGATGTTATGGTTGATGTATGATGATATTAGGGTATAGAAATGACCATTTCTATGGTTGGTTTTTATCAAAAAGTTGATTTTGTACAAGATTTTTATAGTCATTTTATAACAGTAAGTAAAGTGTAAAATCCGAATTTTTATGTTTTGAAAATGGCTTAACTTATAGCCTAGGGTTGTAGATAATTTTCTTAGCTTCGATTTGATATAAGGTAGAGCTTCTAGCTCCAAACGAGCGCGAAGTTATGATATTTTGAATGATCGTGTACCGGGAGACGAGTATCGACACTACAAGTAGTTGTTGTCGATATTTGGATCGAATCTCGGGGAATCTAAATGGATGTTTTGAAAAATGTAACCTACTGATAATGAGGTGTTTATTTTATAGGTTGAGTTTACTTAAAACCCGAGTGTCGGTTTTGTAAACGGAGTCGTTTAAATAAGTTAAACGGTTGTATGAAAAATTAACGTAAATCTGTCCGGATTTTGTAGTTTGAAAATGAGTTGGGTAAAGTACTTTAAAAGTAATTTCATTTGATAAACTTGTAAGAGGACTTTCTATATATAATAAGTTAGTTTATCGAGTCGTTTCATAAACGGTTGACAAGTTTAAAAGGGGTAAAATAAACTAGTACATGTAGTATGTACCAGCGGACTTTGTAAAAAGGTGTAAAATGGTTAAGTAAATCTGTAGTAAAGTATAATGGAGTTATTTATATCGTTTTCTCTCGAGTTTATCGTGACTTTATGAGTTTGAGTTTGATGTTGTTATATATGATTTATTTTTCGAGTTTATTATTGATGAACGCGCCTTATTTGATAGGTTGCGGTTTTTGTGTTTATCGGGCATCAACTATCGTCGAAGATCGTCTTACTACTACTATTACTCCAGGTGAGTCTATAGCCTCGCTTTTGTAATTGTTTGAATGATTTTAAAACCCGCAAGGGGGATGCATGCTATTTGAAAGTAAAATGAACACAAGTCATGATTGATTGTTTGGGCCCGAATGTTTCCTTTGTTGCCTTTGTTGATTTGAATTGTATAAGTACCTAATTTGCAAAAGACCCTAAATTCATGAGCCGTTAACTATCTTCTGACTTGATGTTGTGAGTTGGGAATTGCCGCTTATTCTAATAATAGTACTATTGGGCTGACGACCCTATCCGAGACCAGGGCTTTACGCTGAGTAACCCGCTGGGAAGGATAATTTTATGAGAAAGAGAATTGGTATCCTTGCAAATGATACCCTAGTAGGGGCACTGGAATTTCATCTAGTCATGCCGGCTTTAGGCGTGGGTGACTAAGTTAAGGGATCGGTGTCATGAGCTTAATACAATTCAATAGCTATTGCTATATACAAGAATGCCTGACTAATAGATTGTAATGATCAGCAATTCTATTAAATGATCTTGATTGATTTTTCTCTTGTGTTCAATGTTGATTTGTAAAACCTATAGACTCGCTCAACCGTTGTGTTGATGATTTTAAGCATGTATTTCAGGTATTGAAGATGATGAATTGCGGAGCTTACTGGAGAAGGATTGCGGATTTGCTTTTGTGGTGATGGTCTAAAACGGATTTCTTTCCCTTTTGTCATAAAAATAATACTGTATGGTCGAGTACTTAGGTAAAGTGTTTGTGAATTTGATAAAGTCTTTAGGGGACCTAAATATTACTCTGATATTTCTAAAATTGTTTTACTTGGGATTGAAAGTTTTAAACAGTGGTTAAATTATATCCTTTTATATCTCAAATTTATCATTTTGAGTTTGTTCAAAATGTCTTGTGTAATAATGTTTGTATTTAGCACCCAATTGTGTATTTCCGCTGCGCAATGTAATTTAGGGGTGTTAAATATTGGTAATCAGAGCTTTTTAGTTATAGCGAATTAGGTCGATTTTTGAAAAATGTCCTAAACTATAACTATGGTGTCGAAAGTATTTTACAAAAGCAACGCAACTTCTCCGCAAGGCTCCGGTAAGATTATTTGTTTTGTATTGTTTTATAGTTGATGTATCCCTTAAAATTGAATTGATTTTAGAGTATTTATTAAGTAAATACTATGATGATATTTGATGATGTATTAATGATATATTGATGTTGTTGAAAGTACGTTGAGTACTTGTTATCGTAATTTTCATTATGTAATGAATATGTATATAATTTTAAATAATGACCTTATATACTTCCGAGAGTCTGGGACAGTGGACCAGATGTTGAACGATTTTGCAACTGATTTCTTGCGACTTATATCGGGTATGAGGAAGTTTGATTAGTTGATGTATGATAGATATGTGGTTGAAATTGCTGTGATTAGAGGGTTGATGTGAAAGAAAGGTGGTTTTAAAGGTTGTATTTGGTATGTGGAGATTTGAGTTTGTTAGGACTTGGAAGATGGATGAGATTGCTAGTCTTGGGTCGATTGTGATGAATCTGTGTGTTTAAATTGAATGGTTTAAAGAGAAGTAGGTAAGTTTTGAAAGGATGAGTGACTGGAGCCTCAGGTGAGATTGATTCTAAGTATTGCTTGGAAGCGTAGGAATGTTGAAAGTCATCTTGAGACTTGCATTGTGATTGATCTACCATGTATGAGTGAGTATTTGGATTTTTAGAGTGAGCTGCCATCAGGTTATGGATTTGACCTTGAGGTGTGAAAAGGGAAATAGACAAGTGTGAAGAAGCTGACAACAATGTTAAGGAGGATGAGGAGCTGCTGTCTAAGGAACAAATCGTTTGATGGATTTCTTTGTATCTTATTTTCTTTTTGTGATCGAACTTATTTAAACCCTTGTGTTGTAGCATTGTGATGGAACGTAATATCTTTTAAGTTTGTTCGGTAGATGATTGTAGTGACAGACAGTGCCACTATCCTGTTGAATCCTCAACGCAATCTAAATTACCCTCATGATCTATGATGTGCCTTTGTTAACTCTTTTGAGTTTTAGTTGATGAACCATTGTAGTTTATGTTGTTCGTGCATGTAGTATCCATGAGATGTCCTGATAAAGAATTCCTTCTTTTATCTTGATATGTATACTTAACATGTTTCTTTCCTCCGTGATAATGGAAGAAGGAGTAGGGGAATTATATTTCTGTCATTAGTAGATCGCTACGTGACTAAGTTTCTTGAAATATGTTGCCAAAACTAACGACTGCTACTGTGAACACTTTGAACTAACAAGTTATTGCTAGAGCTTTTGGAGCTGATCGTGCTGCCAGGAATTAAAAGATGTTGGAGTTAGTTGTGCTGAGAATAATGATGATGCTGCTGAGAATAATGATGCTGCTGCTGAGAATAATGATGATGCTGTTGAAAACAATGGCGATGTTGCTAACAACAATGAGGATGCTGCTGATCCAGATGATAGTATAGCTGCTATTCTGCAAGTTCAAGAGAATGTACTTATGTTAGTTTTCAGAAGTGTGGTTCTGAGCAGTTTTATGGTATTAGTGGTGCATTAGAATTGCATACTTGGATTGATAAGATAGAAAGTACTTTGAGATTATTGGATGTTCATAAACTAATAAGGTGAAATTTGCTGCTGCTATATTTCAGGATGGTACACTAAGATGGTGGAATACTAAGTGACTACTTTAGGATTGGTTGTGACTAATAGTAAGGCATGGACCGTGATGAAAGGACTATTGATTGCTAGGATTTGTCCCGAGAAGGAACTAGGACAGTTGGAATCCGAATTGAGATAATTAGTGCTAAGGGACGATGATATTACTACTAACTGGGAAATATTCTGAGCTATATTTGCTATGTCCTGATACTTTTGTGAATGACCGTAAAACAACGAAGCCATACATTAGGGGATTGTCTAGTGATACCAAGAGTGAGATTATTTCTTCTTAACCTGAATCTTTAGATGAAGCTGTTCAGAGGACGTTTGATTTAATGGACGTGAAAGTGCAAGTTAGGAAAGATAGCATTGTTGAAACAATAAGAGAAAGTGGGAATCTGCTCAGTCTAACCCGAATCAAGGTCAGAATTGTAAGGATTGCAATACTAACAATAACCAAAGACAGAACCGAAATCAGTATTTAAACCCTGGAAGGAATGATGGGATTCGTGTTGCCACTGTGTCTAGAGTGACAAGATAAATCTCGAGTGTGTTTGTTTTACTCTATACCATGTAGGTAACTTTACACAATTGCGACTAGAGTTAGGACAACCTGGTCATAAAGCTGCTAAGTGCAGAACAAGAGGATTAGTCATTGTAATTAGTATCCCTGGAGTTGTGATATGTTTTAGCCGTGGTGAGAAAGAATACAAACAAAGGAATTGTCCAAGGAAAGTAAATTGACAAGATAGGAATGCTGCCACTCCGGTTTACGTTTGAGTGATGCTGACAAACCTTATGGTCTGAATGTTGCAAATGGTATATTCTTACTTGAGATTCTTTATGTCAGTAGGTTGTTTGGTTTCAGATCGGTTAGAAACTGTAGAAATGTAAAGATTCAGTTGTTTTATCAACGGAGAGTCAATAAGATTGACAATTAACTATGATGTGGAGTTAACCGATGGAAATGTTGCTAATGTTAGTTTTACACTGAGAGTGTATTCCTTGAATTTAGGAAAATAGGTGTTTAGTATCGACTTGATTCTCAAAGAGTTGGAATCTTTGGATGTGGATTATTGGTATGAATTGGTTAGTGGTGCGAAGTGCTGATGCTTGAGATTGGACTAATCTTCACTATAAATTGATAGCTGTTGGCTTAGATTTTGCTGCGAAGCTGAGTGTTGACTATGAGAGGTGATGAGTAAATTTTCCGTTTGAGAAGTATCTTGTCTAGAAATAAGGAAGTATGTGGAAGAGGAATGTGATGTATTCCTAGCTCGGGTCATTAGTGATAGGGTAGTTGAGGAGAAGTTGAGAGATCTGTTAATGACTCGAGAGTATTCTGAGGTTTTCCTGAAGTTTTGCAGTGTTGCTGCCGCCTTGTGAAATGGAATTCGTTTCGATTGAGTGTTGTAAGCGATAGGTGCAGTGCTTCTGCGTTTCGTTGTGTAGTGCTGCTGCGTTTTGTTGAGTAGTATTTGTATGCCTTATCATTTGGCACCGTTGAGTGGAATGATTTATTCGGTCAACTGCGAGAATTGATGGATAAAGGATGTATTAGATTAAGTTTCGTTACAGTGATGATCGTCTGTGTTGTTTGTCAAAAAGGATGGATTGTTTCGGATGTGTATTGATTATCGAGAGCTTAACAAATTGACAGCTAAGAATCGGTATCCATTACCGAGGATTGATGATTCGTGCGATCTTTGCAACTTGTCTGGATCCAGTATGTACTCAAAGATCACTTTGAGTTCTGGTTATCATTAACTGAGAGATTGGGAAGGAAGATATTCCGATAGTTATTTTTCGTACTTGAGGTGGGTACTTTAAGTAGCAAGTGATGTTTTTGGAATGGACGAACGCGTCTGCTGTATTAATGGGGTGGGTGAATCATGTGTGTGAGATGTGCTAGGATGAGTTAGTCATTATATCTATTGAAGATATTCTATTTTATTCCAAGAGGAAAGAAGGAACATAAGTATCATATGAGGATAATTTTTGGGATGGTTGGAAAAGGAGAAACTGTATGTAAAGTTTTCTATGTGTGAATGTTGGTTGAAATAATTGCGTTTTAAGGCAGTTGATTGACAACAAAGGTATTCGTGAAGATCTTGCCAAGATTGAAACGATCCATGATTGGTCGGTACCAACGACGCCGACAGAAATCTGTTAATTCCTTGGTTTAAGCTGGGAATAATCGGAGGTTTATCGAAAGGTTTTCACTGATTGTTAAACCATTGATTAAGCGGACTAAGAAGAATTGGATGTGTGAGTCCCACTTATACATATAAATTGTAAGTTTCGAGATCTGATCCTTATCAGATGAGGAAGCTGTATACCGAACACTGAAGGGTAAGTTGTGTTCTGCACTGATGTTGCCATTGTTGAAAGGATCTGAAGTATTTATAGTTTGTAGTTTGCTGTGATGCGTCTCATAAGGGTTATGTAGTTGTGGTGTTTGTTTTGAGGTGGTAGAAATATTACTTGTATGGAATCAAGTGTGTAGTAATAAAGGATCATAGAAGTTGCTCCATAATTAATTTCTTGGGATGATAAAAGAAATGAGTAGAGGATTACCAGTTATATTTCGAGTATTTGAGTATGTTGATAATTATGACTGTGAGTGATTTTGACTACGAGATTCGCTACCATCTAGGAAAGGCGAATGTGGTAGCTAATGCACTTATCAGGGATAAAAAGGGGAAAATCTTTTAAGATTTGAGTTTTGGTAATAACAAGAAGTGTGGGCTTGATAGCAATAATATGAAATTTTAAGTTAGTGGTCTGATTTGAGAAGGGTGTCAAGGTAATTGGTTTCAACATTTTGTTAAACTTATGGAAAGGATTTTGTTGTAATGTCAAGTGAGACATGGTATATTTAGCACTCCTAACATATCTAAGTTGAGAGAGTAAGACTTAGTGATGAAGGAATCTCAGAAGTCAAGTAATCGATACGATTTGGTTTGAATAAAGATGAAAGTTGAGTTGAGTAATGTGTGTTATATAGAGACTGATGGACAGAGTGAAAGGATGCTTCGAACATCGAACGGTATACTTGTGCGTGTGTGATTGACTTAGGCTTTGTTGGAATTCTTATACGACAATGATTGTCATGCTAGTAATGAGGCTGTACTATTGATGGTACATATAGAACTTCAATTTGTGAAGGGTAAGGATAGTGAGTTATGGACATAAGATTAGTTTTTCGGTGTATTGCAGAAATGTAGGTGGAATTGTATGACTGAACTATTAGTAACAAGGAGTTGTCAGAAGAGTTATGTTGACAATCGAAGGAAGTCGATGGAGTTTGAAATTGGGAAACGTGGTTATGCATAAGGTGTCGTTATGACGGGTGAAATTTATTTTCAGAACAACAACAAGGAAAGAATTCAACTTGAAGATAAGTTGCTTTTTATAGAAAGAACTTTGAAGAGTTCTTATGAGGTCGAAACATGGTAAGGATTATATTATGAAGATGCAAGTATTCCAGAAGTGGAATTTGAAATGGTGAAAGAAGCATGAGGATTTTTTTAAGGAAAAGAGTTCTCATTTGTTCTGAAGGTATGGGATGTGAGTATAAGAGGGGCAGAGCGACGGGACGTCGCTCTCTTTTAGGAGGGTAGGATGTGACAACCCAAACCCGAGGTCATTTATTTAATATTATATAATATTATTTTTACGAATAATTTTGAAATTTTTGATGAGTTGAATGAAATGACGATTGATGGTTTTATTAAAACCGACGTTGGAGGTCTTATTTTTATCTTTCTACTAATAGCGAGGATTATTAGTGACCACGATATCGACGGAAGCCCGAGATTTTATGTTTTATCAATTGTTGTCTCGATGTTTATATTTTTGAAGTTTTTATTTTAAGTTCGTATCAAGTCGAGTCGAGAGTCGATATTATTATTTTTGAGGTACGTTTTAAATTTTTAAAAGTATCTTTATGAAACCCGAGCCCCGTAAATATTTTGAAAATTGACTAATAGTTATTTCCCGCTTTTTAGCTAATTATTTACATTTTTAGCCATAACTATTGCTAAATTGCAACTTTGGTCCCTACCCCACTATATATAAACTAAAAACAAATACACACACATCATTTTCCACTCACAAAAATCTTCCACTTCTCTCTCTTCTCTCTAGTGTTTGTCGAAACCCACCCACACCACCAAAATCCATACAAACTTCAAATTATCTCAAGTTTGAGGTTGAATCCAACAAAACCAAGCATAGACCCAATCATATATTTGATCAAGGATCATTTTGGTGTAATAAATCCTTACATGCATGCAACTTTTTTTTCTTGATGTTGGTAGGTAGGAGCTATGATCATGCATGGTATTTTCATGATGATCCATGGTGATTCTTGCTAAAGATCTTGTTAAAACTTCATTTTGATCTAAAGATTTTTATTTTGATTATGATTTTGATGTTATGGTTGATGTATTATGATATTAGGGTATAGAAATGACCATTTCTATGGTTGTTTTTTATCAAAAAGTTGATTTTGTACAAGATTTTTATAGTCATTTTATAACAGTAAGTAAAGTGTAAAATCCGAATTTTTATGTTTTGAAAATGGCTTAACTTATAGCCTAGGGTTGTAGATAATTTTCTTAGCTTCGATTTGATATAAGGTAGAGCTTCTAGCTCCAAACGAGCGCGAAGTTATGATGTTTTGAATGATCGTGTACCGGGAGACGAGTATCGGCACTACAAGTAGTTGTTGTCGATCTTTGGATCGAATCTCGGGGACTCTAAATGGATGTTTTGAAAAATTTAACCTACTGATAATGAGGTGTTTATTTTATAGGTTGAGTTTACTTTAAAACCTGAGTGTCGGTTTTGTAAACGGAGTCGTTTAAATAAGTTAAAACGGTTGTATGAAAAATTAACGTAAATCTGTCCGGATTTTGTAGTTTGAAAATGAGTTGGGTAAAGTACTTTAAAAGTAATTTCATTTGATAAACTTGTAAGAGGACTTTCTATATATAGTAAGTTAGTTTATCGAGTCGTTTCATAAACGGTTGACAAGTTTAAAAGGGGTAAAATAAACTAGTACATGTAGTATGTACCGGCGGACTTTGTAAAAAGGTGTAAAATGGTTAAGTAAATGTGTAGTAAAGTATAATGGAGTTATTTATATTGTTTTCTCTCGAGTTTATCGTGACTTTATGAGTTTGAGTTTGATGTTGTTATATATGATTTATTTTTCGAGTTTATTATTGATGAACGCGCCTTATTTGATAGGTTGCGGTTTTTGTGTTTATCGGGCATCAACTATCGTCGAAGATCATCTTACTACTGCTATTACTCCAGGTGAGTCTATAGCCTCGCTTTTGTAATTGTTTGAATGGTTTTAAAACCCGCGAGGGGGATGCATGCTATTTGAAAGTAAAATAAACACAAGTCATGATTGATTGTTTGGACCCGAATGTTTCCTTTTTTGCCTTTGTTGATTTGAATTGTATAAGTACCTAATTTGCAAAAGACCCTAAATTCATGAGTCGTTAACTATCTTCTGACTTGATGTTGTGAGTTGGGAATAGCCGCTTATTCTAATAATAGTACTATTGGGCTGACGACCCTATCAGAGACCAGGGCTTTACGCTGAGTAACCCGCTGGGAAGGATAATTTTACGAGAATGAGAATTGGTATCCTTGCAAATGATACCCTAGTAGGGGCACTGGATTTTCATCTAGTCATGCCGGCTTTAGACGTGGGTGACTAAGTTAAGGGGTCGGTGTCATGAGCTTAATATAATTCAATAGCTATTGCTATATACCAGAATGCCTGACTAATAGATTGTAATGATCAGCAATTCTATTAAATGATCTTGATTGATTTTTCTCTTGTGTTCAATGTTGATTGTAAAACCTATAGACTCGCTCAACCGTTATGTTGATGATTTTAAGCATGTATTTCAGGTATTGAAGATGATGAATTGCGGAGCTTGCTGGAGAAGGATTGCGGATTTGCTTTTGTGGTGATGGTCTAAAACGGATTTCTTTCCCTTTTGTCATAAAAATAATACTGTATGGTCGAGTACTTTGGTAAAGTGTTTGTGAATTTGATAAAGTCTTTGGGGGACCTAAATATTACTCTGATATTTCTAAAATTGTTTTACTTGGGACTGAAAGTTTTAGACAGTGGTTAAATTATATTCTTTTATATCTCAAATTTATCATTTTGAGTTTGTTCAAAATGTCTTGTGTAATAATGTTTGTATTTAGCACCCAATTGTGTATTTCCGCTGCGCAATGTAATTTGGGGGTGTTAAAACCTTTCCGGCGGATTTTGTTTTCGTTGACTACGAGATGGACCCCCGTGTTCCATTAATCGTTGGACGTCCATTCTTGAGGACCAGTCGCACTCTCATTGATGTAGCCGCGGGCGAATTAATCATGAGAGTTGGTGACGATAAAATCGTCTTCAACATGGGTAAACTTTCTAAGCAGCCTTTGGAAAATGAGAGTGTTAATTTTATTGATGTTCTTGATGAGGCTTGTGAAGAACATTTCAAAGACGCTTGTAAAAGTGGTTCTTCTTCTCTACCCATTGTTGAGACCGTTGCCTCTATTGCTCCATCACTGACTCCATTTGGAGAAAGTGATTTCATCTTGAAAGAATTTGAAGCAACTTTGTGAGATGTGGACTTAAAATATGACGATTCTCCCTCCAATTGGGATGAAGACATTCGTACCATTGAGAAACTTCTCAATGAGGACCATACTTCTCCACCATCTCCTAAGGATATCTCTATCGATGAACCGAATTTGACTACGCCTTCCATCGAAAATCCTTTGGATTTAGAGCTTAAGGACCTACCGTCTCATCTCGAGTATGTTTTCCTTGAAGACAACAAGAAGTCACCCGTGATCATCGCTAAGGACTTGAAAGAAGAAGAAAAATCCCGACTTATCGCCGTGTTGGAGAATCACAAGAAAGCTATTGCTTGGAAGATCTCCGATATTCGTGGAATTGATCCTCACTTTTGCACACATAAAATTCTCATGGAGGACGACTTTAAACCTACTATTCAAAGCCAACGAAGGGTGAATCCTAAGATCCATGACGTTATCAAAAAAGAGGTTATCAAAATTCTTGATGCGGGAATGATCTATCCTATCTCGGATTCACGGTGGGTTAGTCCCGTCCGTTGTGTGCCTAAGAAAGTCGGAATCACCGTTGTTCCCAATGAAAACAACGAGTTGATTCCTACTCGTCTCGTTACAGGGTGGAGAGTTTGTATAGACTATCGCAAACTCAATGATGCTACGAGAAAGGATCATTTTCCCCTTCCTTTCATGGACCAAATGCTTGAACGTCTAGCGGGTAATGACTATTACTGCTTCTTAGACGGTTTCTTCGGGTATTTTCAAATTCCCATCGATCCCAAAGACCAAGAGAAAACCACATTCACTTGTCATTATGGAACATTTGCCTACAAAAGAATGCCTTTCGGCTTATGCAATGCTCCTGGGACGTTCCAAAGGTGTATGATGGCTATCTTCCATGACATGGTTGAAGAAACTATGGAAGTCTTCATGGATGATTTCTCGGTTTATGGTGATTCTTTCTCTGCTTGCCTTGCCAATTTAGAACGTATGCTTAAGCGGTGTGAAGACACTCTCCTTGTTCTAAATTGGGAAAAATGCCATTTCATGGTAAAAGAAGGCATCGTGCTAGGACATATAATCTCTAAAGCCGGTTTTGAAGTGGACCGTGCTAAAGTGGATGTCATAGCCAAATTACCTCCACCTTCAACCGTGAAGGGTGTGAGAAGTTTTCTTGGTCATACGGGCTTCTATCGTCGATTCATCCAAGATTTTTCTAAAATCGCTCGCCCGATGACCCACCTCTTGGAAAAAGATACTCCTTTCATCTTTTCCAGAGAGTGTCTTGAATCCTTCAATCTTCTTAAGGATAAGCTAACTAAGGCACCAGTCTTGGTTACCCCTAATTGGGAGCTACCTTTTGAGTTGATGTGTGATGCTAGCGACTTTTCTATTGGAGCGGTTTTGGGCCAAGGAGTGAACAAACACTTCTAACCAATCCACTATGCTAGCAAGACAATGACGGGGGCTCAATTGCATTATACCACTACCGAAAAAGAGCTTTTAGCTATAGTGTATGCTTTGAAAAATTCCGCCCCTATCTTGTCCTTTCTACCACCATCGTGTATACCGATCATTCCGCGTTGAAGTACTTGATGACTAAGCAAGATTCTAAGCTAAGACTTCTTTGTTGGGTTTTGCTCCTTCAAGAATTCGACATTGAAATTCGTGACAAAAAGGGAGCGCAAAACCTAGCCGCGGATCATCTAAGTAGACTTGAGGATCCTTATCAAGGGGATCATCCGAACCAAGAGATCAATGACTCTTTTCCCCTTGAGGCCTTAATGTCTATCAACTCCAATCTGGATGACACCCCGTGGTTTGCGGACATTGCAAACTACTTAGCGGGTGGAATTCTCAAGGAAGGGTTAACGTCCCAACAAAAGAAAAAGTTCTTTAAAGATACTGAACATTATTTCTGGGACGACCCTTACCTTTACAAACAATGTGCTGATCTGATTATTCTTCGATGTGTTGATGGGCCGGCAGCGGTACAAATCCTTGATGCTTGCCATAAAGGACCCACCGGTGGTCACTTTGGTCCCAACTACACCGCTAAGAAAGTGTTTGACTCTGGATTCTATTGGCCCACCATATATCGTGACGCTCACGACATGGTTAAACATTGTGATGCTTGCCAAAGACAAGGCAAGATCACACATAAAGATGAGATGCCTCAAAATTTCATCCAAGAGTGTGAAATCTTTGACGTATGGGGCATCGACTTTATGGGGCCATTTCCATCATTTAAAGGGAACAAGTACATCCTCGTAGCCGTTGACTACGTTTCTAAATGGGTTGAAGCTAAGGCTCTCCCAACGAACGATGCGAGGGTGGTTGTGAAATTTTTGAAGCAACTTTTTGCTCGATTCGGTGTTCCTCGTGCTATCATCAGTGACCGCGGGACTCATTTTTGCAATGATCAATTCACAAGAGTCATGGATAAGTACGGTGTCAATCATCGTCTTTCCACCGCCTATCATCCCCAAACTAATGGTCAAGCCAAGATTTCCAACCGCGGACTGAAGAGAATTCTTGAGCGTACTGTGGGAGAGCATCGTGCCGCTTGGGCCGATAAGTTAGATGATGCTTTGTGGGCTTTCCGTACCGCATATAAGACGCCGATTGGTTGTACACCTTATCGTCTTGTGTACGGGAAAGCATGCCACCTCCCTATTGAGCTGGAACATAAGGCATACTAGGCCTTGAAGTGGGCTAACTTCGACATCAACAAAGCCGGTGATCTTCGGAAGATTCAACTCAACGAGCTTAATGAACTGAGAAATGAAGCTTAGAAGAACTCACTGATCTACAAGGAGAAGACCAAGATCATCCATGATGCAAGGATTAAGAACCGAGAGTTCCACATTGGTGATCAAGTCTTACTTTTTAATTCTCGATTGAAGATCTTCTCAGGCAAGTTGAAGAGCCGCTGGTCTGGTCCATTCACCGTCGCCAAAGTCTTCCCATATGGCACCATTGAGCTTTCTCAGCCAAATGGGCCCAATTTTAAGGTGAATGGCCAGCGTGTGAAGTTGTATTTTGGTGAGGACATATCTCATGAGATGATTCCATCCCTCACCACGTTTCCCATGAACTAAATTTGGGTCGAGTCAGGCTCGTGACTCGGTGAACAAAAATAAGCGCTTCTCGGGAGGCAACCCGTGATCTATCCTTTACCGTTTTCATAATAAGTGTAGGGGGAGCCCCGTATGTGTTTGTTGTCTTGTTTCTTCTTCTGTGCAGGGATTAAAGCTTCAAAGATCTATTCTCGATGACTTTTGACGAACCGTGATCCCGTGTTCCCATCTTCCCGGTTCTATCCTAAACTGACATGATTCAATATTTCATATTTTATATGTTCACATTGAAATCACTTTAGTGGTCCTTCCCTTAGCAAGATTTAAACAACGTGCACAATGTCCTAAGTGTAGGGGAGTTTACTCCCGCATGCTTAAACATTGAGGACAATGTTTATATCAAGTGCATGGGGGACTTCTAACGAAGTAAGTGGTCTTTTCCATGAATTTGCCCTCATTTTAACCGGAAAATTTGATTTTTCGACATTTTTCAAAATTTTTAATCTATTTTGGCCTAGTTGTATAGTTGTATTTTTCTTTGTTATGGTTATTTTCTTTCCATTGCTAGAATAAATTTTCAATAAAGTGGTTTTAAAATTTTTCAAAGTCGTGAATATTTTGACTCAACCCGAGTTTACTTATTTAAGTTTACTCTAGCTAGTATCCTTAACGTGTTTAAGTCAAGTTTTGCTAGGCTTTTATATATGGAACTTTAAAACGCGAAAGTCTTAACTCTCACGGGTTAAGAACAAGAACTTTTCGCAAGCTCCTATAATTGATCCTAGAGAGTCGTTTATCAAGGGAACTTTAAAATGCGATTTCTAAACTTGAAAAAGCCTAAGAATTTACAAGATCCTATAGATGACTCGAAAACCCAAAACTTTGATTTAATTGGCTAAGCATCCACGAGTCTCATTCTTTGAGATTTTAAATTATGGAGAACGAGAGATGATAGAGTCAATTATAAGTTTGGTATTCTTTCGTGAATTTATGTGAGTTAATTATGAGCCTATTCTCCCATCGCTTGTTAATAAATTTATCTACAATAAATAAGGTTGTACGATTTGAAAAGTTACTTAGCTTCTAGCACAAGATCGTTTAAAAGTTGCTCGGTATTAATTAGAGTTCATAGCCAAGGCATAACTTATTGAAGTGGGATGCGAAGATTGGCGAGTCCGAAAAGGCCCTAACAAGGCATGAGGGCTACAGTTTGTTGCTAAAGATCCAAAAGTGATGTGAAGAATCATTTATCGAAAATCAATATGAAGGATCGAGACACACGACGAAAAGCAAATACTCCCCTAAAGATCATGGAGAAGTCTATCCAAAAAGGCCCTAACAAGGTATGAGGATAAATAGATCCAAGTCCTAAAAGGAGGCGGATCGTTGTATATCAAAGTCCAAAATAAAGATTGGAGAAAAATGAAGAAGTCGTGGTCCAAGTATGAAGAATCTCTCAAAAACTTCAAGTGAAGAAATTCCTGTTATGAAGAGAAGACCATAAGTTCATGAACGTCTCTCAAAGATTTGAAGTATGAAGCCGCTACAAAATATCGGTCCGAGAAAGGTCTCAAATCGTGAAGCGAGTTACGCCAAGATATGAACTTTATGAGGTCCCGAGAAGCAGTTTTAAGAGATTTTGTCCTTTAGATAACTATTGATTAAATCGTCCGCTTTATTTTCGGCCTAAATAACTATCAAAATAAGTCAAACAATGCATCCTTGTGATCATTCAAGACAAAAATAAAATATAAGAGATACACCTAGGAATAAGGGAGTCTAAGTAAATAATTGATCCACATGAATTCGTGTTAGTTTGCTAACTTATAATAACAATGATCTCGTTTTTAAGCTTGGTATGGGGAACGTGAAACTTGAGGATGATAAACGTTCATGGCAGCCAAAACCCAATGTAAGTCTTTGATTTCTTTACTTGTTTCTATCTTTTTATGTTTAGTATTTAATAAAGGCCAAGGTGGATTATTTATGATGCAAAATGTAAACCGTGCTTTAAAATTAATGCATTGCATGAGGGTATTGCAATTGTCAAGTATAGGGGATTTAATAAGTGTGAAAACACTTATCCTTTTACCACTTATTTCCAATATTAACAAGACCAAAACGTGTATTTTAGGTCGTAAAATTCGGAATTATGTGTGGTTTGTGTTTTTATTGTGTTTTAGGACCAAAAGATGAAAAAGGAAGAAAATACGGGCTTTCACGGGCTTTTATCGAAGAAAACGAGAAAAGACGAAGTCAAGAGATCAAGAGTGCTTAAAGAACGGATGTCCAAGACCTATTCTGAAGATTTATCGAAGAAAAAGTCTAAAGACGGAAGTTTAATGAAGTCGAAGAACTCAAGCCTAAAGTAAAGAAGAAAATTATTAAGACAAGTTCAAATCCCGAGACGATGTCGAGAAAAGACAAAGAATTAAATCGAGTCGAGAAGAAAAGAAAGAAGGAAGCACACCACACATGCACTTCCCATTTTCCCTATAAATACCCTCCTAATCACATTAGGAGGGGAGTTAGCTAGTTTCATTTTTCATTTTTTTTCTCCCTTTCTAGTTTTTAGAGAGAGAAAGTTCCAAACTTTCTCTCACTAAGTTTTCATCTTTTCTTTCTTTTAATCTTTCAAGTTTAAGCTTTTGATTATCCTTGTATTTGGATTTCATTAATCAAGTTCAAGTTAAGCTTTTTGTTCATTAATCTCTTTCTACCTTTCTTGATTTTAGTTTACTTTTGGTGCGAAATATTTATGATCCGTGTTGATCTTGATGTTTTCGTGCTTAAAAAGTTAATCTTTTTATTCCTACATAAGATTTCAAACGGTTAAGCTTTAAGATCTTTGTGCTTATTGGCTTATTCGTATGTTTATCTTATTTACTTTTTGAAAGTTTTCTTAAAAAGTTTCATCTTTTTATGGTTTGATTTAAAAGATTGCTTATTTAAGTTTGGAGAAGTTGTTATTCGTGCTTATTTAGTTTGTTTCATTACTGATTTGGTTAAGTCTTGGTGTGAGCTTATCAAACATAGCTTATAACTTAGCTTATTTTCGAATCACAAGGTAATCGGAAAAGGGTAAACCCTTTTCCAATTAGGCATTCCGATTTGTCCCTCTTTATTCCGATCACCTGATCGGATTAGGGTTTTGCTTTCCGATTTGATCACTAGTATTCCGATCACTAAGATCAGAAAGGGGTTTCATCATTCCGATTGGGATTCCTTTCTTGTATTCCGATTGTATCATTTTAACTTATTCCGATCCGGATTCCTTTCTTGTATTCCGACAAGTGTTTTCCGATCAGATTCAGATTACAACATTCCGATTGAGGGGCTGTCTTTTAGTGTTATTCCGATTAGCCTTGTTTTTTCCCATATTCCGATTACATTTCGATCATGCATTCCGACGGGTTAAATTTCTTGATTTTACAAAGTTTTTAAGTTTAAAATTATCACGTTTTAATTTCCAAAAACTGCACGCTTACAGAAATCTCTAATTTTACCAAGTGTTTTTCTAATTTTGTTTTCTTTAAGTTTTCAATCATTTATTTTTAACTCGTCATTTTAGTTTATATTTTAAAGCTTTAATTTTACTCAACGACATTTTCATTTTTTACCATTAGTTTAAAATAGATAAACAACCCAAAATTATCTTCCACCAAGAACAATTGAGTCGTACGTTCTACCAATAATCAATTCGAAGAGACCGGACGATAAGATTTTATACTTGGTGTAAAACCTTGTATTAGGTGGCAGAGCTAGGTTGACCCTTGAAAAACGACGGAGGTGCTATCATTCTAACAGTTTGAATAGAGTCATGAGTTTTATAAACAACTTTTTTCAAAAAACCAACTTGTTCTTCGAGATCCTTTACTTTTTCAGTATCTTTGCTTTGTATATTTTTGAAATCTTGTTTTATTGTTTCAACCTCTTGTTTCTTTTCGTCATGATTTTAGCAGAATCGGCGGTGTTCATAGAATGCCTCTGTTCAAGTTCATTAACTTTTGTTGTGGCAAGGTACGTTTTTTTGACGTTCATCACTTAATAAAACATTTAATTGATGTTTTTCTTTAGTTAACAAAGCAAGAGATTCGTTGTATTTATTTTCAAACTCGTCCTTTTTAACGTTGATGACACGACTTTTGTACCCCTCAAGCTCGTTGGTCTTTTGAAGAAGCTCAGCCCTATAACTATCAATAGTCTCACTAGATTTTATAAGAGCGGCTTTGCATTCTTCAAAGTTTTGAGTGAGCGCTGCGTTTTCCTTCTTTAATTGCTTTTGACTCTTTCTATTTTCATTGACATCTTTTTGTAAACTAGAAATTAAATTAGCAAGCGCGACACGCTCCTCGTCATCATACTCATTTGCATGTTGATCATCCTCAAACTCATTATTCCACATGTCTGATGAATCGGGTGTGGTATTGCTATCAACCGTTTCCATCATACACGTGTCAGTAATTGTTGTTGGTAGATTACTATGCTCACGTGTATCACCAAACACATTATATTCAGCATCATCTTGTACCTTATCAATTGGCTCGGTATCAAAGATAGGACCATTGTCATCTTCAGTGACGTTAAGGACCTCATGAATCTTTGCCATGTATGAATAATGTGCCTCGAGTTCTTGGTCGGAGAGTTCATCATCTGTTTCTTCAAGCATTTCTCCGTCCTCAACTGATAACTTGATTCCAGCTTCCATTTTCTTGCACAACAACATCTTTTCCTTATGATAACCATAATCTTTAACCCTCTTTGGTTGCCTGCATTCCCTAGCCAAATGCCCAAAACCTCTGTAGTTAAAACACTTAATCCCACTTTGTTGCACAACTTGAGTACCAACAGTTTCCCTATTTCCAACAACAGTAGCCACCCTTTGATTATCATATTTAGGTTGTCGATCATACTTTGGAGGACTCTCAGCACGTCTTCGTGTGTCATACCTTGGAGGACTCTGTGCTTGGGTGTTCCTCGGGTTTGAAGATGTTCGAAGGTTGTTGTTGGTGGGTTTGTAGATTTTCTTATATTGCTTCATAATAAAAGCTATTTGTTGCTTGAATTCCCTATCCTTTTGAGCTACTTCTTCATCACTATCTTCTTCAGATGATTGCTCAGGTTTGGGTGATGGTGCTCTTTCAACTTCTTCGCCTCGGGATCGTGTTGGAGCATGTGACTTGGAGACAGTGGATGATCGTGGTGATGATGATTGAGTAGAGTAGGTCTTTGAAGTACGAGAGTGATAATCTGGGTAATGTTGAGTGGTAGACACCAAAGCAAGTGGATTGGAAACCTTTGCAACTCGTTCAGCTTGAAGTTCATTTGCCTAATTTTGAAATTGTTTCAAAATGTCAAAGAGCTTGTGGTATGAAACTTCGTCTAACATTTGTTGTTGTTTCACCAAGGTGACAAACCGTGTCCACTCTGGTTGAAGTTGCTGTAGAAATTGGACATTGACTTGCATGGTGGAAACTTGCAAGTTGTTTCAGGTCATATCATTCATCATCTTGTAGAATCAGGAGTAATAAGAATCAATTGATTCCCCATCCTTTGATGTAAACTTGCCAAAGTTCCAAAACATCTTAGTTTTCACATCTTGTTTGTTAAGTGATTCACCTTATTGCAATCTTTCAATAACCGTCCACATTTCTTGAGCAGTAGGGCATGCATCAACCGTGGAATAAATATCATCTCTAATTCCACTGAGAATTAAGTAGATTGCTTCCTTCTCTGCATCAAACCAAGCACGGTTCTTTGGTGTGAGGTCGTTCCTCTTTTCATCACGTTCATAAGCCGGTTGTTCTTCAGTAGTGTCTGTGGTTGGTACTCTAGGAACTTGAATCCTTGAGAGTTTATAGGGTCCTTCCAAAATACATTGCCTTAAAGCATCACCGTTAGGTTTTGTGTCAAGATAACGTAGAAAACGGGATTGCCATTGATCATATCGACCCGACACAAGCATTGGTGGTCTTTCTTTGTTACCCGCCACCATTATGTTATTGTTCGTCACATGATATTCGGCAGTAGAATCCATCTCAATATTCTCTGAAATGATGAAGTGAATATGGATCTTAAGTAGATTTGTTGTGATTGTTGTTGTGGTTAAAAATCCGAAAAGTGCAATTTTTCTTCAGTCCAACAATAAATTCCCCAGTCCGACAAAACGGTTGACCAAAAAATTTTGTAATCGCCAAATTTTGAAATTGAGCTAGAAATGTCCTAAAACTAGAATGAAAAAAATTTGAATTTACTTGACGGAAAAATTTTAACTCTTTTTTTAATCTTCGTGTAAACGATATTCTGAAACTAGTCTAGATGGTGGCTAAGTCTAAAAAATACTCGAACAAAATTTAGCTAAACATGTCATCAGAATGTCCATCGGAATGTGCCATCGGAATATCCATCGGAATGTTGTCGGAATGTAGGCTGTCGGAATATTGTATCGGAATGCTGTCGGAATTATCTGTCGGAATACCTATCGGAATACAATCTGTCGAAATATGACCTGTCGCAATAACCCTGTCGCAATATTCCTATCGCAATGATCCCTATCGCAATGACCCTTCTATCACAATGTTCCTGTCGCAATGACCCTTCTATCGCAATGTTCTATCGGAATTTCTATATGAATGTTTACTCGATCGCAATATGGCAAATGAAATTTTGACAGAGTAACGATTCAATGTGCCTTAATTCCGTCGAAATCCACGATCACAATGTACGATCGCAATGTACGTCGGAATAAGGGTATCACAATAACTGATCGCAAAGTAAGACCCTAGGGTTATTGCGATCAAACAATCCTTTCTTGTACTTTCCGATGGAAACTCTTTGGCAATGGAGGAATAAATTTCGCAACTTTGAGCAAGAAATTCGTGTTGTTAACCAAACCAAAATACCCAAATCACTACTACAACTATAGAGAAGATTTGTAGCAAGATTTAGAACACGAAAAACACAAAAAATATTGAATTCATAGATTAAATAAGGATTAAATCAAACGAATCAAATGAAAACACAACAACCAAATCATAAAACTACCCCATGGCGATTGATACCAATTGTTGTCCCATATATTTAGATGATATAACACGAATTTAAAAAAGAAAATAGATGAAGAAGATGAATTCTAGAGAGAGAAATTAGTGAGAGAAAGTAGAGAGAATGGTTGAAGAAACTAGGTGATATTAGATTGAGAGAAAATGAAATGACCAACACCCTTTCTAACATGCTAGGAAGGGTATTTATAGTCCCCCTACATGTGGGCTTGTATGGACTATACTACATGGGCCGGGCTTTCCTTTAAGCTTTAGTTACTTATGAATGAACTTTAGCTTAAAGTTGAGCCCGTAAAACACGACTAACCTACTACCTATTACAACGTTCTAAAATACGATACATAATAAACCTATGACCGATCATTCTTGTTCGACTCAATATTTTGAGGCTAACAATCTCCCCCAATGAGAGGTCATAAACCTTGATCATTTAGGAAATTTGTAGAGATTACTAATCTCGCCATAAATGAGTCTTGAACGTGTAATAGTAGTCCTTTTCCTTCATGTTGTGATCTTTGAGCCTTTGTCGTTGTCTTTCGGCTTTGTCTTTTTGATCTTGAGATCTTCAAATCATCCTTGACTTGTCTTTGCCATCTTGCGATCTTGTGTCTTCATCCACATGCTCACACTATTAATTGTTGAATATATCTTCAGGTATGGGTATGTGGTTTTGAATCTTTGACTTTCCTGAGTACACCGTGATGCCACCTTCTTGAGACAAAACATAGACACGGACTGAATGGCTTTGACATTCGTCCTAAATCAGTAGCGTTTTACCTCCGGTCGGTGAAGACCGTTATACGATATTAAATACCGTACCTGTGATTAGGTAGATTCAATTAAGAATCTCCTTGACAGGGTTTCGTGGCTGTACTAGCCGTTCTCTTTACTCGACCGTCTCAAAGCAAGACTGCGAATATAAAGAGTGAATCAATTGGATAAATATCCGCTTGATTAAAGTCATCAAATCAAATTTCTGGAAAAAGTTTGATTCATTAAGAATCTTACCTTTGTTGCTTTCCAGTTGACACAAGGTTGATTCATAAGAATCTCGCAAGTTACCTACAGTAGCGCTGTTTGAGGTTGACGCTAAAAGGATTTCCATTCGTCACTGTGAATATTAATGAATATCACTCTGAATGTTCTGGCAAAACCATAAAGATATTGCGTAGAAACCTGAAACGAGTTTGAATCAATTTAGAATCAAACCACTGTTGCTTTTTAGTTTTACACATGTTTAATTCATAAAGAATCTTGCATATGACCTACTGTAGTGCTGTTTGATGTTAACACTGGAAGGATTTCCACTCATCATTGTGAATACTAAGTAGTATCACTCTGAGTTTTCTAGCAATATCACAAGGATATGGCGTAGGACTCTCTTGATCTTCATCCGTGTGTCCTAACGAGATTTGATTGATCTCTTGGCTCTAGACTCGATTTGTGCACTTTTAGTGGTCGGAGGCTGGAGCAGATGCCACCTATTCAATATCAACTATCTCGAAGTGAGAAAGTCAATAGAAGTCATGTTGTTCTCCGTGACAATAAAACAAACTTCTTTTGAGAGAAGCCTGAGTAGCTAGGAAAGGGTTGTGCATACATCACTAGGTCCATGATGAGTCGTCTTCATGATGTGTTGACCCGGTTTCAGCCTAAGTTGTATGGAGGGCTTCTTTCTTTACACCCTTTATCCTTAAATTTCTTTTTTATTCTTCAACCCCTTCAATGCTTACCAAGACATCACTACTAGCACCTTGTTGTGATTGTTCCAGTGCTAGCATTAGTACTTAGTCGACATTCTGCTACGTTCACATTCTACTCCATCTTTCCTAAGGACTTCTAATAATCTATTGGATTGTCCCTGGGAAGATCCCTCCGGTTCTAGTTGGATCATAGGACTTAAACCTAACCACCCTTTTGACACCAATAACGTCGTGGATTAAAGATGTTGTGGGTATTTGATCATAACCATAAAAACCACTTCAAATGTCTTACAATATGTGTTGGAAATACGTTTTACGTATTAGAAAGGATCGGTCACTCCAACAATAGTCTACGTTATAGCTCGTAGTTTAGTTATTTACTTTTATCAAACAAAGCCCAAAACCGATCCCATGGATTGTATGGGCCGGCGGCCTATTGTAAACCCAAGCCCATCACATGGGCTTGGGTATATAAACCCTCTCCTTAGATGGAGAGGGGTGTGGCTTTCATAATTTACACATAGTTGTTCTTAACTTTCTCTCTCTAGAAGTGTGAAATCCACCATCTTTCTATCTCTTTCTCTCTCTAAAAACATAAGCATAGATTTACAAATCATCAAATGGTATCAAGAGCTTGGGATGAAATATAGGTTTGTTTTTGTGTTCTAAACATTTCGTAGATTGTTGGTTTGTTTTGAGCCGAATCTTCAAAATTTTTTGTGTTGGATCGAAGTTTAAAGTAGTGTAACATAGGGATTCGTGCTTAAGAGTGTTCTTGGTATCTTGGTTTTCATTAAAACATCAGTTTTCTTGGATCAAAAGTGCAAAAAAAAATTGGTGTTCTTCATTCCGAAATTCTAGCAGAAACATCCATCGGAAAGTACAATTTGTACGTGGGGTTCCATCGCAATAACCTTACCATCGGAAAGGGTTTGGTTCTACATTGCGATCGTTGGATTTTCTAACTTATTCCGATCTGCACATTTCGATCGTACTTTGCGATCTGGGATTCCGACGGGTATAAGGAAGTATTTTAAGTCGTTACTCTGCTCAAATTTTGTCAGCTACTTTGCGATCTGGGTATTGCGATCTGAGTATTCCGATAGTTCATTGCGATCTGAATCTTTACGATAGGGCTTTGCGATCTGAACATTTCGACAGCATTGCATTTCGATCTAGGCATTCCGATACCTCCATTCCGACCAAGTTACATTACGATCTGGACTTTGCGATCTAAACATTTCAACAGCCTTGCTTTGCGATCTGGACTTTGCGATCTGACATTCTGATCTGGTATTCCGATCTTGACATTCCGAAAATCCAAAAATTATTCCATAAAAACACTTAACCTTATTTCATTGTTCGATCAACTTTGTAAATCTTAACTTATTGAAATGGAGTATACATCTCTTACGGATAAGTCCATCCTCTCGGGTACGGATAATCGTCCACCAATGTTGGTGAAGACTATGTATGAGGAATGGGCTTCCCGAATGGAACTTTATATGTTGAACAAGGAGAATGGACATCTAATTTGGGCATCGGTGCTCAATGGACCATTAGATTATGGTACTGTGACGGAAGGTACGACCACTCGTCCTCGCACAACGGGTGAGTTGACTGGAGATATGAAGATTCAAGACAAATGTGATAAGTATGCAACAAACATCATTCTCCAAGCCCTTCCTCCAGATGTCTACAAACTCGTCAGCAAACATAAAGTTGCCAAAGAGCTATGGGATAGAATTCGTGTTCTAATGCAAGGCACCTCGTTAACTAAACAAGAACGAGAGTGTAAGCTTTATGATACTTTTGATAAGTTTGCATATGTGCCAGGGGAGACTCTCAATGATTACTATCTGAGATTTACCCTATTGTTGAATGAGCTTAATATCTATGGCATGGAAATCCCTACCTTTCAATTGAACACCAAGTATTTGAACACTCTTCCTCCAGAATGGAAAAAATACGTGACAGATGTTAAATTGGCTAAGGACTTGCATAACACCAATGTGGATCAACTTCAAGCTTTTCTTCAACAACATGAATGCCATGTGATCGAGGCTCGGTTGTCTACACCTCAAGTTCATGATCCACTTACAATGTATGCTTCTCAACAAAACATGGCTTATACTTATCAACAACCATCATACTTGCAGCAGCCACCAACACACATCTATCAGCAACCACAGCAACCATCTTATCAACCACCAATGATGCCACAGCAAGAATATCAACAAAGTGTTCATCAACAATCTTTTCAACAGCAACCACCATATCAAACATCACCATCACAAGCCAACACTTCTCCATTGGGCTATACTCCTCAGCAAGGATATTTTCCAATAGAAGCACAACCAGCACAAGCTTTCTACTCTAATGAACTTCCACCAATCCAAGCACCGGTCTTTACTCCAACTGATACGCCAGCTGATGTTCTAAACCATCTCACCGCCTACTTGTCAAAACTTGTTGCCACTAGAGGATTTCCACCAACAAACAATCAGCTCCGCACATCATCAAATCCTCGACAACAAGCCACTGTTCAAGATGGTCAAGTGACGGTGCAACCTATTCAGGGAAGGCAAAATTCATATGGACCTCCTACAAGGACTGGGAACAATCAAGCTGTGAATGCTCAAGCTAGTAAGGTTGTGACTTGCTACAATTGCCGAGGACAAGGTCATATGGCTAGGGAATGCACTCAGCCGAAAAGGAGAAGGGATGATGCATGGTTTCGTGAGAAGATGTATTTGGTTGATGCTCAGTCTAAGGGGATGATTTTGGATTCAGAGGAGTTGGCATTTCTGGCAGACCCAGGGGCAGCAGATACTGAAGGCATTGCAGTTGTTTCCACTTCTAATGCAGCTTATCAAGCGGACGATCTTGATGCATACGATTCGGATTGTGATGACATTCACTCTGCCCAAGCTGCTCTCGTTGCTAATCTCTCTCACTACGGTTCTGATGTCATCAGTGAGGTACCAACCACATCCAATAATATTGATGATAACCAACATCAAGTTGGGCATGAAAATGAAAACCTCGAACAGCATTCGGGAACTAGTAACTCAAATGATGTAGTACCCAATTCTACACATTTGAGTGAACCTCAACCAAATGCTGCGACGGGTATGGAATCTTATGCTCAACATGATTTGGTCATGGTGCCTAAACATATTATTGATCAAATGCATATGGCCCTCAGACAATCCGTAGATACGAATTCCACCCTAACTGCTGAGCTTGCGTTGCATAAAGAAAAGGTCAAAACTTTTGAAATGGTCCCTCAAGAAGAGAAAATAACATGTTCTGAATTTGACCAATTTCGTTTTGAAAAGATTGAACACTTGAAAGAAATAGAATCATTAAAAGCTAATCTTTCTAATGAATTAAAAGAAAAAGAGTCGATTGTCAATGATTTTCAGAAACTTAAAATGGATTTCGAAACTCTCGAGTCTAAAAAGGTTGAATCGGAAATTAATGCTACCAAACTTCTTAAATTCAAAGAACAACAGCTTTTAAAACAATACTCTTCCACAGAAAAGGTTCATCTTTTAACTAAATCATTTCAAGAACTCGAACTTAAACGTCTTCAAGACTTACCACCTAATCCCGGTTATGCAAAACAAGCTCAGGAATATATTCCCGGTCTTTATGATATGACCATAATTGGAAAATCGAAAGAAGCACCTTTTGTTCGTAGTACTGAGGAGACACAATCACTTGGGGATGAAACTCATTCTAAAATGCTTTCAAAATTCCATACAATTGATTATGATCAACATAACAAAGATCAATTTTCAAAAAAGACACGCATTCGCTTACAAAAGGAATTAGCAGAATTAACAGTTCTTGTGCCCCAAAGTTTGTCAAGTGAAAACCTTCCTAGTACGTCTCCTACACTCGTCAAAAAGGATTTAACAAAGTTAATTCCACCGGTAAGTAAGGCGTCCGTTAACTTAAATACGGTTCACCAACACTTAGCCGATTTTGACAAGGTCATTTTGGAACGTACGACGGCCACGGCCATAACGGAAGGTGAATGGAACTTTGAGCACACTAGAGCCGCGTTTCGAGATGAAATTGTTCCGTTTGTAAACAATGTTAAAGCTTGTCTTCGTAATATTGATCAAGATTTGTTTTTGGAAATAGAAGAAGTTAGACGTGTTTTCAATGAAATGGAAGATGCTTATGAAAACAGTTTACAAGAAATAGAACGGGTTTCACGCCATAATGATCTGCTTCTGAATCAAGTGATGTCTCATGATATAGTTTCTGTCTGTGTGAATACAAATGTTGATAATGATTCTACTGTGCATAATGTTGAATCTGTGGATACTGTGGTAGATAGTACTTGTCACGAATCTGGCGCTGAATTTTTAAAGCTTCAAGATTCATATTCATCGCTTTCAAAACGTTTTGATGAGATTCAAACACATTGTATTTCGCTTGAATGCAAGCAACAATTTATTCAAGAAATCTTTTAAACGTCATTCGAAGGTGTTAATATCGATGATGCAAATTTTGAAAAGAATTTTCGATTGAATTTACAATCAAAACAGCGTCAGCCAAGTGACAAAGTTGCTAAATCCTTGCGGATAGACATAGAGAAATCTAAGGAGCTTAATTGTGTGAACGTACTTGAGGCTGCTGAGAATCTTAAACTTGATCTAGATAATCGAGTTTCCAAGATTTTGTCCAAAGTTGATAACTTAAAACAGAAAAATACACGACTCTTTGATTCAGTAAAGCCCGCATGTGCTAATACCACTGCACAGAATCAATCATTGATTGAACAATTGAATCGAAAGTCGATGGAAATATCTGATTTAAGGGAACAAATTTGTGATAAGAATCTGGTCTTGGCTGAGTTAAAGGAAACACTTCGTACTCTAAAAGGTAAGAATGTTGTGGATAACGTAGCCACTATCTCAGCATCGTCCTCTAGTGCAATCAAAAGAACCCTTATTGTCGTCACACCACTTAACAAGGGCCCTAGGACTAAACCATCTCAAACTTTGGTCACTAAAGATAAGGCAGAATCAAAACCAGCTTCTAATATTCCCGTGTTGCCTTCTACAGGAGTAAGCACCACTACTAAGGCTCAAAGATCTAAGCTTAAGAGAAACAAGAAGAATGATAGGATCTTGCCACCATCTAGTAGTCAAGTAAAGAAGAAAGTAGAAGCCCATCCTAGGAATGTTATTTCTGTTTTGAATAAGAAGAATCATGTAGCTAAACCTAAAGGCTCTGCGGCTGTGCAGCGTTCTAAGCCTACTGTGAATTCTAATTTAAAATGTTGGAATTGCAATGAATGTATGTTTTCTAGTCGTCATGATTCTTGCCTTATTGACCATGTGAATGAGATGCATGCCCGAAAAAATGGACTAGAATGGAAACCGACTGGGAAAGTGTTAACTCAAGTTGGTTGGATGTGGCGCCCCACTTGTAGAACTTTCACTATAGTAGGAAATATGTGCCCTTTGACTAGGATCACTCCCACTACAGCGAAGAAAGCGTGCCCTTTAACTAGGAGTACCAAGGCTACCAAAACACAAGTGTGTCCTTTAACTAGGAACACTGACACTACTGTAGGAACCAAGTGCCCTTTAAATAGGTCTACTCCCACTGTAGTGCCCGCGAATAATCCAAAACCTAAGAAAGTTGGAACAGTAAAACCTGTTAGTGCTAAAACTCACATTAGAAAACGCAGGAAATCTAAGGGTCTAAAAAATGTTAGCAATTCTGATAATTCTATATCTGTATCTGCTAACACTCCGGAACCAATAGTTTCCAATGCATTGTCTACTGTTGTTATTGAAAACAGGTGGTCCAAATTGTTCTCTGGTATTTGGACTCTGGTTGCTCCAAGCATATGACCGGAGATCGCTCTCAGCTCAGAAATTTCGTCAGCAAGTTTCTTGGTACGGTTCGATTTGGAAATGATCATATTGCAAAGATAATGGGTTATGGTGAATATCATATTGGGAATGTTATAATTTCAAGAGTGTATTATGTGGAAGGTCTCGGTCACAACTTTTTTTCTGTGGGACAATTTTGTGATGCAAACCTAGAAGTTGCTTTTCGAGAGCATACCTGCTTCATTCGTAATTTGGAAGGGGTTGATTTATTGAAAGGTACTCGAGGGAATAATTTGTATACTTTGTCTCTACAAGACATGATGGCCGCTTCTCCCGTATGTCTTCTCTCCAAAGCATCGAAGACTAAGTCATGGTTATGGCATCGACGGTTATCTCATCTTAACTTTGACGCTATTAATCACTTGGCAAAAAACGAACTTGTTCGTGGTCTTCCTAAACTATCATTTCACAAGGATCATTTGTGTTCCGCGTGTACAATGGGGAAAAGCACTAAGAAGTCTTACAAACCCAAGACTGAAGACACCAACCAAGAGAAACTTTATCTTTTGCATATGGATCTTTGTGGGCCAATGCGTTTTGAAAGTCTTAGTGACAAAAAGTACATCCTCGTTATTGTGGATGATTACTCTCGGTTTACATGGGTGAAATTTCTTAAAGCAAAAAATGAGGCACCTAAATTCATCATCAGATTTCTCAAGATGATTCAAGTGCGACTCAACACTACTGTCCGACGCATTCGTACAGATAATGGAACCGAATTTGTGAATCAAATTTTGCGTGATTATTATGAAGAAGTTGGCATTTCTCATGAAACATCCGTTGCTCGCACTCCACAGCAAAACGGTGTCGTTGAAAGGCGAAATCGCACACTTATGGAAGCTGCTCGAACGATGTTAATTTACGCAAAGGCTCCATTGTTTTTATGGGCAGAAGCAGTATCTACAGCAGTGTACACCCAAAACCGGTCACTAATTCGTAAACGCCATGGTAAAACACCTTATGAGCTTCTCCATGGAAAAGTACCAGATTTATCATATCTTCATGTATTTGGTTCTCTTTGCTATCCAAATAATGATGGTGACAATTTGGGAAAACTTCAACCAAAGGCCGATATTGGTATTTTCATCGGTTACGCACCCGCAAAGAAGGCATACCGAATCTACAACTGTAACTCTCGCAAGATCCTTGAAACTATGAATGTTGATTTTGATGAGCTGACAGCGATGGCTTCTGAGCAAAGCAGCTCTGAACCCGCACTTCATGAAATGGGACCCAGTAATATTAGTTCTGGTCTTGTCCCAAACAACCCTACTTCATCATTTATACCACCTACCAGGAATGAATGGGATAAGTTGTTTCAACCGTTCTTTGATGAATTCTTTACTCCTCCAACTATTGTTGCTCCAGAACCTGAGGTAATAGCTCCGGTAACCGAAGTTGTCGCTCCAGCAACCGAAGCACAATCAGATACATCTGCACCTACAATTGGTCAAGATATACCATCCACAAGTAATTCTCAACCAACACATGTAACAACTACCCACGTCATGCCTATTGATGATGAAGAGGATGATGATGATCACGATTTGGAATTCGCTCAAATGCGTGAACTTCCATTCTTTGGTGTACCTATTCCCGACCCTAATCAAGCCGGGTCGTCCACCACAGAGGAAGCTCCTTCTACAGTTTACTCCAATCCACGGATTCGTGAACATGACAGCAAGTGGACAAAGGATCATCCTATAGATTCTATTATTGGTGACCCTAATCGTCCGGTATCCACACGAAGTCAGTTACAAGAAAGTGCACTGTTTTGTCACTTTGATGCTTTTCTCACTGAAGTTGAACCTAAGACATGGCAACAAGCTTTTACTCAATCCTGTTGGATAGAAGCTATGCAAGAAGAACTTAATGAATTCATACGTCTTGATGTTTGGGAACTTGTCCCATGCCCGGATCAAGTGCAGTTACTTACTTTGAAATGGGTTTACAAGGTGAAACTCGATGAGTTAGGCGGAATATTGAAAAACAAAGCTCGACTAGTAGCTCGTGGATACAAGCAATTATTGGGCGTCGACTTTATGGAATCCTTTGCACCTGTTGCCCGTTTGGAAGCTATTAGACTATTCCTCGCTTATGCAGCCCATATGAATATGATCGTCTATCAGATGGATGTGAAGACGGCATTTCTTAATGGTGAAATCAAGGAAGAAGTCTATGTTCAACAGCCGGATGGTTTTGTGAATCCTAATTATCCTAATCATGTGTACAAGCTTAAGAAGGCTCTCTATGGGTTGAAGCAAGCTCCACGCGCATGGTATGATCTATTGTCACAATTCCTCATTTCTTAAGGCTTCGCAAAAGGCAAGGTGGATCCCACGCTGTTCATTCAGAAACGAGGTAAAGATATGATTATGGTACAAATATATGTTGATGATATTATATTTGCAGCCTCGACCCAAACCTTATCAGATGAGTTTGGGACACTCATGTCTTCCAAATTTAAGATGTCAATGATGGGCAAGGTATCATTCTTCTTAGGTCTTCAGATATCTCAGAGTCCCAGAGGCATCTTTATTAATCAATCCAAATATGCCCTTGAATCGCTTAAGAAATATAAGATGGAATCTTGCGACCTCGTGGACACTCCAATGGTGGAGAAATCTAAGCTTGATGCAGATCCACATGGAGTTGCCGTTGATCCGACACTTTATCGTGGAATGATTGGTACTCTTCTGTATATCACAGCCAGTCGACCTGATCTTCAGTTTGCTATCTGTATGTGTGCCAGGTATCAAACTAGGCCTACTGAGTTACACTTAGCTACTGTTAAAAGGATCTTTCGATATCTTAAAGGAACCATTAATCGGGGACTTTGGTATTCGAAGGACTCTTCTATTGCACTAATGGCGTATGCAGATGCGGATCATGCGGGTTGTCAAGATACAAGGCGTAGCACGAGTGGAACTTTGCAACTATTGGGAGATCGACTAATCAGTTGGGCATCGAAAAGGCAGAAAAGCGCTGCAATTTCAAGTACGGAAGCAGAATACATAGCTATGTCCGGTTGCTGTGCTCAAATTCTTTGGATGAGATCGCAATTAACCGACTATGGTCTAGGTTTCAACAAGATTCCAATGTACTGCGACAACAAAAGTGCAATTGCCTTATGCTGCAACAATGTTCAATTCTCCCGGTCGAAGCATATTGACATTCGCTACCATTTCATCAAGGAGCAAGTGGAAAATGGAGTAATAGAGCTTTACTTTGTCCGATCTGAGTATCAATTGGCGGATATTTTCACGAAGGCTTTAGATCGCGCTCGGATTGAATTTTTGGCCGACAAGATAGGAATGAGAACCTTCTCGCCTGAGACTCTAAAGGAACTAGCAGATGAAGCGAAAGAATAGTCTTGGTAAAACTATTCTCCGTATCCTTGGTGATCATTTGTATATATTGTTTCTATTTTTATCCACAAAAGCAAAATACAAAAATATAAAACCATATAAAAACCATAAAAATTGAAAAATTCAGAAAAATCCAAAAATATTTTTACTTTATTTTTCAAAGGCATGTCTTTTGGTACGATAATATTTACGGCCTTAGAAATGTTGATTAATATCGACACGGCGCCATAAATAGAGTTCGTACAAAAGTTGTAATTATTTCATAAAACATGCTTAAATGGCTTGTAGTTATTTCTGACTGCAACCCGGTTTTCACATTAAAGTCAAGTATTTCTTATGAAAGCTTTGGCTAACAACAGGATTTAATTTTCTCGGGCAAGGTTTACTTTAAAACCTTGTAAGGGATCAAGTTTACTTTATAACTTGGTCTAACACAAATCTATGTACGCCTCAGTGCATTTATTTGTTAAAACAAGAGAAGTCTTGTTTTTATGAAGCTATCATCTCTACAACCATGCTATCTACAATTGGTATCTACATACTCGACGATGCGACTACTCAACCGACGACTACAGCTCTTTCAATAGAACACGGGTCAACAATTGAGGGGGAGCAATTGTCAAGAATTCAGAATCTTCGATGCCGAACGTGCCAAGTTCACAAGTTGGTGTCAAGACAACAATACCAGTCGTACATGTGGTGTCAAGAGATGACTTCAGACGTGACGAGGCGACCAACATATGTTGACAAGAACCATTTGATCTTATCATATGATGTTCTCATCTATCAGGTCCAACCTTGTCAATTCATTTTTAATATGGTGAATATGTGATCATGTTACAAATCGGTATCATATCTCAAGCGTTTGATATCCGGAAGATAAAACGGACTTGCATTTTTCTTCCCAAAACATTTGTTAAAACTTCATTAAATCAATTGATATTAAAAACATCGATTGGGTTAATATTTTTAATATGGGGGAGAAAATGTGATTTAATATGGGATATTATCACAAATGGTTTGACTTAATGTGCTGGCTCATCCCGACATATGCGAAATGTTTTCGAATATCGTGGCATATGTTAAGGGGGAGCAAAACGGATTTGCATATCAAAAATGGATTTCATGGTGATTTATACTTACCCAAAACCCATTTATTTCACGACGATGAAGATTGTGGTGACAAAAGGATGGTAGGATAGGTTAAGTCCTATGATTCTTCCAGAACCGGAGGAATCTTCCCAAGGACATTCCATAGCTAGAAATAGTAGTCCTTAGGAAAGTTGGAGAAAGATTGTGAACGTAGCTGAATGCCGACCAATTACTTAAGTTAGCACTGGAACAATCACAACAAGGTGCTAGTTATGACGTATTGGTAAGCATTGAAGGGGTTGAAGAATGAAAAAGAATTGTAAAGATAAAGGGTGTAAAGAAAGAAGCCCTCCTTACAACTTAGGCAGAAACCGGGTCAATACATATGCTATTAAGATCATTGTTTAATGATTCTTGATATTGAAGACAGACATCATGGACCCAGTGATGCAATGCACAACCCATCCCAACTAACTCAGATATCTCTCAAAAGGTATTTGTTTTAATCACACGGAGACAACACGTTATCTATTGATTTATTCACTCCGAATAAATTGGTATTGAAAAGGTGGCACTCCTCTCCAGCCTCCGATCACTAAAATCCAAAGTGCACGATCGAGTCTAGAGCCATTTGAGATCATCAAATATCTCATTAGGACACACTTTAATATTTTGCTTCTTCACACACTGTGAAAAGTAAGAAAGATTTTAAGAGTCCTACGTAAAATCTTCATGATCTTGCCTGAACATCCGAGTAATACGAAAGTATTTACAATGAAGATGGAAATCCTTCTTGAGCGAATATCAAAAAGCTCATGGTAGGTAACTTGTGCGATTCTTTATGAATCAAACTTGTGATAACTGGAAAGCAACAGCTGTTTAATTCTTAACTGAATTTAAACACGTTCCAGGCCTCTACGCAATATCTTAGTGATCTTGCCAGAACACTCAGAGTGAAACCTTAGTGTTCACAGTGATGAGTGGAAATCCTTCTAGTGTAAACCTCAAACAGCACTTGGTAGGTAACTTGCAAGATTCTATACGAATCAAGCTCGTGACAACTGGAAAGCAACGATGGTGCGGTTCTTAATTGAATTTCACTTGTTCCAGGAACATGAATTGACGGCTTCAAATCATGCGGATACTTTTATCCAAATGATTCACTCTTTACGTTCGCAGTCAGCTTTGGACGGTCGAGTAAAGAGAACGGGTTTACACGTGAAATCCTGTCAGGAAGTTACTTAATTGAAACTATCCGTCACGGGTACGATATCTAATATCGTCCAACGGTCTTCACCGACCGGAGGTAAAATGCTACCGAATTAGAATGAAATGTTCAAAGCCATTTCGTTCGTGTCTACTTATGTTGCGGCATTTGAAGACGGTGGCGTTGCGAGATCCAAGAAGAAGTCGTCCTCGCATGCTTATACTTTATGCACTTAATATCTCATCTAATTCAAGAAAGCCTAAAAGTTAAGTCTTCCGCTGTCTCAAACTCTGAAGCTTTCAAGAATTACGAAGGTATAAGTATGTGGGACGTGAGGTCACGAAGAGGCGAAGATCACAAGTGATGGATGCACGAGATCAAGGCAAGAGATTAATGCTAAAGATTGATATCAAAGATCACATCAGCATGTTCACCAGAAAAGAAAAAGAAAAAAGAAAGACGAAGACTACGAGCTCAAGACAAGCATAGTATGCTAGGTTTATTCTATTATTGTAACTTGGATAACGACCTTGTTTGGAGTGACCTCCCTTAGGGGGAGATTGTTGGAAATACGTTTTACGTATTAGAAAGGATCGGTCACTCCAACAATAGTCTACGTTATAGCTCGTAGTTTAGTTATTTACTTTTATCAAACAAAGCCCAAAACCGAGCCCATGGATTGTATGGGCCGGCGGCCTATTGTAAACCCAAGCCCATCACATGGGCTTGGGTATATAAACCCTCTCCTTAGATGGAGAGGGGTGTGGTTTTCATAATTTACACATAGTTGTTCTTAACTTTCTCTCTCTAGAAGTGTGAAATCCACCATCTTTCTATCTCTTTCTCTCTCTAAAAACATAAGCATAGATTTACAAATCATCAATATGTTTGAAAAACATTTAACACCTTGATAGTTTTGTCGTTTCAAATGTTTGAAAAACATCTAACAAGATGTTTGAAAAACATTTAACTCTTTTTTTTAATCTTCGTGTAAACGATATTCCGAAACTAGTCTAGATGGTGGCTAAGTCTAAAAAATACTCGAACAAAATTTAGCTAAACATGTCATCGGAATGTCCATCGGAATGTGCCGTCGGAATGTCCATCGGAATGTTGTCGGAATGTTTTTGGGAATGTAGGCTGTCGGAATATTGTATCGGAATGCTGTAGGAATGATATGTCGGAATACCTATCGGAATACAATCTGTCGGAATATGACCTGTCGCAATAACCCTGTCGTAATATTCCTATCGCAATGATCCCTGTCGCAATGACCCTTCTATCGCAATGTTCCTGTCGCAATGACCCTTCTATCGCAATGTTCTATCGAAATTTCTATCTGAATGTTCACTCGATCGCAATATGGCAAATGAAATTTTGACAGAGTAACAATTTAATGTGCCTTAATTCCGTCGCAATACACGATCGCAATGTACGATCCCAATGTACGTCGGAATAAGGGGTATCACAATAACTGATCGCAAAGTAAAACCCTAGGGTTATTGCGATCAAACAGTCCTTTCTTGTACTTTCCGATGGAAACTCTTTGGCAATGGAGGAATAAATTTCGCAACTTTGAGCAAGAAATTCGTGTTGATAACCAAACCAAAATACCCAAATCACTACTACAACTATAGAGAAGATTTGTAGCAAGATTTATAACACGAAAAAAACAAAAAAATCTTGAATTCGTAGATGAAATAAGGATTAAATCAAACGAATCAAATGAAAACACAACAACCAATCATAAAACTAACCCATGGCGATTGATACCAATTGTTTTCCCATATATTTAGATGATATAACAGGAACTTAAGAAAGAAAATAGATGAAGATGATGAATTCTAGAGAGAGAAAGTAGTGAGAGAAAGTAGAGAGAATGGTTGGAGAAACTAGGTGATATTAGATTGAGAGAAAGTGAAATGACCAACACCCTTCCTAACATGCTAGGAAGGGTATTTATAGTCCCCCTACATGTGGGCTTGTATGGACTATACTACATGGGTCGGGCTTTCCTTTAGGATTTAGTTACTTATGAATGAACTTTAGCTCAAAGTTGAGCCCGTAAAACACGACTAACCTACTACCTATTACAACGTTCTAATAAACCTATGACCGATCATTCTTGTTTGACTCAATATTTTGAGGCTAACAATCTCCCCCAATGAGAGGTCATAAACCTTGGTCATTTAGGAAATTTGTAGAGATTACTAATCTCGCCATAAATGAGTCTTGAACGTGTAATAGTAGTCCTTTTCCTTCATGCTGTGATCTCTGAGCCTTTGTCGTTGTCTTTCGACTTTGTCTTTTTGATCTTGAGATCTTCAAATCATCCTAGACTTGTCTTTGCCATCTTGCGATCTTGTGTCTTCATCAACATGCTCACACTATTAATTGTTGAATATATCTTCAGGCATGATTATGTGGTTTTGAATCTTTGACTTTGCTGAGTACACAGTGACGCCACCTTCTCGAGACAAAACATAGACACGGACTGAATCGCTTTGACATTCGTCCTAAATCGGTAGCGTTTGACCTCCAGTCGGTGAAGACCGTTATACGATATTAAATACCGTAACTGTGATTAGGTAGATTCAATTAGGAATCTCTTTGACAGGGTTTCGCGGTTGTACTAGCCGTTCTCTTTACTCGACCATCTCAAAGCAAGACTGCGAACATAAAGAGTGTATCAATTGGATAAATATCCGCTTGATTAAAGTCGTCAATTCAAATTCCTGAAACAAGTTTGATTCATTAAGAATCTTACCATTGTTGCTTTCCAGTTGACACAAGCTTGATTCATAAGAATCTCGCAAGTTACCTACCGTAGCGCTGTTTGAGGTTGACGCTAGAAGGATTTCCATTCGTCACTGTGAATATTAATGAATATCACTCTGAATGTTCTGGCAAAACCATAAAGATATTGCGTAGAAACCTGAAACGAGTTTGAATCAATTCAGAATCAAACCATTGTTGCTTTTCAGTTTTACACATGTTTACTTCATAAAGAATCTTGCATATGACCTACCGTAGTGTTGTCTGATGTTAACACTGGAAGGATTTCCACTCATCATTGTGAATACTAAGTAGTATCACTCTGAGTGTTCTAGCAATATCACAAGGATATGGCATAGGACTCTCTTGATCTTCATCCGTGTGTCCTAACGAGATTTGATTGATCTCTTGGCTCTAGACTCGATTTGTGCACTTTTAGTGGTCGGAGGCTGGAGCAGATGCCACCTATTCAATATCAACTATCTCGAATTGAGAAAGTCAATAGAAGTCCTGTTGTTCTCCGTGACAATAAAACAATCTTCTTTTGAGAGAAGCCTGAGTAGCTAGGAAAGGGTTGTGCATACATAACTGGGTCCATGATGAGTTGTCTTCATGATGTGTTGACCTGGTTTCTGCCTATGTTGTATGGAGGGCTTCTTTCTTTACACCCTTTATCCTTACATTTCTTTTTCATTCTTCAACCCCTTCAATACTTACCAAGACATCACTACTAGCACCTTGTTGTGATTGTTCCAGTGCTAGCATCTGTACTTAGTCGGCGTTCTGCTACGTTCACATTCTACTCCATCTTTCCTAAGGACTTCGAATAATCTATTGGATTGTTCCTGGGAAGATCCCTCCAGTTCTGGTTGGATCATAGGACTTAAACCTAACCACCCTTTTGACACCAATAACGTCGTGGATTAAAGATGTTGTGGGTATTTGATCGTAACCATAAAAACCACTTCAAATGTCTAACAAGATGTTTGAAAAACATTTAACACCTTCATAGTTTTGTCGTTTCAAATTTTTGAAAAACATCTAACAAGATGTTTGACAAACATTTAACTCTTTTTTTTAATCTTCGTGTAAACGATATTCCGAAACTATTCTAGATGGTGGCTAAGTCTAAAAAATACTCGAACAAAATTTAGCTAAACATGTCATCGGAATGTCCATCGGAATGTCCATCAGAATGTTGTCGGAATGTAGGTTGTCGGAATATTGTATCGGAATGCTGTCGGAATGATCTGTCGGAATACCTATCGGAATACAATCTGTCGGAATATGACCTGTCGCAATAACCCTGTCGCAATATTCCTATCGTAATGATCCCTGTCGCGATGACCCTTCTATCGCAATGTTCTATCGGAATTTCTATCTGAATGTTCACTCGATCGCAATATGGCAAATGAAATTTTGACAGAGTAACGATTGAATGTGCCTTAATTCCGTCGCAATCCACGATCGCAATGTACGATCGCAATGTACGTCGGAATAAGGGGTATCCCAATAACTGATCGCAAAGTAAAACCCTAGGGTTATTGCGATCAAACAGTCCTTTCTTGTACTTTCCGATGGAAACTCTTTGGCAATGGAGGAATAAATTTCGCAACTTTGAGCAAGAAATTCGTGTTGTTAACCAAACCAAAATACCCAAATCACTACTACAACTATAGAGAAGCTTTGTAGCAAGATTTAGAACACGAAAAACACAAAAAAATCTTGAATTCGTAGATGAAATAAGGATTAAATCAAATGAATCAAATGAAAACACAACAACCAACCATAAAACTACCCCATGGCGATTGATACCAATTGTTGTCCCATATATTTAGATGATATAACACGAATTTAAGAAAGAAAATAGATGAAGAAGATGAATTCTAGAGAGAGAAAGTAGTGAGAGAAAGTAGAGAGAATGGTTGGAGAAACTAGGTGATATTAGATTGAGAGAAAATGAAATGACCAACACCGTTCCTAACATGCTAGGAAGGGTATTTATAGTCCCCCTACATGTGGGCTTGTATGGACTATACTACATGGGTCGGGCTTTCCTTTAGGCTTTAGTTACTTATGAATGAACTTTAGCTCAAAGTTGAGCCCGTAAAACACGACTAACCTACTACCTATTACAACGTTCTAAAATACGATACATAATAAACCTATGACCGATCATTCTTGTTTGACTCAATATTTTGAGGCTAACACATGCTCTCAGCATGTCCTCCAAAGTTTGGATCGTTCTTTCGCTCTGACCGTTGGTCTGTGGGTGATAAGCAATGCTCATATCCAGGCTTGTACCAAAGGCTCGTTGAAAATCTTTCCAAAAGTTTGACGTAAATCTACCATCTCGATCGTAAATAATTGAGACTAGTATTCCATGTCTTGTCACGACTTCCTTCAGGTACAGTCTTGCTAGTTTGTTTAGAGAGTCATTTTCTCTTATGGGTAGAAAATGAGCGGACTTCGTGAGTCGATCAACAATTACCCACATGGTATCGTACCCCTGAGATGAGGTTGGTAATTTGGTGATGAAGTCCATGTTAATGTTATCCCATTTCCATTTTGGTATCTCAGGTTGCACTATTAGCCCTGATGGTGTCTGGTGCTCTGTTTTTACTTGGGCACAAGTTACACATTTCTTCACGTAAGTGGCGATGTCAGCTTTCATCTTTGGCCACCAATATAACTTCTTCATCTCCTGATACATCTTTTTAGATCCAGGATGTATATAATACTTAGACTTATGAGACTCGTGCATGATCACGCTTCTCAAGTCTCCATAACATGGTAACCAACTTATTCTGTGTAAACATAACGTTCCGTCTGCTCTTGGCTCTAGTTTCTCTTTGGTTAGGTCCGTCCTAAGCATTCCTCCGATGTCTTCCTTCTCAATGTTTTCTGGTTCCTGAGCTTTGATTTGAGCCTCCAAAATCTGCTTAGGTAGGTCCATGCTAGTTGTCATGACCAAGGCTCGAACTCTCATGGGAGGATCAGTCCCTTTGGGCATAGTGCATCTGCAACCACGTTGGCTTTACCGGGGTGGTATTTGATATCACAATCATAATCACTTAGCAGTTCTATCCAACGTCGTTTCCTAATGTTTAGCTCCTTCTGATCCAGTATGTGCTGTAAACTTTTATGGTCGGTGTATACAGTACATTTGGTCCCGTATAGATAATGCCTCCAGATTTTTAAGGCAAAGACTACGGATCCAAGTTCTAAATCATGAGTAGAGTAATTCTGCTCGTTCTTCTTCGGTTTTCTTGAGGCATAAGTAATCAATTTCTTTCTTTGCATCAGTACAACACCTAAACCTTTGTGTGAAGCATCACAATAGACAACTAATACCTCGTTGCCTTCTGGTAAGGCTAGAATAGGTGCGCTGCATAACTTCTGTTTGACAGTTTGGTATGCTAACTCCTCTTTTTATCCCCATTCAAATTTCACACCTTTCTGAGTAAGCTTTGTCATAGACTTGGCTATCTTGGAGAATCCTTCTATAAATCTTCGGTTGTATCCGGCAAGACCTAAGAATTAGCGGATCCTTTTGGTGATGTAGGAGATGCCCAATCCTTTACGGATTTAACCTTTTCGGGATCTACTTGAATACCTTTGCTATCAATAACATGACCAAGGAAGTGAACCTTAGGAATCCAAAAATTACATTTGGAGAATTTTGCGTATAACTTTTCTTCCTTAAGAAATTTCAGTACTTGAGCCAAGTGTTCTCCGTGTTCTTGTTCATTCTTGGAGTAAATGAGTATGTCGTCGATGAATACGATCACAAACTTATCTAGGTAAGGTATACACACCTGATTCATGAGGTCCATGAATATTTCTGGTGTGTTCGTCACTCCGAAGGGCATAACTTGAAATTCGTAATGACCGTAGCGAGTTCTGAATCCGGTTTTTGGAATGTCTCCTTCTCTAACCCTCAACTGATGGTATCCAGATCTTAAATTGATATTGGAGTACACATTTGATCCTTTGAGTTGATCAAATAGGTTATCGATTCGTGGAAGTGGGTAACGATTCTTCACATTTAGCTTATTCAGTTCCCTATAATCGATACACATTCGGAAAGAACCATCCTTCTTTTTGAAAATAGTAAAGAAGCTCCCCAGGGTGAGGAACTGGGTCTAATGAAACCTTTGTCAGATAGTTCTTTAAGTTGTTCTGCTAATTCTTTCATCTCCGATGGTGCTAACCTATAAGGAGCTTTGGCTACGGGTGCAGCTCCTGGTATCAAGTCGATTTGGAATTCCACTTGACGAGTTAGTCGTAAATCGGGTAGATCATCTAGAAAAAATTCAGGATAATCGCAGACAATTGGCACGTCCTTGATTTAGTGGGACTCCTTTGTATGATGCGTGCTGAAGTAGAAGTTAGTGGGACGCCTTTGTATGATGAGTGCTGAAGTAGAAGTTAGTGGGACGCCTTTGTATGTTAAGCATTGGAGCAGAAGTTAATGGTAAACCCGATATGTTGTGAGTCTTCGCCAATGGACCGAATTTCTTATTGACTGGAATTAATAAATTCATTGCCTCCTCGATGAGTATGTTGTAGGTGACATCGCAGGCGAGAAGACTTTAGAAATTGAGGATCGAGCATTGCTTTAATGGAGGGGTTAGATGGTTGTGTTTTGGAAATAGAGTTGTTATTTTCAACAGATCGTTCAAGGTTTTCTTGATGATTAATCATGGAGATCTATATTTGAAGTTTATGTTCGACCTTGGCTTTTAGGTACTTATGTGGTATGTGATCTAGTCGAGCGATCGTAAGTTGTATGAACTTGAGACGGCATTGTCCAGTAACGTCCGATCATAGAACACATACCGTGTAATATTTTAGTGACCTTCAACAATGATGCAAATTGAGACCTTGACTACGCGTGGGCGGAAGTGATATGGTGTTCTTGTATTATCTTTTAAGTTTGGATCCAGTTTGAGCGCCCTCCGATGACGAAAATGTTTTCTTGTTATTTATGGATATCCGTCCATGGCTATCCGGCCAATAGATATCCTTTAATTTGCAACCTTTCGATTGACTGGACTTACCCGAAAATCCTGTCATCTATTCTTATTTATCATAGCTTGGCTACTTAGCAAGCATGAGTTAACCCGATTGAATTTATTAATTTGGCGTGGTTTGGCTTTTTGGCAAATGTGTCGTAACTTGGTTTTACATCCCTAGTGATGTCTTTTGTGTTTGATTTAAATTGTAATGTGTGCGATAGAGTAATTTGTACACCGAATGGTTCCCGTATCGATGAACTCGCTTTTGGAGAAACATGTTGGCATGATCGAGATTACGTAATAAGGTGATTTTGTACGACTAGTACTAATTATCTAGTCTTGAGTATTCTGGAACGTTTTCGACGGAGTTTTGTGCGACCCAAGTGATTTCTTTTATGAGTAATTATTTTTGTGAGGACCATGGACAATGGTGTAGATCGCTAGATTGTTGGAATGAAGTAGAGGATGGACAAATGATTGGAACTGAGATGAGTTGGGAGACTACGAAAAAGATCGTACGAATTGAGAATCGCTTATTAACCGCGAGAAGTGGTAAGAAGAGATGTGCTAATAACCATAGGAAGCAGTTAGAAATTTGAAGTTTGAAACATGGTAATGATTAAGGTATCACCTTGGAAAGGTGAAATTCGTTTGGGAAAATGATGGGAAATTGAGTCCAATGTTCATTAGGCCATTTAAGACCATCCATCGAATTGGACCGGTTGTTTATAAATTGGAGTTGTCGAATGAACTTCGTGCGATTCGTGTATCGAGCTTGAAGAAGTGTTTGGCGAATTAGGATTTATTCTCCCCTTTTGGTGAGATACAACTTGACAACAAGTTGAGTTTCATAGAAGTACCAGTGGAGATCGTGGATCAAGAGGTTAGGCGTTTGAAGTAGAGTAAGATTCCCATTATGAAGATGCGATAGAATTGGAGATATGGATCGAAGTTCACGTGGGAACGTGAGGATTTCTCTATAAGAATTGCCCTAGTTTTTCCTAGGAGAGTGCGATAAGAGTATGAGGTGAGGCGAGCGCCGGAAAGTCGCTCCCTTAAGGAGGTGAGAATGTAATAACCTCAACTTAACGTCATCATTTTACCCTAACTATGTAACTTATTTTGAATATCTAAGTAATGGTAAGTATTGTTATGTTTGGCGGTTTTTGTCGAAACCGGTAATATGTGTCTTTATTTGAATGTTGTGACGAGTGGAGAGAACCGTTAGTGATCGCGATGACGATGGATGCCTAAATGTTATGTCTTAGTATCGATTATTTTGATATCGTAGATTTTTGAATTTTTCGTTTTATATTGAATTTAATTGAGTCGGAACCTTTGTTTATTCATTTTTTGTGCGCTTAATTATTGAAAAGATAAATGCGAACGAGATTTTATTTTTATGAAGCCGGGCCGAAACCCGACACTCTTTTTCTTACTAAAAATCAACTATGTATTTTTACTTCTTATACTCTTATAAGATTTACTAAGGAGGAAAAAAGAAAGCTAAATGTGTACAACTAGCCCTCCCACCTTTTCATAACATCACCACAATACACACACATGATTTTAGAAAACAAAAATTTCTCTCCCTCCTTCCTCCTCCTTGAAACCCACGGCAACCACACCACCATAGCAAAACCACCACCAAAACTTCATTCTTTGAAAATATAATAATTATCCCGTGTTTCTAACATCAAAGTAAGTGAATCCTACCAATAAAATCAAACATGCAGCCACTCTAATTTTTGAAGATTGATTTTTGTAAAATGGTTGATTTGATCTAATTAAGTTATTGGGTTTGTGTTTAATTGTGTTTAGGAACAATGATTTGTAATATTGAAGCTCAGAGAAAAAATTTTCTTTGTGTTCTTGACCTCAAGACCCACGAAGTTTTAGGGGTTTTATGGTGTTCTTGACCATTTGATCTTATTTAATCATTGTAAGGTTCCTTGTTGTTGTTATTATTATTTTAATTATTTTCCTTTGAGTGCATGCACTTGTTTATAATTTTTGGTAAAATGAATATTGATCATACAAGTGATTAGGATGTTTAAAGTTGTTGTAGATGATAGATATAGGCTATTTGAGGTATTTTTGAACTTGGAAATGGTCAAAATGAGTGTAGATGTGATTTTGAAAGAGACATTTTAGAACAGATTGTTTAGGGCTAATTTTTGTGGTCTTAAGTCTATGTAAAGGTAATCACTATAAGATATAGTTTTAGAGCTTCTTCCTACCTTCGTTTTGGTATAAGATAGAGCTTTTAACTCCAAACGAGTCAAAAGTTATGATATTTTGATTTTCCGTGTACCGGGAGATACATATCGACACAATACGAAATTGTAGTCGATATTGGGTCAAATCTCGGGGACTATAAGTTGAGTTTTAAAAATGAATAGGGGCTGATTTTAGGCCCTAAACTTAGCATTTTGAGTCTATTTCAAAGTCAACTGTCCGTTTTGGAAATGGTTTTGGTTAAGAAGGTCTAAATGACTTTGTGAATCAAGTATACAAATCTCCCCGAATTTTCGAGTTCGAAGATGTGTCGAGCAGCGAGACTTAAAAGTAAAATATTTTTATGGAATTTTTTATGAGCGTTGTAAATGATGTAAGTGAGGTCTACAGCGAGTTTCGTAAAATCATGATGTTTAAGTAGGGGAAATCAGCCCGTACATTAGGTATGTACCGGCAGATTGGTTTTTGGAGCGTTTTATTTAATAATAAAGTATAATAGAAGCGTCTAGTAAATATCACTTGTGTGGATTATTGATATGTGTTTAAACAGGTTTTGAGTGAGTATAATTGTTTATACTAAGTACATTTTGGTACTTGAGTAAGTTGATTTATTTCGCGCTTGGTTCGCTAGGTGTTGATTTTGAGTTTCACGGACATCCTCATCGTCGGATATCGTCATCTCTACTACTAGCTTCGCGTATTTTCTAAGGTGAGTTATAGCCTTGCTTTTATACTTGTTTAAATGATTTTAAACCCGCGAGGGGGATACATGCTATTTGAAATGAAATGGTATTTAGAGTAATATTGCAAGTTGAGAGTAGCCGCTTATTCAAATGGTAGTACTACGGGGTTGACAACCCTATCTCGGTCAAGGGATAAGTTCACGTTAGTGATTCTCTTGGATGGATAATTTCGATGAATAAGAGTATGGGTATATATCTATCAACTAATACTCTAGAGGGGCAATGTTTTCAAGGAAAGGTTATGCCGGCCTTCATTGGCGTGGGTAACAGAAAGTTGAATGGGTCGGTTTCATGAGCTTAATACAATCACATGTTTTTGCTATTTATACGAGATGCCTTAATAGTTGATTTGACAATCATGATTGGTTTTTCTAGTTGTTTTCAAATGATGATTTACAAAACCTATAGATTCGTTTAACCTTTGTGTTGACCCTTATAAGCATGTATTTCAAGTAATCAAGATGGATAGCAGCAGAGCATGCGAGGAGGGAGTTGGTACTTACTTGTCTAAACTTTGATTATTTTTCATCCTTTTCAAATAAATAATTTATTTAAAGTCTTTTGATGATAATGTTGAGTTGGTAAAGGTTTTTGGGACTAAACGCTACTCTGATGGTATCTTTTGGGATGGAAAATATTTTAGACAATTATGTATTTATAAATTTAACGTGTCTTTTGAGGCGGTTTCTATGATTGTGTGTGATGTGCTATGAGTAACGCACAATATGGACATTCCGCTGTGTGGTAATTTGGGGGTGTTACAAAATGGTAATCAGATCCACAAGTTATAGAGGACTAGGTCGATTTTGATAATCCTAACCTATAACTTTGGTGTGTTCTAAAAAGTTTTAAGCACGCAACTAATCCGCATGGCTCCGGTACGGCTATTCTTGTATTACTTTATGATTGATTGCGATAATGTGATCCTATGTGTATGTAGGAATGGTAGTATGTATATGTATGAATATACTATGATATTTAAAGGCATTGCGCGTGAAGCAATGATCCTTGCGGGATTCTCATACATTTTATCATACGGTTTTGTATAGGATTTGGTTTCACTGCTAATCACCGATCTTAATAATTGTGTATTATCTGAATACGAGTGTGAAACTCGTTTGATACTTTGAGTATGTATATATTGTTTCGTATCGCATATCGACTTGTTTAAGCTCGATTGTCATCATCGTATCGTGATGTACCATTTTAGGACATCTCCTTTTGAAATGTAATTGATTGATGTGATATTCGTGTTCCGATTACTTCTTATGATTTTGAAGTATCAATTATCCGAGGAAACGCTTCTACGTAATGTGACGTTTGATTTGATTATATTCGACTACGTTTTATTGGCGAAAAGGAGGATGCCAATGTTGGACTTAAGATATATATATCCTAATCAAATATATATAGTTTGGGTACAACAAAGACATGCTCGTAGAAGTCATTCGGTTGAGTGACTTAATACCTTGTATCTAAATGGAATGGGACATTTAGATATAGAGATTTTAACTTGCCCAACTATGAGTTGTTTAAGGTTGTCTTATTTAAATGGATTGAGACATTTGAATAAGGAAGTTTTAAACCACTGGACCTTAGATTGTTTGTGTTTTCCATATTCAGATGGAATGGGATGTTTGAATACAGAAATCATGAAGTAAGTTTGTTGACACCTTGTATTTACTATGGTATGTAATTTGGATTTGATATTGTATTTTGTGATAGTAATACTTGAGTAAGATGACTTACAATCGTCTTGTTGAAATGGATTAGGACGCCTTTTCATTTGAACAAGAAAGTTATAAGTTTCCGAACCGTAAATTTATAAACTCTTGTATACATGGAGGGGGACGCCTTTTGATGTAGACAAGGAGTTATAAATGAATGGGCTCAAGTATGCATGGCTCGATTTGTGGTTGTTTGGTGTGGGTACGCTTTTCTTAAAATCGTGTTTCGTTGGTATGAATCGTTCAGTGCCGTCGTCATTATGGTTATTATCGATATCGTCCATGTACGAGTAAACCGTTGGACTTCTCTCGAGTTATGATTTATTTCTATGCACCATTTCTAATGTGTCTCGATGATCGCGAGCTTTATAAGCGAATTGTTAAGAACCGTTAACCGTTCCGAGATTATGCGATTTGTTTAAGCGTCACCAGGATTTATGCGTGTACTTGCGGATTGACTGAGGATCAAGTTATCAACGGTAACTTATCATGGATGTGAAGATTTTATAATTTTACTTGCTACTATCAAAGGGTCATCGAAGACTTTTCTTGATGACGAAACCCTTGGGGCTAGTATGACGAAACGCTTGGGGCTAGTGGGGCGCCTTTGTATGATGAGTGCTGAAGTAGAAGTTAGTGGGACGCCTTTGTATGATGAGTGCTGAAGTAGAAGTTAGTGGGACGCCTTTGTATGTTGAGCACTGGAGCAGAAGTTAATGGTAAACCCGATATGCGGTGAGTCTTCGCTAATGGACCAAATTTGTTATTGACTGGAATTAATAAATTCATTTCCACCTCGAGAAGTATGTTGTAGCTGACATCGCAAGCGAGAAGACTTTGGAAATTGAGAATCGAGCATTGCTTTAATGGAGGGGTTAGATGGTTGTGTTTTGGAAATGGAGTTGTTATTTTCAACAGATTGTTCAAGGTTTTCTTGATGCTTAATGTTGGAGATCTATATTTGAAGTTTATGTTCGACCTTGGTTTTTAGGTACTTATGTGGTATGTGATCAAGTCGAGTGATCGTAAGTTGTGCGAACTTGAGACGACATTGTCCAATGACGTCTGATCATATAACACATATCGTGTAATATCTTAGTGACCTTCAAAAATGATGCTTATTGAGACTTTGACTACGCGTGGGCAGAAGTGAGGTGGTGTTCTTGTATTATCTTTTAAGTATGGATCCGAGTGTGAGCGCCCTCCGATGATGAAAATGTTTTCTTGTTAATTTTTGATATGCGTCCATGGCTATCCGGCCAGTGGATATCCTTTAATTTGTAACCTTTCGATTGACTGGACTTACCCGAAAATCCTGTCATCTATTCTTATTTATCATGGCTTGGCTACTTAGCAAGCATGAGTTAACCCGATTGAATTTATTGATTTGGCGTGGTTTGGCTTTTTGGCAAACGTGTCGTAACTTGGTTTTACGTCCCTAGTGATGTCTTTTCTGTTTGATTTAAATTGTAATGTGTGCGGTAGAGTAATGTGTACGCCGAATGGTTCCCGTATCAATGAACTCACTTTTGAAGAAATATGTTGGCATGATCGAGATTACGCTATAAGGTGATTTTGCACGACTAGTACTAATTATCTAGTCTTGAGTATTCTGGAACGTTTTCGACGGAGTTTTGTGCGACCCAAGTGTTTCTTTTATGAGTAATTGTTTTTGTGAGGACCGTGGACAATGGTGGAGATCGCTAGATTGTTGGAATGAAGTAGAGGAAGGACAAAGGAATGGAACTGAGATGAGTTGGGAGACTACGAAAAAGATCGTACGGATTGAGAATCGCTTATTAAACGCGAGAAGTCGTAAGAAGAACTGTGCTAATAACCATAGGGAGTAGTTGGAAATTTGAAATTTGAAACATGGTAATGATTAAGGTATCACCTTGGAAAAGTGAAACTCGTTTGAGAAAACGATGGGAAATTGAGTCCAATGTTCATTAGGCCATTTAAGATCATCCATCGAATTGGACCGGTTGTTTATAAATTGGAGTTGTCGAATGAACTTCGTGCGATTCGGGTAATTTTCGTGTATCGATCTTGAAGAAGTTTTTGGCGAATTAGGATTTATTCTCCCCTTTTGGTGAGATACAACTTGACGACAAGTTGAGTTTCATAGAAGAACCAGTGGAGATCGTGGATCGAGAGGTTAGGCGTTTAAAGTAGAGTAAGATTCCTATTATGAAGATGCGATGGAATTGGAGATATGGAACGAAGTTCACGTGGCAACGTGAGGATTTCTCTATAAGAATTGCCCTAGTTTTTCCTAGGAGAGCGCGATAAGAGTATGAGGTGAGGCGAGCGTCGGGATGTCACTCTCTTATGGAGGTGAGAATGTAATAACCCGAACTTAACGTCATCATTTTACCCTAACTATGTAACTTATTTTGAATATCCAAGTACTGGTAAGTATCGTTATGTTTGACGGTTTATGTCGAAACCGGTAATATGTGGCTTTATTTAAATGTTGTGACGAGTGGAGAGAACTGTTAGTGATCGCGATGACGATGGATGCCCAAATGTTATGTCTTAGTATCGATTATTTTGATATCGTAGATTCTTGAATTTTTCGTTTTATATTGAATTTAATTGAGTCGGAACCTTTGTTTATTCGTTTTGTGTGCGTTTAATTATTGAAAAGATAACGAACGAGATTTAATTTTTATGAAGCCGGGCCGAAACACGACACTCTTTTTCTTACTAAAAATCAACTATGTATTTTTAATTCTTATACTCTTAAAAGATTTACTAAGGAGGACAAAAAAAAGCTAAATGTGTACAACTAGCCCTCCCACCTTTTCATAACATCACCACAATACACACACATGATTTTAGACAAGAAATTTTTTTTCTCCCTCCTTCCTCCTCCTTGAAACCCACAGCCACCACTCCACCATAGCAAAACCACCACCAAAACTGTATTCCTTGAAAATCTAATAATTATCCCATGTTTCTAACATCAAAGTAAATGAATCCTACCAATAAAATCAAACATGCAACCACTTTAATTTTTCAAGATTGATTTTTGTAAAATGGTTGATTTGATCTAATTAAGTTATTCGGTTTGTGTTTAATTGTGTTTAGGAACAATGATTTGTAAAATTGAAGCTCGGAGAAAATTTATTCTTGGTTTTCTTGACCTCAAGACCCACGAAATTTTGGGGGTTTATGGTGTTCTTGACCATTTGATCTTATTTAATCATTGTATGGTTCCTTGTTGTTGTTATTATTATTTTAATTATTTTCTTTTGAGTGCATGCACTTGTTTATAATTTTTGATAAAATGCATATTGATCATACAAGTTATTTGGATGTTTAAAGTTGTTGTAGATGATGGATATAGGCTATTTGAGGTATTGTTGAACTTGGAAATGGGTCAAAATGAGTGTAGATGTGATTTTAAAAGAGACATTTTAGAACAGATTGTATAGGACTAATTTTCGGGGTCTTAAATTTATGTCCAGGTTATCATTATAGGATTTAGTTGTAGATCTTCTTCCTACCTTCGTTTTGGTATACGATAGAGCTTTTAGCTCCAAACGAGTCAAAAGTTATGATATTTTGATTTTTCGTGTACCGGGAGATGCATATCGACACAATATGAAATTGTAGTCGATATTGGGTCAAATCTCGAGGACTATAAGTTGAGTTTTAAAAATGATTAGGGCTGATCTCAGGCCCTAAACTTAGCATTTTGAGTCTATTTTCAAATTCAATTGTCAGTTTTGTAAATGGTTTTGGTTAAGAAGGTCTAAATGACTTTGTGAGTCAAGTGTACAAATCTGCCTGAATTTTCGAGTTCGAAGATGTGTCGAGCAGCGAGACTTAAAAGTAAAAAAAAAAAAAATTTAAATTTTTATGAGCTTTGTACATGATGTAAGTGAGGTATACAGCGAGTTTCGTAAAAATTCATGATGTTTAAGTAGGGGAAAACAGCCCGTACATTAGGTATGTACCGGCAGATTGGTTTTTGGAGCGTTTGTTTTAATAATAAAGTATAATAGAAGCGTCTAGTAAATATCACTTGTGTGGATTATTGAAATGTGTTTAAAGAGGTTTTGAGTGAGTATAATTGTTTATACTAAGTACATTTTGGTACTTGAGTAAGCTGATTTATTTCGCGCTTGGTTCGCTAGGTGTTGATATTGAGTTTCACATGCACCCTTATCGTCAGATATCGTCATCTCTACTACTAGCTTCGCGTATCTACTAAGGTGAGTTTATAGCCTCGATTTTATACTTGTTTAAATGATTTTAAACTCGCGAGAGGGATACATGCTATTTGAAATGAAATGGAACACAAGTCATGAATGATTGTTTGGACCCGAATATTGCCTTTTGATTGTCTTGATTGTATAAGTACCTTGTTGCTAAAGTCCCTAATTTCATGAGCCGTTAACTATGTTCTAGCTTGGTATTTAGAGTAATATTTCAAGTTAAGAGTAGCCGCTTATTCAAATGGTAGTACTACGGGGTTGACAACCCTATCTCGATCAAGGGGTAAGTTCACGTTAGTGATTCTCTTGGATGGATAATTTCGATGAATAAGAGTATGGGTATATATCTAGCAACTAATACTCTAGAGGGGCAATGGTTTCAAGGAAAGGTTATCCCCGCCTTCATTGGCGTGGGTAACTGAAAGTTGAATGGGTCGGTTTCATGATCTTAATACAATCACATATCTTTTGCTATTTATACGAGATGCCTTAATAGTTGATTTGACAATCATGATTTGTTTTTCTACTTGTGTTCAAATGATGATTTGCAAAACCTATAGATTCTCTCAACCTTTGTGTTGAACCTTCTAAGCATGTATTTCAGGTAATCAAGATGGATAGCAGCGGAGCATGCGAGGAGGGAGTTGGTGCTTACTTGTCTAAACTTTGATTATTTTTCATCCTTTTCAAATGAATAATTTATTTAAAGTCTTTTGATGAGAATGTTGAGTTGGTAACAGTTTTTGGGACTAAACGCTACTCAGATGGTATCTTTGGGGATGGAAAATATTTTAGACAATGATGTATTTATAATATTAACGTCTCTTTTGAGGTCATTTTCTATGATTGTGTGATGTGCTATGAGTAACGCCCAATGTGGACATTCCCCTGCGTGGTAATTTGGGGGTGTTACAAAATGGTAATCAGAGCCAAAAGTTACAGGGAACTAGGTCGATTTTGAAAATCCTAAACTATAACTTTGGTGTGCTCTAAAAAGTTTTAAGCACGCAACTACTCCACATGGCTCCGGTAAGGCTATTCTTGTATTACTTTATGATTGATTGTGATAATGTGATCCTATGTGTATGTAGGAATGGTAGTATGTATATGTATGAATATACTATGATATTCAAAGGCATTGCGCGTGAAGCAATGGTCCTTGCGGGATTGTCATACATTTTACAATACGGTTTTGTATAGGATTTGGTTTCACGGCCAATCACCGATCTTGATAATTGTATATTATCTGAATACGAGTGTGAAACTCGTTTGATACTTTGAGTATGTATATATTGTTTCGTAATCTATCGCATATCGACTTGTTTAAGCTCGATTGTCATCATCATATCGTGATGTGCCATTTTAGGACATCTCCTTTTGAAACGTAATTGACTGATGTGATATTCGTGTTCCTATTACTTCTTATGATTTTGAAGTATCAATTCTCCGAGGAAACGCTTCTACGTAATGCGACGTTTGATTTTATTTTATGCGACTACGTTTTATTGGCAAAAATGAGGATGCCAATGTTGGACTTAAGATATATATATCCTAATCAAATATATATAGTTTGGGTACAACAAAGACATGCTCGTAGTAGTCATTCGGTTGAGTGACTTAATACCTTGTATCTAAATGAAATGGGACATTTAGATATAGAGATTTTAACTTGCCCAACTATGAGTTTTTTAAGGTTGTCTTATTTAAATGGATTGGGACATTTGAATAAGAAAGTTTTAAACCACTGGACCTTAGATTGTTTGTGTTTTCCTTATTCAGATGGAATGGGACGTTTGAATACGAAAATCATGAAGTAAGTTTGTTGACCCCTTGTATTTACTATGGTATGTAATTTGGATTTGATATCGTGTTTTGAGATAGTAATACTTGAGTAGGATGACTTATAATCGTCTTGTTGAAATGGATTGGAACGCCTTTTCATTTGAACAAGAAAGTTATAAGTTCCCGAACCATAAATTTATAAACTCTTGTATACATGGAGGGGGACGCCTTTTAATGTAGACAAGGAGTTATAAATGAATGGGCTCAAGTATGCATTGATTGATTTGTGGTTGTTTGGTGTGCGTACGCCTTTCTTCGAATCGTGTTTCGTTGGTATGAATCGTTCAGTGTCATCGTCATTATGGTTATTATCGATATCGTCCATGTACGAGTAAACTGTTGGACTTCTCTCGAGTTATGATTTATTTCTATGCACTATTTCTAATGTGTCTTGATGATCGCGAGCTTTATAAGCTAATTTTTAAGAACCGTTAACCGTTCCGAGATTAGGTGACTTGTTTAAGCGTCACCAGGATTTATGCGTGTACTTGTGGATTGACCGAGGATCAAGTTATCAACGGCAACTTATCATGGATGTGAAGATTTCATAATTTTACTTGCTACTACCGAAGGGTCATCGAAGACTTTTCTTGATGACGAAACCCTTAGGGCTAATATGATGAATCAAACAAGGAATACGATGCATCACCTTGAGCAATGAAGTAGAAGTTATTGGGACGCCTTTGTATGATGAGTGCTGAAGTAGAAGTTAGTGGGACGCCTTTGTATGATGAGTGCTGAAGTAGAAGTTAGTGGGACGCCTTTGTATGTTGAGCACTAGAGCAGAAGTTAATGGTAAACCCGATATGTTGTGAGTCTTCGCCAATAGACCGAATTTCTTATTGACTGGAATTAATAAATTCATTGCCACATCGAGGAGTATGTTGTAGCTGACATCGCAATCGAGAAGACTTTAGAAATTGAGAATCGAGCATTGATTTAATGGAGGGGTTTGATGGTTGTGTTTTGGAAATGGAGTTGTTATTTTCAATAGATCGTTCATTTCTTGATACTTAATGGTGGAGATCTATATTTGAAGTTTATGTTTGACCTTGGCTTTTAGTTACTTATGTGGTGTGTGATCTAGTCGAGTGATCGTAGTTGTGCGAACTTGAGACGACATTGTCCAATGACGTTCGATCATAGAACACATACCGTGTAATATCTTAGTGACCTTCAACAATGATGCTTATTGAGACTTTGACTACGCGTGGGCGGAAGTGAGATGGTGTTCTTGTATTATCTTTTAAGTATGGATCCGAGTGTGAGCGCCCTCCGATGACGAAACTTATTATTTTTGGATATGCGTCCATGGATATCCAGCCAATGGATATCCTTTAATTTGCAACCTTTCGATTGACTGGACTTACCCGAAAATCCTGTCATCTATTCTTATTTTTCATGGCTTGGCTACTTAGCAAGCATGAGTTAACCCGATTGAATTTATTGATTTGGCGTGGTTTGCCTTTTTAGCAAACGTGTTGTAACTTGGTTTTACGTCCCTAGTGATGTCTTTTGTGTTTGATTTAAATTGTAATGTGTGCGATAGAGTAATGTGTACCCCGAATGGTTCCCGTATCGATGAACTCGCTTTTGAAGAAATATGTTGGCATGATCGAGATTACAAAATAAGGTGATTTTGTACGACTAGTACTATTTATCTAGTCTTGAGTATTCTGTAACATTTTTGACGGAGTTTTGTGCGACCCAAGTGATTTGTTTTATGAGTAATTGTTTTTTTGAGGACCATGGAAAATGGTGTAGATCGCCAGATTGTTGGAATGAAGTAGAGGAAGGATAAATGATTGGAACTGAGATGAGTTAGGAGACTACAAAAAAGATCGTACGGATTGAGAATCGCTTTTTAACCGTGAGAAGTCGTAAGAAGAGCTGTGCTAATAACCTTAGGAAGTAGTTGGAAATTTGAAGTTTGAAACACGGTAATGATTAAGGTATCACCTTGGAAAGGTGAAATTCGTTTGGGAAAACGATGGGAAATTGAGTCCAATGTTCATTAGGCCATTTAAGATTATCCATCTAATTGGACCGGATGTTTATAAATTAGAGTTGTCGGATGAACTTCGTGCGATTCATGTAATTTTCGTGTATCGAGCTTGAAGAAGTGTTTGGCGAATTAGGATTTTTGTTCTCCCCTTTTGGTGAGATACAACTTGACGACAAGTTGAGTTTCATAGAAGAACCAGTGGAGATCGTGGATCGAGAGGTTAGGCGTTTGAAGTAGAGTAAGATTTCCATTATGAAGATGTGATAGAATTGGAGATGGATCGAAGTTCACGTGGGAATGTGAGGATTTCTCTATAAGAATTGCCCTAGTTTTCCCTATGATAGCACGATAAGAGTATGAGGTGAGGCGAGCGTCGGGACGTCGCTCCCTTAAGGAGGTGAGAATGTAATAACCCGAACTTAACGTCATCATTTTACCCTAACTATGTAACTTATTTTGAATATCTAAGTAATGGTAAGTATTGTTATGTTTGACGGTTTATGTCGAACCGGTAATATGTGGCTTTATTTGAATGTTGTGACGAGTGGAGAGAACCGTTAGTGATCGCGATGACGATGGATGCCCAAATGTTATGTCTTAGTATCGATTATTTCGATATCGTAGATTTTTGAATTTTTCGTTTTATATTGAATTTAATTGAGTCAGAACCTATATTTATTAGTTTTGTGTGCGTTTATATATTTAAAAGATAATTTTAACGAACGAGATTTAATTTTTATGAAGTCAGGCCGAAACCCGACACTCTTTTTCTTACTAAAAATCAACTATGTATTTTTACTTCTTATACTATTAAAAGATTTACTAAGGAGGACAGAAGAAATCTAAATGTGTACAACTGGCACTCCCACCTTTTCATAACATCACCATAATACACACACATGATTTTAGGCAAGAAATTTTTTTTCTCCGTCCTTCCTCTTCCTTGAAATCCACGGCCACCATACCACCATAGCAAAACCACCACCAAAATTTCATTCCTTGAAAATCTAATAATTATCCCATGTTTCTAACATCAAAGTAAGTGAATCCTACCAATAAAATCAAATATGCAACCACTTTAATTTTTCAAGATTGATTTTTGTAAAATGGTTGATTTGATCTAATTAAGGTATTGGGTTTGTGTTTAATTGTATTTAGGAACAATGATTTGTAATATTGAAGCTTGGAGAAAAGTTTTTCCTTGTTGTTGTTATTATTATTTTAATTATTTTCCTTTGAGTGCATGCACTTGTTTATAATTTTTGGTAAAATGCATATTGATCATACAAGTGATTAGGATGTTTAAAATTGTTGTAGATGATGTATATAGGCTATTTGAGGTATTGTTGAACTTGGAAATGGGTCAAAATGAGTGTAGATGTGATTTTGAAAGAGCCATTTTAGAACAGATTGTTTAGAACTAATTTTCGTGATCTTAAGTCTATGTACAGGTTATCATTATAGTATATAGTTGTAGAGCTTCTTCCTATCTTCGTTTTGGTATAAGATAGAGCTTTTAACTCCAAACGAGTCAAAAGTTATGATATTTTGATTTTTCGCGTACCGGGAGATGCATATCTACACAATACGAAATTGTAGTCGATATTGGGTCAAATCTCGGGGACTATAAGTTGAGTTTTAAAAATGATTAGGGACTGATCTCAGGCCCTAAACTTAGCATTTTGAGTATATTTTCAAAGTCAATTGTCGGTTTTGTAAATGGTTTTGGTTAAGAAGGTCTAAATGACTTTGTGACTCAAGTGTACAAACCTGCCCAAATTTTCGAGTTCGAAGATGTGTCGAGCAGCAAGACTTAAAAGTAAAATCTTTTTATGAAAGATTTTATGAGCTTTGTACATGATGTAAGTGAGGTCTACAGCAAGTTTCATAAAAATTCATGATGTTTAAGTAGGGGAAAACATCCCGTACATTAGGTATGTACCGGCAGATTGGTTTTTGGAGCGTTTGTTTTAATAATAAAGTATAATAGAAGAGTCTAGTAAATATCACTTGTGTGGATTATTGATACGTCTTTAAAGAGGTTTTGAGTGAGCATAATTGTTTATACTAAGTATATTTTGGTACTTGAGTACGTTGATTTATTTCGCGCTTGGTTCGATAGGTGTTGATTTTGAGTTTCACGGGCATCCTTATCGTCGAATATCGTCATCTCTACTACTAGCTTCGCGTATCTTCTAAGTTGAGTTTATAGCCTCAGTTTTATGCTTGTTTAAATGATTTTAAACCCGCGAGGGGGATACATGCTGTTTGAAATGAAATGAAACACAAGTCATGAATGATTGTTTGGACCCGAATGTTGCCTTTTGATTGTCTTGATTGTATAAGTACCTTGTTGCTAAAGTCCCTAATTTCATGAGCCGTTAAATATGTTCTAGCTTGGTATTTAAAGTAATATTGCAAGTTGGGAGTAGCCGCTTATTCAAATGGTAGTACTACGGGGTTGACAACCCTATCTCGGTCAAGGGGTAAGTTCACGTTAGTGATTCTCTTGGATGGATAACTTCGATGAATAAGAGTATGGGTATATATCTAGCAACTAATACTCTAGAGGGGAAATGGTTTCAAGGAAAGGTATGTTGGCCTGCATTGGCGTGGGTAACTGAAAGTTGCATGGGTCAGTTTCATGAGCTTAATACAATCACATAGCTTTTGCTATTTATACGAGATGCCTTAATAGTTGATTTGACAATCATGATTGGTTTTTCTAGTTGTGTTCAAATGATGATTTGCAAAACCTATAGATTCGCTCAACCTTTGTGTTGACCCTTTTAAGCATGTATTTCAGGAAATCAAGATGGATAGCAACGGAGCATGCGAGGAGAGAGTTGGTGCTTACTTGTCTAAACTTTGATTATTTTTCATCCTTTTCAAATGAATAATTTATTTAAAGTCTTTTGATGAGAATGTTGAGTTGGTAAAGATTTTTGGGACTAAACGCTACTCTGATGGTCTTTTGGGATGGAAAATATTTTAGACAATGATGTATTTATAAATTTAACGTCTCTTTTGAGGTCGTTTTCATTGATTGTGTGTGACATTCTGCTGTGTGGTAATTTGGGGGTGTTACAAAAGGACCTTTCTTGACAACTTTGAAAGTAGAGGGACTAAAAGTGACAAGTTGGAGAAGTCAAGAAGATAGTCAAATATGGTCAAAGTTCAAGTCAACAAGTTAAGGGACCATTATTGTTCAAGAATGAAGTCAAAAGGGCCAAAGTTGACAAACTTCTGAAGTTCCTAGCTCATGATACAAAGCTGATAACAAGAGGGACCTAAATTGCCAAAAATGAAAGACAAGTTAAGATCAATCCGTGTGCTATGTCCATAAGCTAATCAAAACACAAGGAAAAGGGGTCAAGGATCATTGACTGCTTTGTTTAAATGAAGAGAGAGATGGTTATTAAATGAGGCAGCAAATCATAACAGTGCAAACGTACTAACCTTCTCTCCACCAATCATATTTCAGAAAACGGATAACGATCCGTGTTTAATACTTTCCTCCAATAAAAACATAACACGTGGACCTCCTAACTCCACAACGAAGAACAAGATAGAGTGGATTTCACAAGGAGCTCTCAAGATGAAATATACTCGGAATGGAGAGACGAATCTATCCCACCTATCTAATTAAACTGAAACCCACTCATGAAGAAAAGCCCAATTGTGTTCATCACCTGCAAATTACAATCAGCTAATTGAAGACACGTGGAAGGCTGTTATTGGATGCAACACGTCACAAGTACCTCACCAACACGCATTCTTCTCTATAAATATCCTAGTTCTCTTTCATTTCTTGTAATGTAGCTTAGTGTGTAAAAACACACACATTTCCCAATTTCTCTCAATCTTTTTCACACAGTTAGATAACTCCTCTCAAAGTGTCTGACAAACACTTTGAGAGTTAGTTAGTTAGTTAAGATCAGTTGTAACTACTTCTTCAATTAATGAAATCCAAATTTACCTAAATTCACTTTCATCTCCAATTCAGTTGCTCTCTCCTTCTATCTTGTTGTTATATGATTGAGTCTATTGTTCTTATATGAACAATGGAGTTGTTTTGAGCTTAATTTGGAAGCTTGTTAATGTTCAGACAGTTCAGACTCATTCCAGCTCACAGCCATAGCCATTGTTCTTTGATCAGACTTTGAAGCAGAGTAAAATTGTAGATGATGATGATTGATTGGGTTGTAGATGATTAGATGAGTTGATTTGGTGTAGATAGAGCTATAGTGAGCTCGCGCTCCACTTCTTCACCAAAGAAGCCTTCAAGTTTCTTATAAGTCCATTCTTTAAAATTCCTCTAAAATTCTTAGTCTGCATGCTTATTATTTTGTCTTAGTGTAAACAAACTTGTTGATGCCTGTTATGTGTTTATTTTCAGTCATTTGATATGTGTTGAGTGGTAGATACCCTTAACAGTTGAATTTGTTAGTTCTCATAGCTTATAATTGTGCTTATCAGTTTAACTGGTGTTTGGCTTAGATCATAATTCTTGATCCAATGTTAGAAAGTTGTTGTTAGAAGTTGATATCCATTCACTAGCTAAGTACAAGTAAGACTAGAAGTTTTTGTAGTAAAATAATAGGTCAAACAGGCAATTAGTCCTAAAACACTTTGGGTCAGATTTTACAGCCAAAACGTGCACTTTTCAAACCCTTTCCAAATCTTCGGTTCTTGGAGTTAGGAAGTGAAATCGTTTCTGAGTGTAGCTTATAATCCTAGCTTTCCAGTTATATAAGGTAGATTACACAGTTCTCATTGATAAGCTTGGAATAAGCCCTAGAATAAGCCTCTTAGCAATTGCAAGTTTCTGTGATAAGTTCTAATTTGTTTTTCATTATCTGCTTATCCACTTCATATAAGTGGTGATTTTCTTCCACATATCAGTTGTATAAGCTAGGAAAATAAGTTTTGACCAAGGTCAAACTTGGTCAACGCTGGTCAACTCTTGGTCAACATAAGCCCAAAACAACTTAATTGATTTTCCAGCTTATTCTTTAATGCTTTTTGAGATTTTCTTGGATAGGTCTTCCTTATTTGACCTTTAGATCATATTGTGAGCAATTCAAATTAAGTGCTTAAGCCAATAAGCTGTTCTCTTAAAAAGTGCTTATTCAAAATTAGCTTATTTGGCTTTTAGACCATTTCAGCTAATGTCCTTGAAACTGACTAGGTATAATTGCAATAGAAGCTTTTTAGAACAAGAATCAGCTTATTTGGTGGATTAGAACTCCAGTTGTGGCTAAATCAATCCTATAAGCCCGTTTTCACAATAAGTCTTGTTTTAATTGCAATTAAGTCCCTAGATTTTAGGTAAGTGTTTAATCTGTTAAAAATAGTATTAACTCTTTAGGGTTTGCACTTAGGTCCCTGGATTTAGCTATTTTTTACATTTCAGTTGGGTAGTTTGGAAGTTGTTACATTTTTAGTTACAAGTTTGTTATAATTCCATTTTCAGTCCTTCAAGTTTCAATAATTTCATTTTCAGTCCTTATATTTTGTAACATTTACATTTTGAGCAATTTTATACTTTGTGCATTGATTACTTGTACATTTAGCAATAAATGTGGTATGTGCACTTTGTTTTAGATGAGTACGGTTACGTAGTGATACTATTTTTACTTTTTACGTGCTTTGTGAAATTAGACCTAGATTACCAAATCATTACAATCTAACACCAAAAACAATTTGTGAACTTGATTTCTTTTGGACAATCAATTCGTATTGAGTTGGGAATAACGAACTTAAAAGTCAAATATTAAATAGCGCTGCTGCCGGTTCATTACGTGGAGATTGACGATTGATTGACGATTGATTGACGGATACTATTGGATTTTGGGATCCGTTCACCTTGTGAACGTTCCTTTTACGTATCATAAATTAAAAATATAAAAAAAATAAAAAAGATAAAAATATAAAAAAATAAAAAACCACAAAATCAATTCTTTCCTAAGAATTGAACCAAAAAAATAAAAAATCCAAAAAGTAATATTTTTCCTAAAAGATTACAACAAAAATATATTGTATATATCGTTTTCTATCATTTTTACGTACATATAGTATTTTCTTAAAAAACAAATAAATACAAAAATATTTTTGATATATTATTATATGTAAATACATATACGTAGATAGGAACAACCAATCCACCTACTTCCATAAGTATTGCTTTTGCAATCCATCGTATTTTGGGGCGTTTTGGTCCTAAGTACGTGTATCGATCAAAGTTAATTAAGGCACAATAGATAAATACTACAATCTACTTGAACTTGAGAAATAGGCCACACTGTGTGGGGTATAAGGCGAGTGTATTTCGCATTCTAAAGAAGCAGACTCTTATGTGCTACACGCCGTCTCGTTTCTCCGCTTCCTTGTGGGTCTTTCAAGGGTGATAGTAGTGAGTGGTTTGCCATCGAATTAGTACTACATATCTATATATTTTCTTGTGGATATTAATTATTGCACCTCGAGAGAGATAATCTCTTCTCTAAAAGTCGACTGAGAGCTCCTCTCTCATTCTTCGAGTTGAGTTGCATGCGCACTCAAGTGCGTGCACATATAGCTGTTGGTGTACAAACCCTTCCTCCTAAAAGGAAGAAAAAGAACAAGAACAACACTGTCCATCAAGCCGAGCCCGGGTATCATGATTTCAACAACCCACAAGAAGTTATGGCCGCTATTGATAATAGACCATTGATTGAGATCCTCCAACGTGGAGGGGAATGCGGATGCTATTGTTATACCCGAGATACCCGCAAACACTTTTGAGCTTAAGACATGTATGATTAATATGGTTTCTTCTATCCCCTTCCTAGGGAGACCCATGGATGACCCCCACGACCATATCAAGAGGTTCTTGTCAATTTGCAATACACTTAAGTATAATGGGGTCCCTCATGATGCTATTAAGATGATCTTAGTCCCTTTATCCTTAGAGGGTAATGTTAGGAATTGGTTAGACAAGCAACCTTCTATGAGCATTTTCACTTGAGAGGATTTGAAGAAAAAATTTATGAATAAGTTCTTTCCTCCTTTACGAACCACTGCCTTGAGAAACCAAATCATAGGTTTTCAACAAAAGCAACACCAAAACTTTAGTGAGGCTTGGGAAGAGTTTAAAGAGTTGTTGAGAAACTGTCCAAACCATGGTTTTAACCAAGTTCACCAAATCAACACCTTCTACAATGCTTTGGAACCTCACCATCAAGATTCCCTTAACTCGAACGCAGGTGAGAACATTCTTTCAAAATCCACACAAGATGCATGGGATATCATTGAGACAAAAGCCATGGTTCAAAAAAATTATCAAAGAGATGAGGTGGTCCATGTTGTTCAAGAGAGTGCTCACACATCAATTGATAATCAACTCCTCAAGAATCACAATGAAATACTTCAAGCACTTAACAAGACTCAAAAGATGAATCAAGTGATGTCTCAAGCCTTTATGAAAGTTTCCTTAAACAATTCTTCTTCCAATCATGTAAATGCCATTACCCTATCTTGTGAGACATGTGGAGGTCCTCACTCATACTTACAATGTGATAAAGTTCAAACCTTTCAAGGTGAATGCTATGCTTATCAAGATGAGGGAAGAGAACACTTTAAACCCAACATCAACCCTAATCACCTCTCTTACAAGTCCAACAATTACCTTGATCCACCCGGTTTCCCTCCCCATCAAAAACCAAACAAACCATCTATAATTGCTTCAAAGAAATCAAGGGCCAAGGGGAAATTATCAAGGGAACAACAACCATAGAGCACCAAATAACTTTCAAAACCAAGGAAACAACTTTCATGGCAATAACCAAGGGTTTTAAAATCAACCTCCACCTTTCCAACAACAAGGATTTCAATGAAATGGGACAAATGATTTTAACACCATTGAGCTTCTTCATAAGGTGAATCAAAAAAATGAAAGGAGGTTTCAAGCCAATGAGAAAAGAATGAGGGAAATGCAAGAGGAGACTAATAGGAGGTTTATATTGCTCTTAACTCAAAGACCAGAAGGTGCTTTACCCTCCAACACTCAAACCAACCCAAGGGAAAATGTCAATTCTATCACTACAAGGAGTGAGAAAACAACCAATGATCCTTCAATAACTCCTAAACCTCCTTTAGTAACACTAATACAAGGATTTTCCTTATATGAAAAAGTTATCGTCTCGTCTCGTCTCGATTCGAATTGATCTCCGGTTGAAAGTGCGACTCAGTCGTGCTTGGTAAAATTAAAAAAAATGGTTTATCTATTTTAAAATAAAAGAAGAAATGTCGTTGAGTAAAGATAAAATAAAACAAAGATGAAAATGAAAGCTTGAAAATATTAAATTAAAAATTAAGACTACAAAAATTAAATGACAAAAGCTTAAAACTTTAATAAAAATAAAACTGAAAATAAAATAAAATAAAATAAAACTAAAAATAAACTTTTTCGGAAAAACTAAAATTTTCGGAATAAAAACCTAAATTCGGATAAACTAACTTCTTCGGAAAAATGAACTTTTTCGGAATAATCCTTATTTTCGGATAAAACACCCTATTTCGGAATAACTGCAAATCTTCGAAATAAAAGGGTTTTTCGGGAAAATAGATTATATTCGGAATAAATGGCAATCTCGGATAAACTTGTTATTTCGGAATACCTATTTTCGGAATAATCTGCCTAATTCGGAAAAACATATAATTTTCGGATAAAAAGATAAATCTTCGGAATAACTGAAAAGGAGAGGAAATTTCGGATAAATTATTTCGGAAAAAAGGGGGATCTTCGGAATTTAAAACCCTAATCCGAAGATATGTAAAAATCAGATAAACAGAAATAGTACTATCTAAAAACATGGAATAAGCCACGGATAAGCTAAAACTAAATAACCAAATAACCGAAACTTAATCTAAACAAATTTAAAGAAAAACTAAATAAGCCACAAATTAAAAACTTTAAAAACACTTAATAATCTAAAAATTTAAAAAAAACAACTTTTTATAAAAATAAACTACTAAAACACTTAATCAAAACTAAGAAAAACCATAAAATAAGCATTAAACACAATAAGCTAAAACAATCAAACACATCAAAATCAATAAGCTCAATCAATCAAACATATCAATAAAGCAATAAGCATAAAGATTAAGCAACTACATGGTTAACTAAATCAAAACATAAGATGAAAACAAGAAAGGTAGAATGAGAATAATTAATGAAAAGCTTGAAAATAAGATTAAGATTAAGAGATCCAATACAAGATTAATGTAAAAGCTTAAAACATTAAAGAAAAGCTAGAGAAAGAAAGTAATATTAAGCTACTCCTAATTACCTTACAAAAATTAAACTAAAATCTACTACTTCTAAATGAAGTATTAAGGACTATATATAGGAGGAGGAAAATGTGTTGATGCTTTCTTCTTTCTTCTCGTCTTTTCGTCTTTTAAATTCTTCGTCTTTCTCGACGTTGTCTCGGGATTTGTCGATATGAAATGAACTCGGCTTCTAATTTTATTCTTTTATTAGATTTGGTTCTTCGACTTTATTAAACTTCCGTCTTTAGACTTTTTCTTCGATAAATCTAGAATAGGCCTTTGACTTCCGTTCTTTTTGCACTCTTGATCTTTTGACTTCGTCTTTTGTATTTTCTCCGATAAAAGCCCGTGAAAGTCCATGTTTTCTTCCCTTTTCACATTTTGGTCCTAAATCACAACAAAAATATAAACCACGCATAATTCCGACTTTTACGACAATAAATACACGTTTTTGCTTGGTTATTCTTATAATGAAGTGGTAAAAGGATGGGTGTTTTCACACCTATCAAATCCCCTACACTTGACCATTGTAATGCTCTCATGCAATGCATTAATTACAAAGCAAGATTTACATTTTCCATCATAATTAACCCACCTTGGCCTTTATTAAACGCAAGACATTAAGGAAACTTAAATAGATATAAAATTACAAATTATTTGAAGGAAGAAAACAAGTAAAGAGATCAATGACTTACATTAGGGCTTTGGTTGTCATGAGTGTTTATTACCCTTAAGTTTCACGTTCCCCACATCAAGCTTAAAAACGAGATCATTGTTATTATAAGTTAGCAAGCTAACACAAACTTATGTGGCTCAATTATTCACTTAGACTCCCTTATTCCTAGGTGTATCTCTTATATTTTATTATTGTCTTGAATGATCACGAGGATGCATTGTTGACTTATTTCGATAATTCATTAAGGCTGAAAATAAAGTAGGACGATTTAATCAATAGTTAGCTAAAGGACAAAATCTTTTAAAACTGCTTCTCGAAACCTCATAAAGTTCATATCTTGGCATAACTCGCTTCACGACTTGAGACCTTTCTCGGATCGATATTTGGCATTGACTTCATACTTCGAATCTTGAGAGATGATCTTGAAATAATGGTATTCTCTTCATAATAGGAATTTTTCACTTGACGTTTTTGAGAGATTCTTCATAATTGGACCACGACTTCTTCATTTTTCTCCAACCTTTATTTTGGATTTTGATATACAACGATCCACCTCTTTTTAGGACTTGGATCTATTTATCCTCATACCTTGCTAGGGTCTTTTCGGATAGACTTCTCCATAATCTTTAGGGGAGTATTTGCTTTTCGTCGTGTGTCTCGATCCTTCATATTGATTTTTGATAAATGATTATTCACATCACTTTGGATCTTTAGCAACAAAATGTAGCCCTCATGCATTGTTAGGGCCTTTTCGGACTCGCCAATCTTCGCATCCCGCTTAAATAAGTTATGCCTTGGCTATGAACTCTAATTAATACCGAGCAACTTTTAAACGATCTTGTGCTAGAAGCTAAGTAACTTTTCAAATCGTACAACCTTACTTATTGCAATTAAATTTATTAATAAGCGATGGGAGAAAAATCTCATAATTAACTCACATAAATTCATGAAAGAATATCAAACTTATAATTGACTCTATCATCTCTCGTTCTCCATAATTTAAAATATCAAGGAATGAGACTCGTGGATGCTTAGCCAATTAAATCAAAGTTTTGGGTTTTCAATTCATCTATAGGATCTTGCAACTTCTTAGACTTTTTCAAGTTTAGAATTCGCATTTTAAATTTCCCTTGATAAACGAATTTCTAGGATCAATTATAGGAACTTGCGAAAAGTTCTTGTTTTTAACCCATAGAGTTAAGAGTTTCGCGTTTTAAAGTTCCCTATATAAAAGCCTAGCAAAACATCACTTAAACACGTTAAGGATACTAGCTAGAGTAAACTCAAATAAGTAAACTCGGGTTGAGTCAAAAGATTCACGACGGGCCTAATACATCAAAGACATCTAAACTCATTAAAACCATTTTATTAGTTAATTTATTTAGAAAGGAAATAACAATAATAAAGGAAAATACTAATACGCCAAAATAGATCAAATTTTTTGAAAAATGTCGAAAAATCAATTTTCCGGTTAAAATGAGGACATATACAATGAAAAGCCCACTTAACTTCGATAGAAGTCCCCCTACACTTAAGATAAACAATGCCCTTAATGTTTAAGCATGTGGGAGTAAACTCCCCTACACTTAGGACATTGTGCAAGTTGTTTAAATCTTGATAAAGAAGAGACAACTAAAGTGATTCCTATTTTAATATTGAAGAATATAAAATAGTGAATTAAAAGGTTTAGGATAAAACCGGGAAGACGGGAACACGGAATCACGGGTCGTCAAAAGTCATCAAGAATGGATCTTTGAGAACCTGAATCCCTGCACATCATAAGAAATAAAACAACAAACACATACTAGGGTCTCCCCCTACACTTATTAGAAAAAACGGATAAAAAGGATAGATCATCGGGTTGCCTCACGAGAAGCGCTTGTTTTTGTTCACCGAGTCGTGAGCCTGACTCGACCTTGATTAGAATGGTAAGAACCTTGAAAACATCCACCAGGGTCAAATACATGGTTTTTGTCCATCAAATAGCACAAGCTTAAGGTGAACAAGACAAGCCAAAGAAGAGTAGGCGAGGTTCCCTTAAGCAGTTGTTGAGCACGGTGGTAGAAAGTATGATGAAGTGAAAGCATATCTCCATTGTTTCCAAAAATCTTTCCTTTTATTTCATCAGATGGATACTGAGATGGCTTAAAAATTGCGATACCCGGATCGAACACCTTTTCCTTTAGGATAAAATAAGACATAGACTCAGTAGACCTTTGTTGGAAATACGTTTACGTATTAAGAAGGATCGGTCACTCCATTAATAGTCCATGTAATAGCTCGTAGTTTAGTTAACTTTCTTTATTTATTAAACAAGAACAAGCCTAGCCTACAACATGTGTAGGCCGGCCCAAATGTAAGCCCAAGCCCATGACAGGGGCTTGGGTATATAAACCCTCTCCTTAGATGGAGAGGGTGGTGTGGTTAATCATTTTTCACATAGTTTACTCTTGTTTCTCTCTCTAGAATTGTGTTTAATCCACCATCTCTCTATCTCTTTCTCTCTCTAAAAACATAAGCAAGATTTACACTTCTACAAATGGTATCAAGAGCCATGGGATGAGTGTATTGTTTTTGTGTTTGTGTTTATAGAAATTCGTGTGTTTTTTACCCCTAATCCCACGTCCAAAATTTTTTTTCGTGTTTTTTGTGGTTTGATCTTCACCAACATCATTTACATACACGTATTAGTGATTTGGGTTACTTGGATCGCTCAAAAACGCAAAATTTTTGAGTGTTTGGATTCATTTTTGGCATCAAAATTCGTATTTCTTATAGTACAATTCGTACTCCTTGTTCTTCACAATTTTCGGAATATCTGGAACAATTTCGCAATTGTTTGTTTTATTGCGAAATCTTGCACAATCTGCCTATTGCGGAATTGATCCTTTCAGAATATTACGAATTCTTGGCTTAATTGCGGATTTACACCATTGCGAAATTGTTCTTCAAAAGTTGCGGATTCTTGCACTTGGTATAATTTCGCAATTATCACTCTGCTGATTGCGAAATCTTCAATTTTGAAGAATTGCGGAATTGTCATTGGTATTGCGGATTTGTGTGCAACAAGAATTGCGGAATTATGTATCTTCAGTAATTGCGAAATTGAATCCAAACTTAATTGCGGAATTGTCATTGGTATTGCGGATTTGTGTGCAACAAGAATTGCGGAATTGTGTATCTTCAGTAATTGCGAAATTGAATCCAAACTTGATTGCGGAATTGTATTGCGGAATTGTGTGACTTATTGAGGAATCTTCACATTGCGAAATCTTTGGAACTTTTCACGATTTTCGAGTGTAATTTTGCAGTGGAATTTTTGGTTTCTCAAGAAGACAATTTTAGGGGATTTTAACATAGTTTCTTGACTTCAACACACGACAACAAGCACATTTACTTTCTCTCATTGTTCGATCATTGTTCGTAAATCTTAACTTATCGAAATGGAGTACGCATCTCTTACGGATAAGTCCATCCTCTCGGGTACGGATAATCGTCCACCAATGTTGGAGAAGTCTATGTACGAGGATTGGACTTCCCGAATGGAACTTTATATGTTGAACAAGGAGAACGGACATCTTATTCGGGCATCGGTGCTCAATGGACCATTATATTATGGTACTGTGACGGAAGGTACGACCACTCATCCTCGCACAACGGGTGAATTGACTGGAGATATGAAGATTCAAGATAAATGTGATAAGTATGCTACACACATCATTCTCCAAGCCCTTCCTCCAGATGTCTATAAACTTGTCAGCAAACATAAAGTTGCCAAAGAGTTATGGGATAGAATTCGGGTTCTAATGCAAGGCACCTCGTTAACTAAACAAGAACGAGAGTGTAAGCTTTATGATGCGTTTGATAAGTTTGCCTATGTGCCAGGGGAGACTCTCAATGATTACTATCTGAGATTTACCCTATTGTTGAATGAGCTAAATATCTATGGCATGGCAATTCCTACCTTTCAATTGAACACCAAGTATTTGAACACTCTTCCTCCAGAATGGAAAAAATACGTGACGGATGTTAAATTGGCTAATGACTTGCATAACACCAATGTGGATCAACTTCAAGCTTTTCTTCAACAACACGAATGCCATGTGATCGAGGCTCGGTTGTCTACACCTCAAGTTCATGATCCACTTGCCATGTATGCTTCTCAACAAAACATGGCTTATACTTATCAGCAACCATCATACTTGCAGCAGCCACCACACAACTATCAGCAACCACAGCAACCATCTTTTCAACCACTAATGATGCCACAGCAAGCATATCAACAACGTGTTCATCAACAATCTTTTCCACAGCAACCACCATATCAGACATCACCATCACAAGTCAACACTTCTCCATTGGGCTATACTCCTCAGCAAGGATATTTTCCAATAGAAGCACAACCAGCACAAGCTTTCTATTCTAATGAACTTCCACCAATCCAAGCACCGGTCTTTACTCCAAATGATACGCCAGCTGATGTTCTAAACCATCTCACAGCCTACTTGTCAAAACTTTTTGCAACTAGAGGATTTCCACCAACAAACAATCAGCTCCGCACCGCATCAAATCCTCGACAACAAGCCACTGTTCAAGATGGTCAAGTGACGGTGCAACCTATTCAGGGAAGGCAAAATTCATATGGACCTCCTACAAGGACTGGGAACAATCAAGTTGTGAATTCTCAAGCTAGTGGAAATGGGAGTCCTATTGGTCCTAAGAAGGTTGTGACTTGCTACAATTGCCGAGGACAAGGTCATATGGCTAGGGAATGCACTCAGCCGAAAAGGAGAAGGGATGATGCATGGTTTCCTGAGAAGATGTATTTGGTTGATGCTCAGTCTAAGGGAAAGATTTTGGATTCAGAGGAGTTAGCATTTCTTGCAGACCCAGGGGCAGCATATAGTGAAGGCACTGCAGTCGTCTCTACTTCTAATGCAGCTTATCAAGCAGATGACTTTAACGCAAATGATTCTGATTGTGATGACATTCACTCGGCCCAAGCTGCTCTCGTTGCTAATCTCTCTCACTACGGTTCTGATGTCATCAGTGAGGTACCAACCACATCTAATAATATTGATGATAACCAACATCAAGTTGGGCATGAAAATGACAACCTCGAACAGCATTCGGGAACTAGTAATTCAAATGATGTGGTACCCAAACCTACACATTTGAGTGAACCTCAACCAAATGCTACGACGGGTATGGAATCTTATGCTCAACATGATTTGGTCATGGTGCCTAAACATATTATTGATCAAATGCATATGGCACTCCGACAATCCGTAGATACGAATTCCACCCTAACTGCTGAGCTTGCGTTGCATAAAGAAAAGGTCAAAACTTTTGAAATGGTCCCTCAAGAAGAGAAAATAACATGTTCTGAATTTGACCAATTTCGTTTTGAAAAGATTGAACACTTGAAAGAAATAGAATCATTAAAGGCTAATCTTTCTAATTAATTAAAAGAAAAGGAGTCGGTTGTCAATGATTTTCAGAAACTTAAAATGGATTTCGAAACTCTCGAGTCTAAAAAGGTTGAATCAGAAATTAATGCTACCAAACTTCTTAAATTCAAGGAACAACAGCTTTTAAAACAATACGCTTCCACAGAAAAGGTTCATCTTTTAACTAAATCATTTAAAGAACTTGAAATTAAGCGTCTTCAAGATTTACCACCTAATCCCGGTTATGCAAAACAAGCTCAGGAATATATTCCCGGTCTTTATGATATGACCATAATTGGAAAATTAAAAGAAGCACCTTTTGTTCGTAGTACTGAGGAGACACAATCACTTGGGGATGAAACTCATTCTAAAATACTTTCAAAATTCCATACAATTGATTATGATCAACATAACAAAGATCAATTTTCAAAAAAGACACGCATTCACTTACAAAAGGAATTAGCCGAATTAACAGTTCTTGTGCCCAAAAGTTTGTCAATTGAAAACCTTCCTAGTACGTAATAACTAAATGTTTACTAGTTGAAAGTTCGTTTTCTCGGTATCTCTTCGAATTGATCTCTGGTTAATTGTGCGACTCAGTTGTTCTTGGTGAATCAAATGAAAGGTTGTCGTTGTCTAAAACTAATTAAAAATAAAGACTTGAACAATTAAAGATAAAGTAAGGAAACAATATAAAAGATTAAAACTTAACGGAAAATAAATGACGAGAAATTAAAGGCAATAAAAGTAAATAACTCAAATTAAAACTTAAATAGAAAGGAAAGCGAGTAAAAGTGCAAGTAAAGAAAAAAGGCGGAAAAAATAAAGTTTAAAACTTAAAACTAAAAACACTATTCGGAATAAAATAAATATTCCGAATAAGGAATAAAATGTGCTTTATACGGAATAAAAATGGAAGACACTCTACTCGGAATAAAAACACTATGCGGAAAAATAAAAGCTATGCGGAAAAAAGGGGGCTATTCGGAATATTAAGCTATGCTGAATAAAAAGACTATGCGGAATAAGAACCCACTCGGAATAAAAGACTCTATTCGGAATATTTGAACATTCCGAATAAAGAGTCCTATTCGGAATATTTGATCATTCCGAATAAGGAGTCCTATTCGGAATATTTTAACTTTTCGAGTAAGAGTTCCTATTCGGAATATCCAACATTCCGAATAAGGATTCCTATTCGGAATATCCAACATTCCGAATAGGAGGATGAGAAAACAGTCTATTCGGAAAATCTGGGGAAGAACAGTAACTTTGGCGAAGAACAGGGGAAAAAGAATGAAGCTCGAATTTGATCAAATCTAGACAAAACAAACCAAAAGATTAAACCAAAACAACCAATAAACATCAACTAACAATAATCAATCAAAACAAATCATCAAAACTAACAAATAAAGCCAAATCAAGCAAAACCCACTTGATTGAAAATAAGAAAACTCAAGAACATGAACTCAAAGATCAAGAACAAATCAACAAGAAAGGATGAAGATGATGAATTAAAAGCTTAATTAAAAAGTAAAGATTCAAGAACAAAAGCTTAAACACAAATCAATCTAGAGAGAGAAAGCATAAGTTTTAGAGAGAGAAACTACCTACTCCTAATCTAATCCTAAAACTAAACTAAGACTAACCAACCCTCTCACATGTTGTGAGGGTGGTATTTATAGGAGAGGGGAGTGGTTGGTGGCTTCCTCTTTCTTTCTATCTTGGTCCTCAGTCTTTCACTCTTTCAGTCTTCTCAAATTCTTCGACTTCTAAGACTTCGTCTCGGGATTTCTTTGAACTCGTCTTGTAATTTCTTCATAATTTAAACCTGAGTTCTTCGGCTTTTTAGTAAACTTCCGTCTTTTGACTTTTTCTTCGATAAATCTTCAGAATTGGTCTTGGACTTCCGTTCTTTTTCCACTCTTGATCTTTCAACTTCGTCTTTCGTCTTTTTATTCGATAAAAGCCCGTGAAAGCCGTGTTTTCTCCACTTTTCACCTTTTCGTCCTAAATCACAACAAAAACACAAACCACGCATAATTCCGACATAAATGACATAAGATATACGTTTTGGCCCGGTTATTATTGTAATTAAGTGGTAGAAAAGATGGGTGTTTTCACACCTATCAAATCCCCTACACTTAACCATTGCAATGTCCTCATGCAATGCTTAGCAGTCAAGCAAGGTTTACACTTTCCATCATAATCAACCTACCTTGGCCTTTATTAAACAACTAAGGAAAATCAAAAAGATAGAAAATAACAAGATGTAACAAGGAAAAAGTCATGTAAAGAAATCTAAGACTTACATTAGGGCTTGTGTGTCATGAATGTTTATCACCCTCAAGTTTCACGTTCCCCATGCCAAGCTTAAAAACAAGATCATTGTTAGTACAAGTTAGCATAACAAACATTTACTCATGCGGTTCAATTAATCACTTAAAATCCCTTATTCCTATGGGTATCTCTTATATTTTATTGATGTCTTGAATGATCACGAGGATGCATTGTTGACTTATTTCGATAATTCATTTAAGCTGAAAGCAAAGTAGGACGACTTGATCAATAGTTAGCTAAAGGACAAAATCTCTTAAAACTGCTTCACGGGATATCAAAAAGTTCATATCTTGGCATAACTTGGTTCACGATTTGAGACCTTTCTCGGGCCGATATTTGACATGTACTTCATACTTCATATCTTCGAGAGACGTTCTTGAGATAATGGTCTTCTCTTCGTTATAGAGTTTCTTCACTTGGAGACTTTTGAGGAGTACTCCAGCTTTGTTGACCACGACTTCATGATTATTCTTCAATCTCTAATTGGGATTTTGAGATACAACGATCCGCCTCCTTTTCGGACTTGGATCTATTTATCCTCATACCTTGTTAGGGTCTTTTCGGATAGACTTCTCCATGATCTTTATGGGAGTTGATTGCTTTTCGTCGTGAGTCTTGATCCTTCATATTGATTTTGGGAATAATTCTTTTCACATCACTTTGGATCTTCAGCAATAAAATGGAATCCTCATGCCTTGTTAGGGCCTTTTCGGACTCGCCAATCTTCGCGCCCCGCTTCATAAGTTATGCCTTGGCTATGAACTCTTATCATTACCGAGCAACTTTTAAACGATCTTGGGCTAGAAGCTAAGTAACTTTTCAAATCGTACGACCTTACTTATTGCAGATAATTTATTAGCAAGTGATGGGAGAAAAAGATCATAATTAACTCACATAAGTTAATGAGAGAATACCAAACTTGTAACCAACTCTATCATTTCTCGTTCTACACAATTTAAAATCTCAAGGAATGAGACTCGTGGATGCTTAGCCTAATAAACCAATTAAGGTCTACATGGTTAAGGATACTAGCTAGAGTGAACTTGGATAAGTAAACTCGGGTTGAGTCAAAATATTCACAACGGGCCAAATATATCTAAGATATCTAAACTTGCTAAAGCCATTTTATTAAAATGCTAGAAAGTAACAAAAATAAAGGAGACTACAACTAGGCCAAAATAGATTAAAAATTTTGAAAAATGTCGAAAAATTGATTTTCCGGTTAAAATGAGGACAAATACAAGGAAAGGGCCACTTAACTTCAATAGAAGTCCCCCCTACACTTAAGATAAACATTGTCCTCAATGTTTAAGCATGTGGGAGTAAACTCCCCTACACTTAGGACATTGTGCACTTTGTTTAAATCTTGTTAAGGAAAAGACCACTAAAGAGATTCCTATTTTAATATTGAGAAATATAAAAATAGAGAATCGAAAAGAGTTTAGGATAGAACCGGGAAGAAGGGAACACGGAATCACGGTTCGTCAAAAGTCATCAAGAGTGTGTCTTTGAAGCTCTAATCCCTGCAATGATAAGAAAGAAAACAAGAAACACCACGGGGCTCCCCCTACACTTATGGTGAAAATAGATAGATAATTGGGTTGCCTCCCAAAAAGCGCTTGTTTTTGTTAACCGAGTCACGAGCCTGACTCGTCCCCGAATTAAATAGTCCATGGGGAAGCCTCGAATGTGATATCGGGATCAAAGACTTTGTCCTCGTTCCCGGAGGACAACAACAAAGGAGAGGCGGGGGGATAAGTCTTGAAAGGGAGAAAGGTCCTTTCAACATACGTATAGTATGTGAAGTCAAGATCCCCGGGAGGTGGGGTGGGTAAAGTAAGCACATTGTCCTCCCCCAAAGACAATGGATGTTGAGCAAACGGCAAAGCTGTATTGTTATCAATCATAGCATAATCAATGTCACCTCCCGGGTCAAAGCACTCATCCTCATTTCCCGGTATAAAACGAGTAGAGTAAAAGTGATACATCACCCGCTTGGGTGTGCACGTGGGAGGAGGAGGTGGCAATATAATCTGAGAAGTATGAGAACAGTTACCTTCCACCTGCGTCCCTTTTTCAGGAGATTCACATCTTTCCACCTCTAGGATAGAAGGTGTAGTGTCATCGTGTAATAAATCCTCTAGAAAAAGTATATCTCCCTCCACATCACAATACCCGGATATGTATTCCACGGGGGTATCAATATCAAGATATTCATCGATCTCGGGAATGTGCAAACCATCATCACGAAGGAGTGAAGTATTTTGCTTAAGAAATTCCTCCTCGTCGAAAATAACCTCAACATCGTCATCACTCTCCTCATTATCTATAGGGCCAATAATATGCTCAGGGATATGAGTACTTGTCTGATCTTGCTGCTGAAAAAATGACTCCATACAAGTTTGTAGTGTGTGTAAAAGCTCTTTCGATTGCTCTTGAAAAGCTATAGCAAGATCGACAATTGGTTCTTGGTAACTCATCCCGTGACAAGGCTGATGATCAAGTGAGTGCGGTGGGGGCTCAAGATTTTGAAAACCGGAATTATAGCAAGGTTGTGGCTCATAGTTGTTCATCGGTTGGGAATAATTAGAAACCGGGTTTGGTTCATAATAATCCATAGGTGAAGAAAACTGAGGACACGGATTTGGCTCATAACAATTCATTGGTTGACAATAATAGGTACCGTGAGGACCCCACAGTTGTTGCAAACTAGGTATGGAGAAAAATCAGGTGCGTCTTGTGGATAGCTATTATCATTGTCATAATTGTACCCTGGTTCTTGCCCGTGACCATACGGGTATCGAACCGGGCACGAAACATGCCAATGAGAATCGCTTCCACAATAGATGCACGGGGGAACAGGAGGTAGGTTCAAAAAGTACGAATTAGTCGAGTTGCACAAAGGACAAAATCCGGATTGTGTGTAGTCGATATCGTTTCCGCACCGCTCACATGTACACCATTGACAAGAGTTGTTCCCAGATAATTGTTTCCCACACCGGACGCAATGGATATAAAAATCCATAAAGAAAGATAGATAAGCAAGAAGAATATTTTTGGTGCAAAACTTTGAAAAAGAAATGCTTTTTATGATTTTTCAAATTATTTGGATTTTTGAAAATTTTTGAATACGAAAAATAACGTTCATGAGTGAACGGATCCCAAAATCCAACGCGTCCCTCACAAAAAACTGTTGATCTTTACAAAAAGAGCCGGCAGCGGCGCCATTTTAATATCAGAATTTTTACTAGTTGAAAGTTCGTTTTCTCGGTATCTCTTCGAATTGATCTCTGGTTAATTGTGCGACTCAGTTGTTCTTGGTGAATCAAATAAAAGGTTGTCGTTGTCTAAAAATAATTAAAAATAAAGACTTGAACTATTAAAGATAAAGTAAGGAAACAATAATAAAAGATTAAAACTTAACGGAAAATAAATGACGAGAAATTAAAGGCAATAAAAGTAAATAACTCAAATTAAAACTTAAATAGAAAGGAAAGCGAGTAAAAGTACAAGTAAAGAAAAAAGGCGGAAAAAATAAAGTTTAAAACTTAAAACTAAAAACACTATTCGGAATAAAATAAATATTCCGAATAAGGAATAAAATGTGCTTTATACGGAATAAAAATGGAAGACACTCTACTCGGAATAAAAACACTATGCGGAAAAATAAAAGCTATGCGGAAAAAAGGGGGCTATTCGGAATATTAAGCTATGCTGAATAAAAAGACTATGCGGAATAAGAACCCACTCGGAATAAAAGACTCTATTCGGAATATTTGAACATTCCGAATAAAGAGTCCTATTCGGAATATTTGATCATTCCGAATAAGGAGTCCTATTCGGAATATTTTAACTTTCCGAGTAAGAGTTCCTATTCGGAATATCCAACATTCCGAATAAGGATTCATATTCGGAATATCCAACATTCCGAATAGGAGGATGAGAAAACAGTCTATTCGGAAAATCTGGGGAAGAACAGTAACTTTGGCGAAGAACAGGGGAAAAAGAATGAAGCTCGAATTTGATCAAATCTAGACAAAACAAACCAAAAGATTAAACCAAAACAACCAATAAACATCAACTAACAATAATCAATCAAAACAAATCATCAAAACTAACAAATAAAGCCAAATCAAGCAAAACCCACTTGATTGAAAATAAGAAAACTCAAGAACATGAACTCAAAGATCAAGAACAAATCAACAAGAAAGGATGAAGATGATGAATTAAAAGCTTAATTAAAAAGTAAAGATTCAAGAACAAAAGCTTAAACACAAATCAATCTAGAGAGAGAAAGCATAAGTTTTAGAGAGAGAAACTACCTACTCCTAATCTAATCCTAAAACTAAACTAAGACTAACCAACCCTCTCACATGTTGTGAGGGTGGTATTTATAGGAGAGGGGAGTGGTTGGTGGCTTCCTCTTTCTTTCTATCTTGGTCCTCAGTCTTTCAGTCTTTCAGTCTTCTCAAATTCTTCGACTTCTAAGACTTCGTCTCGGGATTTCTTTGAACTCGTCTTGTAATTTCTTCATAATTTAAACCTGAGTTCTTCGGCTTTTTAGTAAACTTCCGTCTTTTGACTTTTTCTTCGATAAATCTTCAGAATTGGTCTTGGACTTCCGTTCTTTTTCCACTCTTGATCTTTCAACTTCGTCTTTCGTCTTTTTATTCGATAAAAGCCCGTGAAAGCCGTGTTTTCTCCACTTTTCACCTTTTCGTCCTAAATCACAACAAAAACACAAACCACGCATAATTCCGACATAAATGACATAAGATATACGTTTTGGCCCGGTTATTATTGTAATTATGTGGTAGAAAAGATGGGTGTTTTCACACCTATCAGTACGTCTCCTACACTCGTCAAAAAGGATTTAACGAAGTTAATTCCACCGGTAAGTAAGGCGTCCGTTAACTTAAATACGGTTCACCAACACTTAGCCGATTTTGACAAGGTCATTTTGGAACGTACGACGGCCACGGCCATAACGGAAGTGAATGGAACTTTGAGCACACTAGAGCTGCGTTTCGAGATGAAATTGTTCCGTTTGTAAACAATGTTAAAGCTTGTCTTCGTAATATTGATCAAGATTTGTTTTTGGAAATAGAAGAAGTTAGACGTGTTTTCAATGAAATGGAAGATGCTTATGAAAACAGTTTACTTGAAATAGAACGGGTTTCACGCCATAATGATCTGCTTCTTAATCAAGTGATGTCTCATGATATAGTTTCTGTCTGTGTGAATACAAGTGTTGATAATGATTCTATTGTGCATAATATTGAATCTGTGGATAATGTGGTAGATAGTACTTGTCACGAATCTGACGATGAATTTTTAAAGCTTCAAGATTCATATTCTTCGCTTTCAAAACGTTTTGATGAGATTCAAACACATTGTATTTCGCTTGAATGCAAGCAACAATTTATTCAATAAATCTTTGAAACGTCATTCGAAGGTGTTAATATCGATGATGCAAACTTTGAAAAGAATTTTCGACTGAATTTACAATCAAAACAGCGTCAGCCAAGTGACAAAGTTGCTAAATCTTTGCCGATAGAAATAGAGAAATCTAAGGAGCTTAACTGTGTGAACGTACTTGAGGCCGCTGAGAATTTTAAACTTGGTCTCGATAATCGAGTTTCCAAGATTTTGTCCAAAGTTGATAACTTAAAAAAGAAAAATACACTACTCTTCGATTCAGTAAAGCCCGCATGTGTTGATACCACTGCACAGACTCAATCATTGATTGAACAATTGAATCGAAAGTCGATGGAAATATCTGATTTGAGGGAACAAATTTGTGATAAGAATCTGGTCTTGGCTGAGTTAAAGGAAACACTTCGTACTCTCAAAGGTAAGAATGTTGTGGATAACGCCACCACTATCTCAGCATCGTCCTCTAGTGCAATCAAAAGTACCCTTATTGCCGTCACACCACTTAACAAGGGCCCTAGGACTAAACCTTCTCAAACATTGGTCACTAAAGATAAGGCGGAATCAAAACCAGCTTCTAATATTCTCGTGTTGCCTTCTACAGGAGTAAGCACCACTACTAAGGCTCAAATATCTAAGCTTAAAAGAAACAAGAAGAATGATAGGATCTTGCCCCCATCTAGTAGTCAAGTGAAGAAGAAAGTAGAAGCCCATCCTAGGAATGTTATTTCTGTTTTGAATAAAAAGAATCATGTAGCTAAACCTAAAGGCTCTGTGGTTGTGCAGCGTTCTAAGCCTACTGTGAATTCTAATTTAAAATGTTGGAATTGCAATGAATGTATGTTTTCTAGTCGTCATGATTCTTGCCTTATTGACCATGTGAATGAGATGCATGCCCAGAAAAATGGATTAGAATGGAAACCGACTGGGAAAGTGTTAAACCAAGTTGGTTGGATGTGGCGCCCCACTGGTAGAACTTTCACTATAGTAGGAAATGTGTGCCCTTTAACTAGGATCACTTCCACTGAAGTGAAGAAAGCGTGCCCTTTAACTAGGAGTACCAAGGCTACCAAAACACAAGCGTGTCCTTTAACTAGGAACACTGACACTACTGTAGGAACCAAGTGCCCTTTAAATAGGTCTACTCCCACTGTAGTGCCCGCGAATAATCCAAAACCTAAGAAAGTTGGAACAGTAAAACCTGTTAGTGCTAAAACTATCATTAGAAAACGCAGGAAATCTAAGGGTCTAAAAAATGTTAGCAATTCTGATAATTCTATATCTGTATCTGCTAACACTCAGGAACCAATGGTTTCCAATGCATTGTCTACTGTTGTTATTGCAAACAGGTGGTCCAAATTGTTCTCTGGTATTTGGACTCTGGTTGCTCCAAGCATATGACCGGAGATCGCTCTCAGCTCAGAAATTTCGTTAGCAAGTTTCTTGGTACGGTTCGATTTGGTAATGATCATATTGCAAAGATAATGGGTTACGGTGAATATCATATTGGGAATGTTATAATTTCAAGAGTGTATTACGTGGAAGGTCTAGGTCACAACTTATTTTATGTGGGACAATTTTGTGATGCAAGCCTAGAAGTTGCTTTTCGAGAGCATACCTGCTTCATTCGTAATTTGGAAGGGGTTGATTTATTGAAAGGTACTCGAGGGAATAATTTGTATACTTTGTCTCTACAAGACATGATGGCCGCCTCTCCCGTATGTCTTCTCTCCAAAGCATCAAAGACTAAGTCATGGTTATGGCATCGATGGTTATCTCATCTTAACTTTGACGCTATTAATCACTTGGCGAAAAACGAACTTGTTCGTGGTCTTCCTAAACTATCATTTCACAAGGATCATTTGTGTTCCGCGTGTACAATGGGGAAAAGCACTAAGAAGTCATACAAACCCAAGACTGAAGACACCAACCAAGAGAAACTTTATCTTTTGCATATGGATCTTTATAGACCAATGCGTGTTGAAAGTCTTAGTGGCAAAAAGTACATCCTCGTCATTGTCGATGATTACTCTCGGTTTACATGGGTGAAATTTCTTAAAGCACAAAATGAGGCACCTAAATTCATCATCGGATTTCTCAAGATGATTCAAGTGCGTCTCAACACTAATGTCCGACGCATTCGTACAGATAATGGATCCGAATTTATGAATCAAATTTTGCGTGACTATTATGAAGAAGTTGGCATTTCTCATGAAACATCCGTTGCTCGCACTCCACAACAAAACGGTGTCGTTGAAAGGCGAAATCGCACACTTATGGAAGCTGCTCGAACGATGTTAATTTACGCAAAGGCTCCATTGTTTTTATGGGCAGAAGCAGTATCTACAGCAGTGTACACCCAAAACCGGTCACTAATTCGTAAACGCCATGGTAAAACACCTTATGAGCTTCTCCATGGAAAAGTACCAGATTTATCATATCTTCATGAAATGGGACCCAGTAATATTAGTTCTGGTCTTGTCCCAAACAACCCTACTTCATCATCATTTACACCACCTACTAGGAAGGAATGGGATACGTTGTTTCAACCGTTCTTTGATGAATTCTTTACTCCTCCAAGTGTTGTTGCTCCAGAAACTAAGGTAATAGATCCAGTAACCAAAGTTGTCGCTCCAGCAACCGTTGCACAATCAGATACATCTGCACCTAATGGTCAAGATATACCTTCAACAAGTAATTCTCAACCAACACATGTTTCAACTACCCATCTCATGCCTATTGATGATGAAGAGGATGACGATGATCACGATTTGGAATTCGCTCAAATGCGTGAACTTCCTTTCTTTGGTGTACCAATTCCCGACCCTAATCACGCCGGGTCATCCACCTCAGAGGAAGCTCCTTCTACAGTTTACTCCAATCCACGGATTCGTGAACATGACAGAAAGTGGATAAAGGATCATCCTATAGATTCTATTATTGGTGACCCTAATCGTCCGGTATCCACACGAAGTCAGTTACAAGAAAGTGCAATGTTTTGTCACTTTGATGCTTTTCTCACTGAAGTTGAACCTAAGACATGGCAACAAGCTTTTACTCAATCCTGTTGGATAGAAGCTATGCAAGAAGAACTTAACGAATTCATACGTCTTGAAGTATGGGAACTTGTCCCATGCCCGGATCAAGTGCAGTTACTCACTTTGAAATGGGTTTACAAGGTGAAACTCGATGAGTTAGGCGGAATATTGAAGAACAAAGCTAGACTAGTAGCTCGTGGATACAAGCAATTATTGGGCATTAACTTTATGGAATCCTTTTCACCTGTTGCCCGTTTGGAAGCTATTCGACTATTCCTCGCTTATGCAGCCCATATGAATATGATCGTCTATCATATGGATGTGAAGACGGCATTTCTTAATGGTGAACTCAAGGAAGAGGTCTATGTTCAACAACCAGATGATTTTGTGAATCCTAATTATCCTAATCATGTGTACAAGCTTAAGAAGGCTCTCTATGGGTTGAAGCAAGCTCCTCGCGCATGGTATGATCTTTTGTCACAATTCCTCATTACGCAAGGCTTCGCTAAAGGCAAGGTGGATCCCACGCTGTTCATTCAGAAACGAGGTAAAGATATGATTATGGTACAAATATATGTTGATGATATTATATTTGCAGCCTCGACCCAAACCTTATCGGATGAGTTTGGGACACTCATGTCTTCCAAGTTTAAGATGTCAATGATGGGCAAGGTATCATTCTTCTTAGGTCTTCAGATATCTCAGAGTCCCAGAGGCATCTTTATCAATCAATCCAAGTATGCCCTTGAATCGCTTAAGAAATACAAGATGGAATCTTGCGACACCGTGGATACTCCAATGGTGGAACGAACTAAGCTTGATGCAGATCCACATGGAGTTGCCGTTGATCCGACACTTTATCGTGGAATGATTGGTACTCTTCTGTATATCACAGCCAGTCGACCTGATCTTCAGTTTGCTATATGTATGTGTGTCAGGTATCAAACTAGGCCTACTGAGTTACACTTAGCTACTGTTAAAAGGATCTTTCGATATCTTAAAGGAACCATTAATCAGGGACTTTGGTATTCGAAGGACTCTTCTATTGCACTAATGGCATATGCAGATGCGGATCACGCGGGTTGTCAAGATACAAGGCGTAGCACGAGTGGAACTTTGCAACTACTAGGAGATCGATTAATCAGTTGGGCATCGAAAAGGCAGAAAAGCGTTGCAATTTCAAGTACGGAAGCAGAATACATAGCTATGTCCGGTTGCTGTGCTCAAGTTCTTTGGATGAGATCGCAATTGACCGACTATGGTCTAGGTTTCAACAAGATTCCGATGTACTGCGACAACAAAAGTGCAATTGCCTTATGCTGCAACAATGTTCAATTCTCCCGGTCGAAGCATATTGACATTCGCTACCACTTCATCAAGGAGCAAGTGGAAAATGGAGTAATAGAGCTTTACTTTGTCCGATCTGAGTATCAATTGGCGGATATTTTCACGAAGGCTTTAGATCGCGCTCGAACTGAATTTTTGGCCGACAAGCTAGGAATGAGAACTTTCTCGCCTGAGACTCTAAAGGAACTGGCAGATGAAGCGAAAGAATAGTGGTGGTACAACTATTCTCCGTATCCTTGGTGATCATCTGTATATATTGTTTATATTTTTATCCATAAAATCAAAATAGAAAAATATAAAATCATATAAAAACCATAAAAATTGTAAAATTAAGAAAAATCCAAAAATATTTTTACTTTATTTTTCAAAGGCATGTCTTTTGGTACGATAATATTTACGGCCTTAGAAATGTTGATTAATATCGACACGGCGCCATAAATAGAGTTCGAACAAAAGTTGTAATTATTTCATAAAACATGCTTAAATGGCTTGTAGTTATTTCTGACTGCAACCCGGTTTTCATATTAAAGTCAAGTATTTCTTATGAAAGCTTTGGCTCACAACGGGAATTAATTTTCTCGGGCAAGGTTTACTTTAAAACCTTGTAAGGGATCAAGTTTACTTTATAACTTGGTCTAACACAAATCTATGTACGCCTCAGTGCATTTATTTGTTAAAACAAGAGAAGTCTTGTTTTTATGAAGCTATCATCTCTACAACCATGCTATCTACAATTGGTATCTACATACTCGACGATGCGACTACTCAACCGACGACTACAGCTCTTTCGATAGAACACGGGTCAACAATTGAGGGGGAGCACTTGTCAAGCATTCAGAATCTTCGATACCGAACGTGCCAAGTTCACAAGTTGGTGTCAAGACAACAATACCAATCGTACATGTGGTGTCAAGAGATGACTTCAGACGTGACGAGGCGACCAACATGTGCTGACAAGAACCATTTGATCTTATCATATGATGTTCTCATCCATCAGGTCCAACCTTGTCAATTCTTTTTTAATATGGTGAATATGTGATCATGTTACAAATCGATATCATATCTCATACATTTGATATCATGAAGATTAAATGGACTTGCATTTTTCTTCCTAAAACCTTTGTTAAAACTTCATTAAATCAATTGATATTAAAAACATCGATTGGGTTAATATTTTTAATATGGGGGAGAAAATGTGATTTAATATGGGATATTATCACAAATGGTTTGACTTAATGTGCTGGCTCATCCCGACATGTGCGAAATGTTTTCGAATATCGTGGCATATGTTAAGGGGGATCAAAATGGATTTTCTATATCAAAATGGATTTTCATGGTGACATATACTTACCCAAAACCCATTTATTTCACGACGATGAAGAATGTGGTGACATAAGGATGGTAGGATAGGTTAAGTCCTATGATTCTTCCAGAACCGGAGGAATCTTCCCAAAGGCCATTCCATAGCTAGAAATAGTAGTCCTTAGGAAAGATGGAGTAAGATTGTGAACGTAGCTGAATGCCGACCAAGTACTTAAGTTAGCACTGGAACAATCACAACAAGGTGCTAGTTATGACGTATTGGTAAGCATTGAAGGGGTTGAAGAATGAAAAAGAATTGTAAAGATAAAGGGTGTAAAGAAAGAATCCCTCCTTACAACTTTAGGCAGAAACCGGGTCAATACATATGCTATCGAGATCATTTTTAATGATGCTTGATATTGAAGATAAGACATCACGGACCCAGTGATGTAATGCACAACCCATCCCAGCTAACTCAGATATCTCTCAAAAGGTATTTGTTTTAATCACACGGAGACAACACGTTATCTATCGATTTATTCACACCGAATAAATTGGTATTGAAATGGTGGCACTCCTCTCCAGCCTCCGATCACTAAAATCCAAAGTGAACGATCGAGTCTAGAGCCATTTGAGATCATCAAATATCTCATTAGGACACACTTTTATAATTCCTTGCTTCTTCACACACTGTGAAAAGTAAGAAAGATCTTAAGAGTCCTACGCAAAATCTTCATGATCTTGCCTGAACATCCGAGTAATACGAAAGTATTTACAATGAAGATGGAAATCCTTCTTGAGCGAATATCAAAAAGCTCATGGTAGGTGACTTGTGCGATTCTTTATGAATCAAACTTGTGATAACTGGAAAGCAACAGCTGTTTAATTCTTAACTGAATTTAAACACGTTCCAGGCCTCTACGCAATATTTTTGTGATCTTGCCAGAACACTCAGAGTGATACCTTAGTGTTCACAGTGATGAGTGGAAATCCTTCTAGTGTTAACCTCAAACAGCACTTGGTAGGTAACTTGCAAGATTCTATACGAATCAAGCTCGTGACAACTGGAAAGCAACGATGGTGCGGTTCTTAATTGAATTTCACTTGTTCCAGGAACAGGAATTGACGGCTTCAAATCATGCGGATATTTTTATCCAAATGATTCACTCTTTATGTTCGTAGTCAGCTTTGGACGGTCGAATAAAGAGAACGGGTTTACCCGCGAAATCCTGTCAGGAAGTTACTTAATTGAAACTATCCGTCACGGGTACGATATCTAATATCGTCCAACGGTCTTCACCGACCGGAGGTAAAATGCTACCGAATTAGAATGAAATGTTCAAAGCCATTTCGTTCGTGTCTACTTATGTTGCGGCATTTGAAGACGGTGGCGTTCCGGAATCCAAGAAGAAGTCGTCCCCGTATGCTTATACTTTATGCATTTAATATCTCATTTAATTAAAGAAAGCCTAAAAGTTAAGTCTTCCGCTGTGTCAAACTCTGTAGCTTTCAAGAATTACTAATGTATAAGTATGTGGGACGTGAGGTCACGAAGAGGCGAAGATCACAAGTGATGGATGCACGAGATCAAGGCAAGAAATTAATGCTCAAAGATTGATATCAAAGGTCACATCAGCATGTTCACCAGAAAAGAAAAAGAAAAAGAAAAAGAAAGACTACGAGATCAAGACAAGCATAGTATGCTAGGTTTATTTAATTATTGTAACTTGGGTAATGCCCTTGTTTGGAGTGACCTCCCTTAGGGGGAGATTGTTGGAAATACGTTTTACGTATTAAGAAGGATCGGTCACTCCATTAATAGTCCATGTAATAGCTCGTAGTTTAGTTAACTTTCTTTATTTATTAAACAAGAACAAGCCTAGCCTACAACATGTGTAGGCCGGCCCAAATGTAAGCCCAAGCCCATGACAAGGGCTTGGGTATATAAACCCTCTCCTTAGATGGAGAGGGTGGTGTGGTTAATCATTTTTCACATAGTTTACTCTTGTTTCTCTCTCTAGAATTGTGTTTAATCCACCATCTCTCTATCTCTTTCTCTCTCTAAAAACATAAGCAAGATTTACACTTCTACAACCTTGAAGATTCGCCCATAAACCGCACAATCTCATCCGAAAAAGGTGGAAAGAGAGGTGTTAAGACATATGTACTACGGATATTGGTGTCTTCTGGTTTCTTCTCCTTTGAAAGGGGTTTCTTAATATCCGAAGGAGGATAAAGACCATAATCAAAGTCCAAAGGAAGAGAATCATACTCATTGGGAAAGTATGTATTAAGAAAAGTAGCAAAATCTTCCTCAAATGAGTAATCATCCAAAGTAAGATCAAGCATTGTTGGCGGAGGATCTTCATCAAAAATAGGAGCGAGGTCATCATTTGAAGAATCACTCGAAAGAGTATCAACATCATCAAAGTCATCATAAGTTGGAATTTCTTTATACTCTGAAGCAAAATCGTCATAATCATCCACATCGGAACTAGAATCATCATCATAATCATCATAGATCGGTGGAGAATTATAAATTGGTGGGGGATCCAAATTGGAGAGAGAATCATCAGAATCATCCACATGGTCTTGAAAAGGTGGATTATCATAGCAAGTCTCGAAAAGAGGATTGTTATATACAACAAAATCATCAAGCTTTATACTTTCCAAAGTAGTAGTAAGCTCTTCTTGAAGCACATTAATCATTTTCGCCGATTCTTTTACATTTGATTTACTTGTAATCTTCCCCATCTTAAAAACTTGTTGATCATTCCCGACCCTTAGAATGAGTTCACCTTCGGCAACATCGACTAAAGTTTTTCCGGTTCGTAAGAGTGGCCGTCCAAGTATTAACAGAATACGAGGGTCCATTTCATAATCAACAACAACAAAATCGACCGGAAAAGTGAAGGTACCAACTTTAACAAAAACATCTTCGGCAATACCAAGGGGGTAAGCGAGAGTTCAATTTGCTAGCTCAAGAGTCATCTTCGTTAGTGTAAGGTCGGGCAATGATAACTTTTTCCAAACACTTAATGGCATCAAATTTATACTTTCCCCGAGATCGGCTAAGGCAGTAAATTCTTCAACTTTGTTAAATATGCAAGGTAACACAAAACGACCGGGATCTCCAAGTTTTTCTGGAAGTTCTTTAAGAATGACAGCAGAACGTTTTTCATTTAAGCGTGTGTTGACATACTCAGCCATATTCTCCTTCTTACTAAGCAATTCCTTGAATGCTTTGACAAATTTCGGCATTTGAACAAGTGTTTCAACAAGGCTAATGTTGAAATTCATATGGGAGATCATCTTCAAATAAGAAGTAACTTGAGCATCCTCTTTAGTGAGCAATTTGCACTTGTCTAACCAAGAAGGATAAGGGATATTGGGTTTAGGTGGTGTAGGTGTAGAAGGTGAAGGTTGAGATGTTGAAGGTTGAGAGGTGGAAGGTGGGGTTGGTGAAGGGTTTTTCTTGGGTACTTCTTTCGTAAGAGGTGGAGACGATAATGTAGAACTAGTACTAGGCGTGGTAGTAGGAGGAATAAATGGGGGTGGAGGAGGTGTAGATGGAGTAACTTGGGGAGGGATAGAAGGTCCTACTAGAGTTGCTCCACTACGTGTAGTAATAGCACTCACATTAGCTCTAGGGTTTGTTTCGGTTGTAGAAGGAAGAGCACCTTAGGGACGAAGGGTTTGAAACATTTGAACGAATTTCCTATTCGTGGAATCTTGCATTTCCTTCATTGTTTTCTCATGATCGATTAATTTTTGAAGAATCAAGTCCATGTGCGGATGAGTTAAATTGAACCCTTATTGTTGAAAACCTTGGTTTGGGTATTAGTTATATGGTTGAAAACCTTGAGCATTAAAACCTTGGTTTTGCATTGGATAAGATCCTTGATTTTTCATTTGATAATTGCCTTGGTTTGCATTATAGCCCCTCACATTTGCATTTTGTTGAACATTTGCTTTTGGTGGCCCTTGGTTGTTATGGGTGGGTGGGTGAGGTCTTTGTTGAAAACCGGGTGGAGCCAAGTAATTCGTCGAGTTGTAAGACAAGTGATTAACATCGACATTAGGCTTGAAATGAACTCTCTCGGTGTTGTTGTAAGCATACACTTCCTCGTGAGATTGATCATAAGCTTTATCACAATTATCATAAGAGTGTGGCCCACCACAAGTTTCACAAGTTGTTTTACAGCTGAAGTAAGTTCCTTAAGATAATTGGTAAACTCACTCTCATTGGCACTAGCCATAGTAGCCCTAACACTCTTGGTTTGGACTTTGGACTTGTTTTCAATAATAGCCCAAGCCTCATTCATAGTTTTGACAAGAATATTACCCCCTGAAGCATTATTTAATGATTCTTGGTCACTCAAAGTTAATCCATTATAAAAGGTATTGATTTGATGTACCTTTGTAAAACCGTGTTATGGACACTTTCTTAAAAGTTCCTTAAAACGATCCCAAGATTCACTAAATGTCTCACCGTACTTCTATTCAAAGTTGATAATTTCATTCTGCAAAGCGGTAGTACGTGAGGGTAGTTGGTCTCAAGTTCCGTCCATGTGACAATACTCTGGGGTGGTTCCTTATCAAGCCAAGTCCGGGCTTGTCCCTCGAGGGAGAAAGGAAAGAGGAGCAAACAAATTGCCTCTTGTGAAACCCCATTGTATTTAACAGTATTGGATAAGTGTACGAACCTTTTAATGTGATCGTGTGGATCATCATGAGTGCAACCTAAGAAAGGTGTCGCGGAAACCATTTGAATGAAACCGGACTTGAGCTCGAAGTTGTTGGCGTCAATAGCCGGCACCACAATCGCATCATCGTTGCCTTCGACGTGTGATTGCAAGAGCTCGATCATTAGACGGTTCTCCATTGTGTTGACAACGGGAGGCTCTACAACAGGAGGTTCACTAGTAGCGGCTTGAATGGATTTCCTTTTGCGTGAACGGGTACGCATACACCTACAAAAGAAAAGAATAGCAAAGAAATAGAAGATATAAAGTTAACGTGAAAAGAAAATATTTTTGGTGCAAAATATTTGAAAAATAAATGCTTTTTATGATTTTTTTTTAAATGTTTTTTGGATTTTTTGAAATTTTTTTGATTTTTATGGATTTTTGAAAAATTCTAGACACGAAAAATAACGTTCAAAAGTGAACGGATCCCAAAATCCAACGCGTCTCTCACAAAAAACCGTTAATCTTCACGAAAAGAGCCGGCAGCGGCGCCATTTGATAACTAGATTTTACTAGTTAAAAAGTTTCGTTGAAATCGGTCTAATCGAATTGACCACGGTTTAAAGTGCGACTCGGTCGTTCTTGGTAAAATTAAAGAAAATGGTTTATCTATTTTAAAATAAAAGAAGAAATGTCGTTGAGTAAAGATAAAATAAAACAAAGATGAAAATGAAAGCTTGAAAATATTAAACTAAAAATTAAGACTATAAAAATTAAATGACAAAAGCTTAAAACTTTAATAAAAATAAAATTGAAAATAAAATAAAATAAAATAAAACTAAAAATTAACTTTTTCGGAAAAACAAAAATTTTCGGAATAAAAACCGAAATTCGGATAAACTAACTTCTTCGGAAAAATGAACTTTATTCGGAATAGTCCTTATTTTCGGATAAAACACCCTATTTCGGAATAACTGCAAATCTTCGGAATAAAAGGGTTTTTTGGGAAAATAGATTATATTCGGAATAAATGGCAATCTCGGATAAACTTGTTTTTTTGGAATACCTATTTTCGGAATAATCTGCCTAATTCGGAAAAATATATAATTTTCGGATAAAAAGATAAATCTTCGGAATAACTGAAAAGGAGAGGAAATTTTGGATAAATCTTATTTCGGAAAAAAGGGGGGATCTTCAGAATTTAAAACCCTAATCCGAAGATATGTAAAAATCAGATAAACAGAAACAGTACTATCTAAAAACACGGAATAAGCCACGGATAAGCTAAAACAAATAAGCAAATAACAAAAACTTAATCTAAACAAATTTAAAAAAACAAAATAAGCCACAAATTAAAAACTTTAAAAACACTTAATCTTCTAAAAATTAAAAAAACAACTTTTTATAAAAATAAACTACTAAAACACTTAATCAAAACTAAGAAAAATCATACAATAAGCATTAAACACAATAAGCTAAAACAATCAAGCACATCAAAATCAATAAGCTCAATCAATCAAACATATCAATAAAGCAATAAGCATAAAGATTAAGCAACTACAAGATTAACTAAATCAAAACATAAGATGAACAAGAAAGGTAGAATGAGAATAATTAATGAAAAGCTTGAAAATAAGATTAAGATTAAGAGATCCAATACAAGATTAATGTAAAAGCTTAAAACATTAAAGAAAAGCTAGAGAGAGAAAGTAATATTAAGCTACTCCTAATTACCTTACAAAAATTAAACTAAAATCTACTACTTCTAAATGAAGTATTAAGGACTATATAGGAGGAGGAAAATGTGTTGATGCTTTCTTCTTTCTTCTCGTCTTTTCGTCTTTTAAATTCTTCGTATTTCTCGAAGTTGTCTCGGGATTTGTGGATATGAAATGAACTCGTCTTCTAATTTACTTCTTTTATTAGATTTGGTTCTTCGACTTCATTAAACTTCCGTCTTTAGACTTCTTCTTCGATAAATCTTCAGAATAGGCCTTTGACTTCCGTTCTTTTTTCACACTTGATCCTTTGACTTCGTCTTTTGTCTTTTCTTTGATAAAAGCCCGTGAAAGCCCATGTTTTCTTCCCTTTTCACATTTTGGTCCTAAATCACAACAAAAACATAAACCACGCATAATTCTGACTTTTACGACAGTAAATACACGTTTTGGCTTGGTTATTCTTATAACTAAGTGGTAAAAGGATGGGTATTTTCACACCTATCAAACACCTACCACGATTCCTCCTTGTGACAATCCTTCATCTTCTAGTTCTACACCTTCCAATCCTACACCTACTAATCTTTCACCTTCCACACCAATCATTGAAGAAACCAACAAAGAGAATCCTTCAACAACTACCACTCAATCTTCACCAAAACCAAATCTTCCATATCCCTCTAGATTGAGAAAAGAAAAAGTTAAGAACAAAGATGATATACAAGTGTCCAACTTCTTAAGGGTGTTTAAGAAATTAAATATCAATATATCTTTTGCGGAGGCCTTAGCTCGTATGCCTAAGTTTACCAAGATGTTTAAGGACCTTCTTTCCAACAAAGAGAAATTGGTTGATGTGCCTAATGCTTCATTGAACAAAAACTGTTCTGTGGTGTTGCTTAAGAAGTTGCCTACTAAACTTGGTGATCCGGGACGGTTTTTGATTCCTTGTAATTTCCCGGGGGTTGAGAATTGCATGGCACTTGCGGATCTTGGTGCAAGCATTAATTTGATGCCTTTGTCGGTTTGGAAACGACTTTCCCTTCCCGAGCTCACACCTACAAAAACGACACTTGAGTTAGCAAACCGTTCAATAGCTTATCCGGTAGGAATTGCGGAAGATGTTTGTGTAGGAGTTGATAAATTCACATTCCCAGCGGATTTTGTAGTTGTTGACTATGACATGGACCCGAGAGTTCCTCTTATTGTTGGAAGGAATTTCTTGAGAACGGGTCGTACTATTATTGATGTGGCGGAAAGAGAACTCACAATGCGGGTAGGAGATGAAAAAGTTGTGTTTAACATGGGGAAGTTATCTAAGAAATCGAATGAGCCCGAGTCGGTAAATCATGTTGCTATTCTTGATAAGGAGGTGAACAACGTTGATATCCTTGATGAAGTTTGTAATGAGTATTTTCATGAAGCTTGCAAGAATGGAGATTATGATTTTCCCTATGTTGAGACCATATCCTCCATTACTTCCTCATTGAATATTCATGAACCTCAAGAGCTTAACTTTGGTGATTTTGTGATACATTCGAATCCTCTTTTTGAAACATCAATTGATAATCAACTTTTCACCAACAATGAGGATGCAAATGAGGATTCTAGTGATGATGAACCACCTCTTTTTATACACCAATTTATGATGAATATAGTGATGATGAGTTCTCCATTTTTGAGCCTCCATTCATTGATGATCACACTACACTGGGTTTTGAGGAGACACCTTTTAAGTCACCAATCTTTGATGTACCAATCTATGATGAATATAGTGATGAGGAGGGTTCTATCATTGATGAGAGTGATGAGTTTCTTGAGGTTGATACACCTCTTGAGTACATTTTTGGGTATTTTGATAAGGAGGGAGACATACTCTTTCTAGATGCTTTATTGCATGAAGATACTTTACCTTCTCTCCTTCCCACCTCAACCTTTCAAAGTGACAAAGGAAAGCAAGATATGGTGGTTTCTCCTAAGCATTTGTTGACACCTATTGTTCCACAACCTTTCTCTCAAGACGTGAAGTATAAGGGGGAATCTTCTATAGCTACCACCACTTGTTGTTTTCCCATCAAGGAAAGGATTTTTGACCCTGGTATAGAGATTGATGAGCCAACTCAGTATCCACCTGATGCAATAAAATGTAAATTTGTAAAACCCGCATGCTTTTACCATGAATAGTACCCTTATAATCGTACGTACATGATTAGAACTTTCCTTATTTAGCACGTTTACGTTTCACGATTAGGAAATTACAAGTATTACGTACGTGTTATTACACGATAAGTATTTAATACGTATTAATGAACGATAATTATTTCAACAATAATTATAATCACGAACATACGAACATGAAATCATGAATGTAAATAATCACGAGCTAAATATTATGTATTTACGTATATTTATTACGAGTACGAATATATATAAATTACGACACGAACGAACAAGAATTAAATCACGTAAACACGACACGTTAACACGTAAATATAGAACACGGGAAAAATCACCGGGTTCCCCTTGGTGGGCCCATGTAGACGCGGCACACAAACACAAGGGAGGAGGGGGCCCACAAGCCCATTTTTTGTTTTAATTAAAGGAAATAGAAACTACAGAGTTTTTCATAAAATATTTTTACAGAAAAATTAAAAACCCTAGCCCCCTTTGGACCCCATAGCCGCGGCACCTACATCAAGACAAGGAGGATTCAATTTTGATTTTTAGATCTTGGTTAATTGGTTCGTGTTCGTGTTATTTTCAATCACACGTCAAGGTAAAACACAAAACCTTAATCTTTAATCTTTTATTTAATTATGTTTTTATGTTAGATCTTTAAAAAAATTAAATAAACATGTTATGGGATTAAATACAACATGTAAAAAGGGGTTTTGTTTGGTTTGTTTGGGTTGTGGTAGCCAACGGAGAGTCAAGGACTCTCGGTGTCCCTTGTTAACCACAACCGAGACCCCTATAGGGCTTGGTGTGGGTCTCAGCGCAGCATCAAGCACCACTGGCTTACGCCGGTGGCTGTTGGTGTCGGACGGGGGAGCAGCGAGGCAGCGACAGCAGCCGCCGCCGATGGCAGGCAGCCACCAGTCGCCGCCGCAACTACGGCTGTGGGTGGTGGTTGGTGGTGGGGTTTGGTTCGAGCTGGTTCACGGGTTTACGGGTCCTGTTCGTGACATGTTTAGTTTTAAAACACGGGTTCCGTTCACGGGTTATTTGTCATGATTAATTATTTATTTTTACAAGTTAAATAATTACAAGATTAATTAAATTAATTTAACATGCTAAGTAATTAATTTAATTTGGACATGACTTAGGTTATATTATTATTAATAATAATACATGATTTTAACATAAGTATTCTTATTAGTTAATTTAGACTAAGAATTTAATTAATTATTAAAACATAACTTATAATTAATTAATTTTCATGACTTAGGTTATATTAATAATAAATATTAATACATGTTTTAACCTAAGTATTATTACCTTTTATTTAATTAAATCATGTTATATTTAATTAAATCTTATAACCTATAGTTTATTTAATTTACATGTAATGATTAGTAAACTATACTATATATCACGTGACTTAGAATATTAATCAGTGAAACTTAAGCTTATATATTATTAGCTTAATAATCCAGCTTATTTCTAAATATGGAAACTTTCTATTTTTAGAAACTTATTTAATTAAGGCAGCTAATCTATTTATGGAAACTTTCTATTTTTAGAAACATATTTAATTAAGCTAGCTAATCTATTTTTGGAAACAATCTATTTTTGGAAACTTTTTACTTTTGGAAACTTTCTATTTTTGGAAACTTTCTATTTTAGGAAACCTGCTATTTTTAGAAAGTTACTTATTAGTACACAACAAGTATAATAATTCAAGAAATAAAAGTAATACTTAATCAGAATAGACAGAATACATGATAAACGCAGTATAAAGCTAAAATCAGTAAAACAAGACATGAACATATAAAACAAGCTAAGACATGATATAAAACCAGTTACGTAGTCAGTAATCAGATACTTATACACGTATATTATTTATGTAGCATTAGTGATATCGAAGTAGGACTCTCTTCCGTTCGTCTTCTTCGTTCACTGGACATAAGGTACGGATTCTCCGTCCTTTCAATATGGACATTCTTCCTTATTATGATTCCCCGTATGCAGCCAACTGTTTTCCCCAGTATATGTTTTATATGTTTTGATTGCTTATGTTTAATTAGATACCTAAAGCCATATACATGCATGACCAGTTTCACCTAGTTATGGAGGTACCATAACCATAACATTGGAGGCACCAGTGTTATGAATCCACCACGACGGAATGATAGTTCGTGGTGTCCCTTCAGCTTTTGGCCATATTATTATTATTATCATGTGGGGCGTATGGGTGCATCCTAGGTTACATGTTTTCAGCAGATTATTCAGGTGAATGTGGTGTGTGCCTTGCATCCTTCACAAGGAGCTGATCCCTCTTATCCAAAAACTTATATTAAATTAGAGGCAGCCCCTCTAATTTGCATGACGAGGTCACCCCTCTAAGTATTCATGCACGTTGATATTTCATGACCTATATTGGCTAAATGGTAAACATGTTAAACAGTTTTTATAAGATAAACATAAGGCTTTTCAAACTATAAAACCAGTTTTACTAAGATATACCAGGTTATCCAGGACTTAGTCTTTTCCGCTGCTTTATGCTTATATGCTTATATTATTCATGCTTTACTTGTATATTCGTGCACTGAACGTTATGCTCAGCCGTTTTTCCTTTCATGTTCCCAAAATGGCAGGTACTCAAGGACGTTCGTAGACTTTAAGTGTACGTGCATATGGATTGGAAGCTTCCTAGCCTTCATTACTTTATGCATTTCTTCATACTTTTGATACTCATTTCTATGGACATTGTTTAGTCATTTTCATTTACAGTACTTATGTTTGTGTGTGATGAGTTCTACTTTTGGGATACCGATGTTTGTTTCCGGTATTTCCTTTATGTTCATGTGATGTTTTATACATTTATCCTTGTATGCTTTGATGACACGCTATAATCACGCGTGACATTCCATTTATCAAAATGGGGTGTTACAATTATGGTATCAGAGCCAAGGCTTCGACCTGTAGGCTCTCAAAACACGACCTATGATTAGTGGGTAGTCACTATGGTCTTCCTAGAACTGACAGTCGGTATTCATGCATTCATCATTTTTCATGCATACATATATATGTCATTGTCGCAGGTTTATGACTAAGTAATGGTTGGTACAGGACTGGCCCTATTTAGTCGCATGTGCTTTAATCGAAACTTTTAATTTTGGGACTGACCCATTGGCGTCCCCTCGCCATGTCTTTTGTTTTGAGTGAACTGACCATAGGCGTTCACTCTCGCACATATAAAAGTTTTCCATAAAACTGCATCATGCATTCATGTACTAGTTTTCTTGCATAAAATTTTTCTCATGATTTATTGGTATATTTTTTTTTCATGTATAGATTTTATGTTTTGATCAGTTTAATCATGCAATGTTTATGTTATACTGTCAGATGGTTCTCACACGCGAGCAGGAACAACTCAATGCAGCAATCCAAGCGGCAATGCAAGTTATGCTTCCTCAGTTGAGGAATGAAATCAGGGCTGAAGTGCAGGCTGCCAACAATCAGCAGCAACACCCAGTACCTCCTCCTCCTCCTCCAGCAACATTGGTCACATGGCTGGAGAGATTCAATAAGCTACGCCCTAGAGATTTCGAGAGAACAGATAGCCCCAGTGAAGCTGAAAGCTGGTTGGCTCACATTGAGAAGATCTTCGATGACATGGGCTGTGACCCCGTTTTCAAATCGAGGTTGGCCTGTTACCGGTTCGAAGGTGATGTGCTATCATGGTGGACGGCACTGAAGCAGTCTGAGGGAGGTGATGCTTGGGTGGCTGGTTTGACTTGGGCTCAGTTCAGGGATTTGGTGATGGGACAGTTCTTTCCCAAGACTGAGCAAGACAAGTTGAAGAGAGATTACCATGGAATCCGACAGAGAGCTGGGGAGAATAGCAACGAGTTCATGCAGCGCTTTCTTCGTTTGGCTGGTTTTCTTGGTGCAGCAGCAGGTACTCCCGAAGAGCAAGCACACCACTTCCGGTGGGCTCTTCGTACATCGGTCGCAAACAACTTGGTGTGTGTTACGTTCAACATGGTGGCACAAGTGGCCGATGCAGCACGTAAGCTGGATATGCTGCAAGAAAGAGAAGAGTTCGGGGAAGCAGAGAGACCCGAGAAGAGGTAAACATTCGTATTCAGCGGTGACCAAACTGTATTCTTTTCAGCATATGTCAATATTTACATCTCTTTAAACTGTATCTTCCAGGCAGAAGACTGGGGACCGGTCTCAGCCGGCTACTCAGCAACAGCCTACTCAGCCAAAGGGAAACGGTCAGACTCACGACCGTTCTGCTACGGATAGGCGTGGCGGTAATGATAATTACCGTAACAACGCTGGACACTCCAACAGCAGCAGGTCTTATACTTACTCATTTTCTTATGTTTACATGCTATAATTCTAAATTCTGACACATTAGAAAATCTTTTACCAGGAATCATGGAAACGGGAGGGACCAGAACCAGAGAGGTTCACAGCCTAACCGTCCAGCTCTCACTGGTATTCCATCTTACTATTTATCCGCATTGTCCTTTGTACCTTTATCATGTCTCATGTATATTGTTCTTATCAGGCTCACAGCCAGTCAGGACACCTGCTGGAGGATATACTCATCCTCTTTGCACTACCTGCAACCATAGGCACCCAGGGCCATGTCGCCGCGACAGCGACGCATGCTTCAAGTGTGGTCTTCCTGGCCATCGCATGAAGGACTGCCGCAAGGGCGAGATGGAGGGCACATCGGAACATGCTAATACCAAGCCGCTTCCTATTAGTGGACGCGTTTACACGACATCTCGCGATCACGCCAACAAGTCTACAGGTAACATCACTGAAATCTTGTATATGTATGGTCAAGCTGCATGTGTTCTGTTTGACACAGGTGCTACTCACTCAGTCATTTCTACTGCTTATGCCAAGAATGTTAGGATACTCCCCATGCCACTAGAGAATATACTGAATATTTCCACGCCTTTAAGAGACTCTGTACGTATAACCCATGTGTACAAGAGCCTTCCTCTAGATTTTGATGACAAGAATCGTCCTGTTGACGCACTTCCGCTGGACATGAATAATTTTGACATGATATTGGGCATGGACTGGATACAAGCATCATGCTACCATAGACTGCCATTCATATTGAGTCATCTTCGGTGATGTTAATGCACCAGAGTACATTCACAACGGGTTCGTACCCGGAAGGTCTGTACAAATCATATCAACCCTGCAAGCACGTGCATTACTTTCACATGGTTGCGAGGGCTATCTAGCTACTGTTCATGACATGGATGCTGAATTCCCATCAATTCAGAATCAGCCGATAGTGTTAGAATTTCCAGATGTATTTCTAGAAGAACTTCCGGGCATACCACCTACACGTGAAGTAGGATTTAATATCGAGCTCATCCCAGGAGCTGAGCCGATTTACAAGGTTCCTTATCGCATGGCTCCCATAGAGTTAAAGGAGCTGAAAGATCAATTGCAAGAACTTTTGGAACGAGGCTTCATTCGACCGAGCGCATCTCCATGGGGCGCACCGGTCTTATGCGTTAAGAAGAAGGACGGCAGTATGCGACTTTGCATAGACTATCGCGAGCTCAACAAGATTACCATCAGGAATAGGTATCCACTACCACGCATAGACGATCTGTTTGACCAACTCCAAGGGGCCAAACATTTCTCCAAGATTGATCTAAGGTCGGGCTATCATCAGCTACGGGTTAAGGAGCAGGACATCGCCAAGACTGCTTTCCGTACACGCTATGGTCACTACGAATTTGTAGTCATGCCATTTGGCCTTACCAATGCTCCAGCAGTGTTCATGGATTTGATGAACAAAATCTTCCATGAATTTCTGGACAAGTTCGTCATTGTCTTCATTGACGACATCATGATATTCTCAAAGTCCAAGGAGGAACACGAAGACCATCTTCGTACAGTATTACAGATTCTTCGCCAGAAGCAGTTGTATGCTAAATTCTCCAAGTGTGAGTTCTGGTTAGACAAGGTGGCATTCTTAGGTCACATTATATCAGCAGAAGGAATCACGATGGACCCATTGAAGGTTGAGGCTATTACCAAGTGGCCAAGACCGACATCAGCGACTGAAGTCTGCAGTTTCCTAGGCTTAGCTGATTACTACCGTAGGTTTGTGGAGAACTTTTCCCGTTTAGCACTAGCACTGACCAAACTGATGCGGAAAGGGGAGAAATTCGTCGGGACGGAAGAAAGAGAGAAGTGCTTTGAAGAGCTAAAGCAGAAGTTAGTATCCACACCGATTCTTACTCTCCCATCTGGTACAGGTGGATTTCAGATCTATAGTGATGCATCGGGGAAAGGACTTGGTTGTGTTCTCATGCAACATGGGAAAGTGATCGTGTACACTTCACAGCAACTTAAGCCTTATGAGGAAAATTACCCTACGCATGACTTAGAACTTGTAGCAGTCGTGTTTGCATTGAAGATATGGAGGCACTACTTGTATAGAGAATCATGTCACATTTTCACAGACCACAAGAGCTTGAAGTATATCTTCACTCAACTTGAATTGAACATGAGACAAAGAAGATGGTTGGAGCTGTTGAAGGATTATGACATTAATCTGCAGTATCATCCCGGTAAGGCAAATGTAGTGGCAGATGCACTTAGTAGAAAGTCCGGAATGATCAACGGCATTGAGATAAAAGAGGGAATTATTAGAGACTTGGAGCGACTAGACATGGAGATCATGATACGTGGACAGCACGGTTACTGGGCTAATCTTATAGTGGAAGCCGAGTTACTCTCTAAGATCAAGGAAGCTCGGAAGGATGATGGTGAAATCTGGGCGATAATTCAGAATTTGGAGAAGCAGACAGAATTTCGGGTAGACGCAGATGGTATCTTATGGCAGGGCACGAGACTTTGTGTTCCTGATGATCAAGAACTCCGAGAAGCATTGTTAGCTGAGGCTCATAGCTCCCCATTCTCTATTCATCCTGGTTCGACCAAGATGTACCATGACATCAAGCAATACTTTTGGTGGAGTGGTATGAAACAGGATGTTGCGACTTACGTCTCCAAATGTCTTACCTGTCAGCAGGTTAAGATCGAGCATCAGCGATCTGGCGGTCTTCTTCAACCGTTAGATATTCCAGAGTGGAAGTGGGACAAAATCACCATGGATTTTGTTACCGGTCTTCCGCAGACAAAGAGGAAGGACGATGCGATTTGGGTTATCGTTGATCGACTTACCAAGTCATCTCATTTCTTACCGATCCGCAAAGAAGATTCGGTCAGTAAACTCGCTGATACTTACAAGAAGGAGATCATGAGACTTCATGGTGCTCCATCCGGCATCGTCTAAGACAGAGATCCTCGTTTCACTTCGCGATTCTGGAGAAGTCTGCAGAAAGCTTGGGGTACAAAACTTAAGCTTAGCACGGCTTTTCATCCTCAAACAGACGGGCAATCGGAGCGAACGATTCAGACATTAGAAGACATTTTGAGGTCATGTGCGTTGGAATGGACGTGAGATTGGGACGGCTACATCTGTTTGGCAGAGTTTGCATACAACAACAGTTGGCACGCAAGTATCAAGTGTGCTCCATTTGAGATGTTGTATGGCAGAAAGTGTCGCGCCCCAATCTGCTGGGATCAGGTTGGTGAGCGAACACTTGAAGGACCAGAAATGATTGAGTTGACCAACGAGAAGGTCGTAGTAGCTAAGCAGAAACTGCAAGAAGCACGGTCACGTCAGAATAGTTATGTCGAGAAGCATCGTAGGGACTTAAACTTTAACGTAGGAGATCACATTTTCCTTAAGGTTTCGCCGACACGTGGTGTTAGACGTTTTGGAATCAAAGGGAAGCTCAGTCCTCGATTCATCAGACCGCTTGATATCATTGAGCGAGTCGATGAAGCATCTTACCGTTTAGCGTTACCTCTGCAGCTTTCTCACGTTCACGACGTTTTTCATGTGTCCTTACTCAGAGGGTACAAGTATCATCCCCTTCACATGGTTCAATATCCACTGGAACAGATTCGTGAAGATCTCACTTTCATAGAAGAACCTGAACGAGTTCTTGACAGACAAGAACGAGTCATGAGAAGGAAGACGATTCCATTTGTCAAAATCCTTTGGAGGGATCATACCGAGCGGGAAGCCACTTGGGAAACAGAGGAGTCTATCCGGGCTTCTTACCCTCATTTCATATTTTGAATTCGGGTATGTTCTTCTTTTTCAGTTTACATTATCTATAATTCGGGGACAAATTATTCTTTTTAGTGGGGAAGAGTTGTAAAACCCGCATGATTTTACCATGAATAGTACCCTTATAATCGTACGTATTATTACACGATAAGTATTTAATACGTATTAATGAACGATAATTATTTCAACAATAATTATAATCACGAACATACGAACATGAAATCATGAACGTAAATAATCACGAGCTAAATATTATGTATTTACGTATATTTATTACGAGTACGAATATATATAAATTGCGACACGAACGAATAAGAATTAAATCACGTAAACACGACACGTTAACACGTAAATATAAAACACGGGAAAAATCACCGGGTTCCCCTTGGTGGGCCCATGTAGCCGCGGCACACACACAAGGAAGGAGGGGGCCCATAAGCCCATTTTTTGTTTTAATTAAAGGAAATAGAAACTACAGAGTTTTTCATAAAATATTTTTACAGAAAAATTAAAAACCCTAGCCCCCTTTAGACCCCATAGCCGCGGCACCTACATCAAGACAAGGAGGATTCGATTTTGATCTTTAGATCTTGGTTAATTGGTTCGTGTTCGTGTTATTTTCAATCACACGTCAAGGTAAAACACAAAACCTTATTCTTTAATCTTTTATTTAATTATGTTTTTATGTTAGATCTTTAAAAAAAATTAAATAAACATGTTATGAGATTAAATACAACATGGAAAAGGGGTTTTGTTTGGTTTGTTTGGGTTCGGCAACCAACAGAGAGTCAAGGACTCTCGGTGTCCCTTGTTAACCACAACCGAGACCCCTATAGGGCTCGGTGTGGGTCTTGGCACAGCAGCAAGCACCACCGGCTTGCGCCGGTGGCTGTTGGTGTCGGACGGGGGAGCAGCGAGGCAGCGACAGCAGCCGCCGCTGATGGCAGGCAGCCACCAGTCGCCGCCGCAGCTACGGCTGTGGGTGGTGGTTGGTGGTGGGGTTTGGTTCGGGCCAGTTCACGGGTTTACGGGTCCTGTTCATGACATGTTTAGTTTTAAAACACGGGTTTGGTTCACGGGTTATTTGTCAAGATTAATTATTAATTTTTACAAGTTAAATAATTACAAGATTAATTAAACTAATTTAACATGCTAAGTAATTAATTTAATTTGGACATGACTTAGGTTATATTATTATTAGTAATAATACATGATTTTAACCTAAGTATTTTTATTAGTTAATTTAGACTAAGAAATTAATTAATTATTAAAACATGACTTATAATTAATTAATTTTCATGACTTAGGTTATATTAATAATAAATATTAATACATGTTTTAACCTAAGTATTATTACCTTTTATTTAATTAAATCATGTTATATTTAATTAAATCTTATAACCTATAATCTATTTAATTTACATGTAATAATTAATAAACTATACTATATATCACATGACTTAGAATATTAATCAGTGAAACTTAAGCTTATATATTATTAGCTTAATAATCCAGCTTATTTCTAAATATGGAAACTTTCTATTTTTAGAAACTTATTTAATTAAGGAAGCTAATCTATTTATGGAAACTTTCTGTTTTTAGAAACATATTTAATTAAGGCAGCTAACCTATTTTTGGAAACTTTCTATTTTTGGAAACTTTCTAATTTTGGAAACTTTCTATTTTAGGAAACCTGCTATTTTTTGAAAGTTACTTATTATTACACAACAAGTATAATAATACAAGAAATACAAGTAATACTTAATCAGAATAGACAGAATACATGATAAACGCAGTATAAAGCTAAAATCAGTAAAACAAGACATGAACATATAAAACAAGCTAAGACATGATATAAAACCAGTTACGTAGTCAGTAATCAGATACTTATACACGTATATTATTTATGTAGCATTAGTGATATCGAAGTAGGACTCTCTTCCGTTCGTCTTCTTCGTTCACTGGACATAAGGTACGGATTCTCCGTCCTTTCAGTATGGACATTCTTCCTTATTAGGATTCCCCGTATGCAGCCAACTGTTTTCCCCAGTATATGTTTTATATGTTTTGATTGATTATGTTTAATTAGATACATAAATCCATATACATGCATGACCAGTTTCACCTAGGTATGGAGGTACCATAACCATAACACTGGAGGCACCAGTGTTATGACTCCACCACGACGGAGTGATAGCTCGTAGCGTCCCTTCAGTTTTTGGCCATATTATTATTATTATCATGTGGGGCGTATGTAGGGGTGTTCAAAAAAACCGAGAAACCGACGAACCTAGCCGAACCGCTCAATTCGAAACCGGAAAAACCCGAAACCGAAGAAACCGAAACCGAAAAAAACCGAAACCGAAAAAACCCGCTTATGACGGTTCGGTTACGGTTTTTAATTTTAAATATCTGTGGTTAACCGAACCGAACCGCACATATTATATATGAAATTTTTTAACTAAATATTCAGATTATAGTACATGTCTTAATTATTTTAGTACCATAATTTTATTGTACAACGATTTTTTTACGCTTAATGTCAACTATTTTAAACATATTTGTGTAAATTTAATTAATGTGATCGTAGTTTATAAATATCGAATAAATATTTTTTAGTTAATATCTTATTTATGAACAATCTATTGCACTTTTTGGAACGAAATAATTTTTATATGATTTTTATCTATTCAATGTCATTGGATTATACGAAACAACATTCTATCTTCTAAACCGTGTTTTTATTTATAAACTAAAACTTGATGATACTTATAAAATGGTTAACCGTGACCCGAACCGTGGGTAACCGCTCATTTCGGGTAACCGCATGTCCGGTTAACCGCCTTGTACGGTTCGGTTACGGATAGTAAATTTAACTACCCGAACCGCGATGGATAGTCAAAATCGTCTAACTAACCGAACCGAACCGACCCGTGAACACCCCTAGGCGTATGGGTGCATCCTAGGTTACATGTTTTCAGCAGATTATTCAGGTGAATGTGGTGTGACAACCGTGGTTTTGAGGTTCGTCACTTGGTCTTATTTTAAGGTTAATTAATGTGTGACTATGTGATTTGCGTGTTTACATGTTATTTTGCGTGAACGAGGTTGGTGTGGATATCGTTTATGGGTATAAAGTACTCATATGTAAATCGAGGAACGGTTATTTCATGTTCATGAGCTCACAATTAGTGACTATGAAATAAAATGATGTTATTTTGGTGTTTACGTATACGTATAGGTATTATAGTAAATTGTAATTTTTTTTTTAGGATTTGGGGTTTAGCATTTAGAGGTCTCGGGTAAGGTGTTTAGTCATGTGAGTATTTTTCGGGATGGTTTTAAGTAATTTAGGACTTAGTTATAAAGTTTATTTCAAAATTTAAGATTTTTTTTTAAACGGTATATTTTACGTTTTTTTACGGTATACGCGTAAATTTGACTAGTTTTACGGTTTTGAGGTTTTGGAGGTTTTAGGAGCTGAAATAAATTAAGGTAAATTAAGGTATTATTAATAACATAATAATAAGTAATAAAAAAGAATATATATATATATATATATATATATATATATATATATATATATATATATATATATATATATATATATATATATATATATATATATATATATATATATATATATATATATATATATATATATATATATATATATATATATATATATATATATATATATATATATATATATATATATATATATATATATATATATATATATATATATATCTGAAACTCTTATATAGGAAGGATGCCTAAACATTTCCTTAAACTCAAAATTCTTAAAAAACGACACGTATAATTCAATAAAAATTTCCATAATTACTTATCATTTCACAACCCCCAAACCCCCCCAAATCGTTTGATTAAAAAAAAACCAAATCCCGTCAAAGCAAAATCCCCTAATTCTTATAATATGGATACCGATTATCCCAAATTCTATCAATCACATGAATATCCCAATCGATTGACTGACCCATATAAGATTACGGGTATATTACGTGATCCATCACCTTTATCTTTTTTCTGGGATCCCGTGTTTGTAATTAATCTAATTTTTTCGGCAAGGTGTTCTACCACCTGTATCGGATCCATGCAATCAAAATCAAAATGGCTTCAGTACCCGTTCAATGGTTGTTATTGATATGGTCATCCAGTGTCTACCGTTCAATGAGTTACAGGTATTTTAAGCTCCTTTTGTTCAGTTATATAATTTCATTAATGAGTTTACAACACCTATTGTCACATTTAGATAAAAGTAAGGAAATCACAGAATGAAGTTAGAAGTAACATCATTGAGGTGGGTATATTGAACATTGCAGTCACCAGATAATGTTGTGTTTGTCAGAATAAAGTATTTGATTAAATTCTTAAAAGAACTATGACTATTGTTTTTTGAGGTTGACACATTGTTATGTTTTTCAACTTAATGTTAACCAAAATTCTTATTAGTATGAAAGTTTCCATCTAATTTCACTGTGAATATACATTATTAAGCCAATTCATATACCTATTCATTTTTATACCATTGGTGTTTATAAGATAATTTAGGAGGGATCCTACTATTAGTCTATACACATGCTTACCTTATTTTCTAATCAAAGAGGGTTTAACTGACCCATATAAAGCTTATACTAATCTATGGTCAAGAAAAGCATTATATTGTTACTGCCTAACATGGAATTCAAAGATATCACGTGTCTTGCTTAAAAGGTCAAGTGAAGATGTTTTGATTTCTCCCTACTTTAGTTTGTATACGTGAATAGCGTTATCATACCTTAATATAAACATTCAGTGATGGCGTTTGTTGGTTACTTTTGGTAGGATGGACAAGAGGCGATGCAGAAAAGACTTCATCCTAGAAAGCAACTTGCTTTTTCTTGTCCCTTTTATGCAGGATCTTTCTCTGGAAGAGAAATAAATGTGTCGCCGCAATAGCATCATGCGTTTCAATACAAACGAGGAACATTCTGCATTGCTCAAGATTGTCATTGAAGAACACCGGAGTAGCAGCGGAGAATATATGGTCAGATATCAGTCAGAGATGGTTCAGGAATTTAGCAAGGTATGTTATCTTCGGTTCCATTATTCTGAATTAAATGCTTAGTGTGTTCAAAAATACTTTCCATCCACCTATAAGGCTATAACCTTCTTTGTTTTTTTCTTTTCAAACCCGCCATTAGTCACCTCTTACCCAAGTTGACCGTTTGGTACATGAAATGGGTTAGAAATTCTCCTGATGGTGAAGTTGTTTATCATTCATTGGGTTGCTGTTATAGTTGTTAACTTAGACCATGCTTATTACCCTCATTTTACATCAACCTATGCATGTTTTCCTGTCAATTTACTTCTTTTTTACGCATAAAGGAGCAAAATTCGTCTCAAGTGATACTCAAATGTTGTTTTTCCGCATAAAGGAGGTGAATTCGGAACATGTGATACTCGAATGTAGTCTTTGCTTCCCATAGATAGGTTTGTTTTTAACTTTTGTGATGCGTGTCATGATATGAGTCTACATAGATTAAGCCATTTAAATGATTAGAAGAAATTCGAGGAGATTAAGGCATGCAAATTTTTTATTAGCATCTCTGGTAGACATTTTACGATATGTTAAGAAATATGTGGATTGTTATTGTAGATTCTACTTGATAATATGGGTACATCATTCATGAGTTGTATTAGATGTTGCATGTAGTGTTGCTAGCTTTGGAGGAATTATGTTCGATAAAGACGTGCTGACTATGTATTTTGCTCCAAAAGATGAACATGAAGCCAACTTCAGTTTTCACTTCAGATACGAATACGTGCTCTATCAGCAGTCATGGTACACACATGCTTCCTTTTCCTGAAAGAGTGTTTGATATTGTACATTTTCCACGAATGCAGAAAAGTATGTGGTAACGACAAACATGATATTACTTCACCTTCTTTGTTGTCCCGCAAGCTCTTTTGCTATTAATTATACTTACTTTCTGATTAATATTATGTTGTTTTATATTTTTATGTATTTGGAAAAGAAGGATGAGGAGTATGAATATCAGACCAGATGTATGACCATTACAACCAAATATTAAACATCTGATAAAAGAATACATATTTCCTTACTGAAATAGATTTGAATCGGGTCATTTCACGCGACCCGTTTCAGCAGCTGGAGAAAACACCCATTTTCAGGTTGGTTCTTTGCAACTCAGTTATATTTCAACTTATGATATCACAAGTAATGATCTATGATTTTACCATGAGAATCTGGTTGTTAGACCATCTGCATTAAACCTCCAAGTATCCCAACAATGATGCAGAAAAGTATGTGAAAACAACAAACATGATATCAGTTCACCTTCTTTGATGTCCCGCAAGTTTTTTTCCTATTAATTAATTATACTTACTTTCTGATTAATATTTTGTTGTTTTTTATTTTTATGTAGGTGGAAAAGAAGGATGAGGGGTATGAATATCAGACAAGATGTATCACCACTACAAGCAAATATTAAACATCTGATAAAAGGATGAGGGGTATGATTACGGGTGAGGATTACTGCTTTGTAAAAACTCAGACTAAATCTGCTTGCTGCTATCAGCGTGATTGACCATGTTTAGATTTAAAAAAACACCTGATGGGGCTTCCTTTTCCTGGAACAGTGTTTGGTATTCTCCATTATGCACGATAGAGAGTCCCGTGGCACATTGGAGGTAATTGTAGGCGTAACTCTTATCGAAGCCGATGAGTTGATTATATAGCCAGCTACTCCTACCTACAAGAAAAAGACATAAGATTCTCATATATAGGAAGGTGTGTTCTCAAAGCTGTTATATGAACATAGTTTGCTTTCTTAGTCCCAAAAGATCCAAAATCTTAATTACAGCAGTTAAGGACTTAACTAATTCATTGTGTTGGGAACTATAGTCAGACAATAAGGATAACGTAAACACAATAGCTATCACGGTGTATCTGAACGCCATTTTCAATGAATGCTATGACACACAAGTAGAAAATGAACCTTCCCTTTGCAATCAATCTGATGATCCAAACGATTCCTGGTACTTACTTTAATACAGTTTGTTGCTTACATATTAAATGAACATTAAATGAATCAGATAAAAAGTACCTTTTTCGTCAACTCAAACGCCGAATCACCTAACAACTCAACACAACGGTAGCTCACTATCTTCGCCTCTAGCCCATTCCTCAACAGCCTATCTGAAAGTCACCATACGTGTGATCCTTCGAGCATCCTGTTATATGGTTCAGATGTGAAGAAGACTCAACTATCATTGGAAAATTTATTTTGGAGAATAACAGAGTATGTTGGAAAGAGATTGACTGCACACACATTTTTATGTTTGGTAGTTCTGACTTGTGATGATGTTGGTATACACCACTATGCATCTTAAGTCTTAACTTTCTTTTGTTATTAAATATTTTTAAATTGTTGTACATTTTGTTTTATAGTATTAGTACATATTAATTACATTATACAAAATAACAATTCACTTATTCATCTTTACAATGCCAATTTTATTCTTCAAAAAATCAAAAAATTTCAACTAAATGGTAAAACACGTTGGTATTATTTGACGAAATAAGGTAGTCTAGGAAAATGGGAATGCAGATCATTATTAATCTTATTGTTTGGTTGGGGTCAAATGACTTTATCAATGCTTCACACGATTTTTTACACATAACCCTTAACTTTTAGTTATTCATTTTAGTTATTCATAACCTAAAAAATAAAAATCTCTAATTAATTACTCCCTCCGTCCCATATTAATAGTCTAGGTTACTATTTTTATACGTCTCAAATTAATAATCCAGTAAAAAATAGATAAGAAATATAGATTAAATTTACCATACCACCTTCACTTAAAGGTATTATTACAAACAATAAAGAGTTGTAAATTAATTGGTTAAGTCTAGAATTATCATTCACAAAAAATAAAGAGACACAAACCTAAAAAAGTTATGTTTATATTAAACTGCATGTTTTTTGTCACCGGACTATTAATATAAGACGGAGGGAGTATATTACAAAAACGGTACTAAAACTATGACTTAAGCGTTTTATTTACTAACAAATAAACTATTTCAAAATTACAAAATCTAAACACTTTTTAAAAAAAACATCAAATTTTATTATACGTTGCACACTTTATTAATTTCAACTTATTCGATAAAAGAAAATAACAAACACAACAAAAACCCAAACACAACCAAAAATCAAAACCAAATTGGGCTTGATAATCACGTTCACACAACAAACCAAAATTATCAAAAATATACAAAAATAACAAACTTTCAATATTTACCAACAAAATAAAATAAAAATATACAAATACAATTTCATAAAAAAATCTAATTAAAAAGAATCTATATCAATATATATACATATTTCCAAATCAAATTTTAAGAAGAAAACTAAAAATTGTGTCTCCATTCATGACCCACAACCCAAATAATATTTTGAATTTACATATCATCGAACTACAATTCATTTCAGGTTAACGATTTTCATACATCACACACAACTAATAAACAACCCAACAAACTATACATCTAACATAAAAACATTAATAAAAAACAAAAAAAAACAAAAAAAAAAATACAAAATGGAATGATTAATTATAACCCAAAAATTGATAACAAATATTTAACTCAACAAAAACATAAAAAAACAAAATCAATAATAAATGTAAACTCTCTTATATATTTTCAACAAAATCACTTTCAAAACAACTACTACAAACATAAGAAAACTTAAACTTTTATTTTCTAAAATAAAAAACAAACCTATATCATTTATATAATGCCTACCTTTCCATTTTCTGCTAACAAAAACAAATAACTAAACTTCAAACTCAAACTATATATACTATAGAATGTAATACTTTCATGTATACTTAAAACTATCATAAACACAATTTCTTAAAGCTAGCCTGTCCATTGGACGGGCCTAAAGACTAGTATATATATATATATATATATATATATATATATATATATATATATATATATATATATATATATATATATATATATATATATATATATATATATATATATATATATATATATATATATATATATATATATATATATATGGGTCGGTTAGGGCCGAATAAAAAGAAAAAAAAGAATAAAAAGAAGGTGGGTTGTATTGGGCTAGGATTCTTGGAGAAAAACTATATAAGGACTTTTATTATATCATAAACCTCATAAATCCCTGGAGAATTATTAGAGTCGACGGTCACATAAAAAAAATAGGGCTTCTTCATAAATTTGGGGGTTTTCATAAATCAAAGGTAAATCTTTATAACCCTTTTTAATTGAAGTGTTTTTAATTTTTTCTCAATCATCCAATGATGGATTTAGGTTAGGATTTGAATTAAAATCTGTATATATATGATATTATAATGATTAGATTAATTAGAGATAATTATTATACATGGTGATGGTAATTAATTAAGCTAATTGTGTTAAATTCGTTTTTAAAAACTGGGCAGAATTTTAGGTCACTTGTTTTGATCATATCTAGAGTTCTACAAACCCTTATTTTGCGATCCAAGCATCCCTGAATAGGTAATTGAAGTGGCTTTAAAATTCAAGAAACTAGAACTAAATTGGAGGTCGGAAGGTGGGTCAAAAACAGGTTACAACAGTCGGAGGTCAAAACAGTTTTGAAATCAGTCGGGTTTAATTTAATGTTTTAAGGTGATTGAGGTACTTAGATGTACATTTGAACCCTCTAATGAGTATGGAAGTTGGTTTATATATTAAATAAGAGGCCTGCAGGAGGGTTAAGCAAATGGGTTAGGGTAAGACCCCCTAATCATAACAAACTTTTTGTATGTTCAAAATCAGTAAAATCCGGATAGACAAAAGTATATATATATATATATATATATATATATATATATATATATATATATATATATATATATATATATATATATATATATATATATATATATATATATATATATATATATATATATATATATATATATATATATATATATATATATATATATATATATATATATATATATATATATATATATATATATATATATATATATATATATATCGGGGCCTTAACAGTAGCTTTAAGGTTGGGGCAAAGGGGAGGAGTTAGCTAACATATGTAAGGGCATAGTATTTCCTTTACAGAGGTCATGGGTATGGTTAGGTGGGCGTTTGGCTTATAGTTTGGAGACCTAAAAGTTGGGACTGTTTTGTGTAAAATATGAACGGGATAGGTATCAAACTTAACCAAGTTAAGGACTTGTTAGGGAAGGGTAATGTGGTGTTTAGAGCATATGAATAGGGAACATATATGGGAGAAGGCTAGATGTCCATCCTAGGTTTATGAGCCATTTTAGTGTTTGGTTCATGTTTTGATTGTGTGCCTTTGTTTGTTAGCTTTTTGCTAGTGCGCGGATTTTTGGAGAAGCTCAATCAGGTGAGTTTCATAGTCTCATGTCTACTAATGATTTTTACTTCCAGATGGGATGGAAGAGACACTGTCTTGTTTTTATAAATTATGTTGTGAATGTTTTGTGTTTGGTGATGGACTTGTGCATACTTATGTGATTAACTGCTAGTTGATTCATGATTATTTTATGTTTTGACTTGGTACCAAGGGGATGATGACAAGACGGAGCCTTGGGATTTGGTTCATAGGTGTATGGGCGCCTATGGGACCATGGTGTTTGGTAAGGTTGGGAGCCTTGGATTTGGTTTGGTTTGTTAAATCTTGAATATTAGTTGTTAATGCATGTCTGTATCACATTGTCCATATGTTCTTAAATTTGGTTATTATTCACAGCTTATGGTTTGATTTTGGCGTTGGAGTCTAAACCTATGACTCTCACCAACTTTATGTTGACGTGTTTTAGTGTCTCTTTCAGGTGAGAATGTGGTTAAGCTTGAGAATAGAAGTGGCTAGCTTTAGAGGCATTAGGATTGTATTTAGAAGGAGATCCCCGTTCCTTCTTAGTTTATTTCTTTGTGTTTTGAATAAGTGATACTTTGTGGACACCTTTATGATGTTTTGTTTGTGGTGATTGTTTGTCTTGGGTAAGAGGTAGGACTATTACCTACTTGCCTAGACTCCTACATTTTGTGGAGATATTGTCATGACATTTGTGTCAACATTTTATGACATTTCCATTTCATTTAGTTATCTCTATAGACACGCCATGTTGTGATGATATACATACGTCGCGCCCCATATTCCGCCATGTTGGGCTGTGACAGAATGGTATCAGAGACAATGGTTATAGAGAATTAGGTTGCCTAGTCTAGTAACCTAGTCTATAGCTTAAGGGTCCCTGCATATAGGCGTCATAGGAGTATGTGTGCATTTGATATTATTTGAAGTTTTTTTTCTGGATGTTATTGGTTTTTACTCGCGATATTTGTTAAGTTTTGACTAGTATGGGTTGAACCATAGTAGTTCATACTTAGCCACATGTTATTTTCTTTTCGGGGTGTGACTAGTGCTGGTTGAACCATAATCATCCACGCTAGTCATTATCGTATTTTGCTTAAATTGTACATTATAGTACATAATTTGGTACATGGTAGTTTCTATCTTTTGTTGGGTTATTTTATGTACCTGAGGTATAGTATTTTTCTTTTGATGTTTAAGTCATGTTCCCTAAGAATCATGTGGTGGTTCGAGTTATTAGGAGTATGTGGATATGAAGGATTTTAAGCTGTTTCCACTCTTATGGACGACATGACTTATAACTGATTATGTTTTTGTTTGGATTTAGTCTATGCTGTTTTAGCTAGACTATGGATTTATGTATTTCAAGAGTTTGACTATGTTATTTTAATGGATGGAGTTTTGGACTTTTTTTGGTTATGTGGTTATGAGTTTATGTGAGTAGATGGATATATGTGTATGTGTTGTATTAATTCTTATAAGTGTCATCATAGGAAGGAGTGCATTGGGGAAGGGTAATTGTATAAGTATGGTGGCGAACATAGTTATACAAGTACCACAACTTCAATGGATTCCTAAGTATGATTGCATGAAAGAGGGTTAGTACATGCTTGTATAGTAGATGTTAGATAGATTTAAGTATATGTATCCCGATATGCCTATATATGTATGATCCCCTACAATTATCGATTGTATCCTTAGGAGGGTGGCTGGCTCGCTTCTTTTTAGATATTCAACCTCCGTTGTAGTGTATTCTTCGAGTTTCCTATTTCACGTGTCCGTTTTAAAATGGTTTTTTTGGTTTTAAGTCTATTTAAATAACTTGGGATTGCTTTTGAGATAATGAAATCTTTTGTGTTGAGTCTTACATTTCTTTTGGTCGGTATATATTGAAAAGACTTGGAAATCTACTATAGAGTTGGATAGTTGGTTGTATTCGGTAAAATAAGGGTGAGGTGTTGGAGTCGTGTTTGAAACAAGATGTAACATAAGATTTTTTTATCAACACTTATTTATTTCAAATTCTAAAAGACTTTCTTTAAAATAAAGCGAAATAAAATTTCTTTCTACTTAAATAGTTTATATAAGTGAGCTTAATCAATATACGTCATTTATAATTATTTATGCAAGACTAAACAAAGTTCATGAAAATTTCACATACATTTATTTCTTTTCATTTAAAAAGGATTACGTTAATTACTAAAAGGATTCTTTAGTTTTTTTTTAAAAACAACTAGTATAAAATTGTTTTGGTCATAACTTGTTCGTTTTTAAAGCTTTTTGGGTGATTCAAAAGCCTAAAATTATGTACTCGGAATGTACTTTTCAAATACTTGGTATGTATAGTCATGGGGTGTCAGTAGCTTGATCGAAATTTTGGTACGAGTGACGGGTTCAAGGTTGAGTTTTGAATAGTAGTTTTTTATGATTTGGGATGCACGGGATACCTAGTCTTTGAGTTAAGTTTTGAGATCGTCTAGAAGGTTGTTTATAGATTGTTTGAGTCACATAGATGTGGTGAGGAAAGAAAAAAAAATATTATTTTGGAAAAGTCGATCTTGTGCACGATTTAAATAATATGTCGCGGGGCATAAAATGTTTTGGTTGCCATTAAGTGTTTCTTGGATCATTTTTCGTTGTCATGAGTAATTTGAATTGGTACATGTTTGAGTTTTCCTTTTGAGTTTTCGTGGTTTTGGTCTGTTTTAACTCGTGCACGTGAAATATCGTTAGTTATCCGTGGGTTTGATTCGTTGATCGTATCTAGTGGATTCAGGATGTAGTTCTGGTTTCGTATTGATTGGGAGCGTTGAGGTAGACATATGAAAGACTTGGTCGCGCCTACACGATTAAGTAGGTGGCCCTGAGAGAATGGTCGGAATGCCCTTAGTGGGGATGAAAGAGTTAAAAGTTCGTAGAAGAACTAATGTGGTCATGAGGTCTCTTAGGAGTGCCAAGGGAGATGAATAGAGATTTGTATAATGTATGGATATTGGCACAAGTAACGCGCCATAGAGAGTGTTGGAAGGGGATATAATACCTCAAAGGTATTTATGATTGTTCGTAAGGCATGTAAGTTTTCTGAAAATTTCCTGATATTTAGTAGGTTTGCCTATTACTGTGAGGTAGAACCATAAATAGAGCAAGTAGGAGAAGTGAGAGGAGTTGTAGTTAGTGCATTTCCAAGGAAATTGTTGATGGAATGATTTTAAGAGCAAGAGTTGTCAGAAATTGCAACGGATGCAAGGTAAAATTTGAATTGCTTAGTAGTAGATTGGCTGTGAAAAGCGGTTGAGTGGTCTGATAAGAGGAAGTATTGGTCTTTTAGAATACGTGTAGATTTTCGCGAGTAGAACGAGGTAGAAATTTATTCGTATTGCTTCTAAGAGAGGGTTCAAGGAGGACGTAGTTGAAACTGCTAAGGATGTTGTATGAACGCTTTGGGTTTACGGTTATGATTTTGGCTTCGCCGAGGCGCTAGCAATTTTCATGGAGTCAATGAACCGGGGGTGCATGACAATATATAAACGAGTTGTCATTGGGAGCATCGATGACATCTTGATCTACTCAAATCTAAGAAGGAGAGTGAGGCGAATTATGAGTTGGTTTTGGAGTTGTTAGGAAAGGGAATTATACGTGAGATTTTCAAGTGTGAGTTTTAGGATTAAGTTGGCTAGGATGAGTAGTCAGAGATGATGGCATATCGTGGAACCAGCAAGGGGCAAAGTGAAGAAGGGTGAGGAAGCGTTTTGGAGACTGAAGAGGTGGATTGGATAATGAGCAGATCTTGGAATTATCGGAAGGACTGGATGAATTCGCGAAGCATGACAATACGTGGAGCAAGGATTTGGATGTATACGAGAACGACAAAGAAAGGCGGTTGTTTATACGTTATGGGAACTAAAGATTTGGAAGAACTAGATAGACTTAGTTAGTGGAGCTGGATTGTTATATCTGCCTAGAATGCTAGAGGTATTTAGGGAACGAGACGTAGAGAAAGATCTATACAGATCATGAACGCCTCCAACACATATTTAATCATCCTGATTGAACATTTGGAAAAGGTGATGGGTGGAGTTAAGTGATGAAAGAAAATTGCAAGGCCAAGTACCATCTGAGAAAGGCAAGCATTGTTGATGATACATGGAATAAGAAGAATGAAGTGAAGCTGAGACGAACTTGAACTATATGGATGACGTATTAGGGTGGTTTGGATGAAGGATGTAGGTTTCACGAGTTGAGATGTCTAAAGCAGAGAACGCGTCAACATGTATGTTGCGTGGCTTGGACAATCATATGGAGAAAAGGGACGTAGACTATACTTCCTACATAGATAGGAGTAGCTTAGAAAGGGCGATGTAAGGACGAAGTTGGTGAAAGGGATACATAATGGGGTGGAGGAATAAGTACGACGAGAGTTGGGTGATAGTCGATAGACTGACTAATTCATCTCATATTTCAAGAGGAATGAAAAGTCACGTAGTTGAGAAGTTGGAAGGATTGCGTACGGATGTGATGGAATAGAGGGTTTTGCGTAAAAGTTAGCCTAATATGTATGGAATGCCTTATGAAGGATTATGGCAAGGGAAGAAACGATGGGAAGCAAGCGTAGTATACCGTTGATAGACTAATGTTTGGTATGAGCATACTATAGGGGTAATTGAGAAAGACGCCTAGAGCATTGGCGTGAGATTTGGAGATAGTTGGAGAACGCATTATATTAGGAAGAATTCTCCTACAAAGAGAGAGTCACCGGTGAGAGGGGCATATTCCCCATTGATGAGGATGTAAGGAATAAAGGAGGAAACACCTAAATTATAGGCTGAAGACGGGATATAAGATGGTATGGAAATTAAGATTGTGAAGAGACAAGCGAAAAGTAATATGGAGGAAGAATGATTCGAGGGAGGAAGAGGTTGTGAAGATAGTGGGGTGATATTGAGGAGAAACCGTTAGAGCAAGAGGTTAGTAGTCACGAACAATGGAACGTCCACCTAGAGAAAAGGTGTAGCACATGTTAGTATGAAGGATGGTTAGTTACTTGGTGCCGAGCATGGGAAAGCAAGGATTAGGTGGTGGTTATGACATGTTTCATGTGAATGTTATGGGAAGCTTTTGGTTATGCAAACCTGCATATACCATTGGATGTGATTAAGGTTGGGAGAACTTTCGATTGATGGAAAATATGTAGAGGATAGAAGCCGTTAGGTCTGGTGATAGGAATTGTAGTAGAAACTGCTGGAGTTAATTCATAGGAGATGAGGTGGATCACCGTTATAGTGGGATGAAGTTAGAAACAGCCAACGTATTGGACCGAAGGTGGATCGGAAAACTATGGAGGTGGTGGCAGGTTGAAAATGGCAAAGAACCGACAAGAAATCTATGCGGGCGAGAGGCATAAGCCGCTGGGATTTAAGATTGGAGGTAAGGTTATGCTAGAGGTTTCACCATGGAAAGGAGTGATGTGGTTTGGGAAGAAAGGGAATATGGCACCTAGAATCATGGGTCCGTTAGAAATTTCTCGAAAGGATTGGACCAATGGCTTATAGGTTGAGGAATTACTGGGAGAATTGAGTAGTGTGCATGATGTATTTCGTGTATCAAGCTTGAGGAAATGCTTAGCAAGAACTGACTTGCATGAACCGTTAGATGATATTAGTATGGATACGAGTCTTCATTTCATCGAAGAGCCGGTAGAGATTTTGGGTCGTGAAGCTAAGACGTTAGATAAAGGGTAATATACCGTAGTTATGGTTAGATGGAATTTGGAACGTGGACTAGAGTTCACGTGGGAACGGGAAGGATTTTTGAGGAGCAAGTATCCTCAGCTAATTGATAATGACGATCCTAAGGAGTAAATCTCGGGACGAGATTTCTGTTAGGAGGGAGTGATGTGACAACCGTGGTTTTGAGGTTCGTCACTTGGTCTTATTTTAAGGTTAATTTATGTGTGACTATGTGATTTACGTGTTTACATGTTATTTTGCGTGAATGAGGTTGGTGTGGATATCGTTTATGGGTATAAAGTACTCATAAGTAAATCGAGGAACGATTATTTCATGTTCATGAGCTCACAATTAGTGACTATGAAATGAAATGGTGTTATTTTGGTGTTTACGTATACGTATAGGTATTATAGTAAATTGTATTTTTTTTTAGGTTTTGGGGTTTAGCATTTAGAGGTCTCGGGTAAGGTGCTTAGTCATGTGAGTATTTTTCGGGATGGTTTTAATTTATTTAGGACTTAGTTATAAAGTTTATTTCAAAATTTAAGATTTTTTTTTAAAACTGTATATTTACGTTTTTTACGGTATACGCGTAAATTTGACTAGTTTTACGGTTTTGAGGTTTTGGAGGTTTTAGGAGCTGAAATAAATTAAGGTAAATTAAGGTATTATTAATAACATAATAATAATTAATAAAAAAGAAAAAAAATAAAAATATATATATATATGGGTCGGTTAGGTCCGAATAAAAAGAAAAAAAAAGAAAAAAAAAGAAGGTGGGTTGTATTGGGCTAGATTCTTGGAGAAAAACTATATAAGGACTTTTATTATATCATAACTCTCATAAATCCCTGTAGAATTATTAGAGTCGACGGTCACATCAAAAAAAAAGTAGGGTTTCTTCATAAATTTGGGGGTTTTCATAAATCAAAGGTAAATCTTTATAACCCTTTTTAATTGAAGTGTTTTTAATTCTTTCTCAATCATCCAATGATGGATTTAGGCTAGGGTTTGAATTAAATCTGTATATATATATGATATTATAATGATTATATTAATTAGATATAATTATTATACATGGTGATGGTAATTAATTAAGCTAATTGTGTTAAATTCGTTTTTAAAAACTGGGCAGAATTTTAGGTCACTTGTTTTGATCATATCTAGAGTTCTACAAACCCTTATTTTGCGATCCAAGCATCCCTGAATAGGTAATTGAAATGGCTTTCAAATGAAAGAAACTAGAACTAAATTGGAGGTTTGGAGGTGGGTCAAAAACAGGTTACAACAGTCGGAGGTCAAAATAGTTTTGAAATCAGTCGGGTTTAATTTAATGTTTTAAGGTGATTGAGGTACTTAGATGTACATTTGAACCCTCTAATGAGCATGGTAGTTGGTTTATATATTAAATAAGAGTCCTGGAGGAGGGTTAAGCAAATGGGTTAGGGTAAGACCCCCTAATCATAACAAACTTTTTGTATGTTCAAAATCAGTAAAATCCGGATAGACAAAAGTATATATATATATATATATATATATATATATATATATATATATATATATATATATATATATATATATATATATATATATATATATATATATATATATATATATATATATATATATATATATATATATATATATATATATATATATATATATATATATATATATATATATATATATATATATATATATATATATATATATATATATATATATATATATATATATATATATATATATATATATATATATATATATATATATATATATATATATCGGGGCCTTAACAGTAGCTTTAAGATTGGGGAAAAGGGGAGGAGTTAGCTAACATATGTAAGGGCATAGGATTTCCTTTACAGAGGTCATGGGTATGGTTAGGTGGGCGTTTGGCTTATAGTTTGGAGACCTAAAAGTTGGGACTATTTTGTGTAAAATATGAACGTGATAGGTATGAAACTTAACCAAGTTAAGGACTTGTTAGGGAAGGGTAATGGGGTGTTTAGAGCATATGAATAGGGAACATATATGGGAGAAGGCTAGTTGTCCATCATAGGTTGATAAGCCATTTTAGTGTTTGGTCCATGTTTTGATTGTGTGATTTTATTTGTTAGCTTTTTGCTAGTGCGCGGATTTTTGGAGAAGCTCAATCAGGTGAGTTTCATAGTCCCATGTCTAATAATGATTTTGATTTCCAGATCGGATGGAAGTGACACTGTCTTGTTTTTATAAATTATGTTGTGAATATTTTGTGTTTGGTGATGGACTTGTGCATACTTATGTGATTAACTACTAGTTGATTCATGATTGTTTTATGTTTTGACTTGGTACCAAGGGGATGATGACAAGGTGGGGCCTTGGAATTTGGTTCATAGGTGTATGGGCGCCTATGGGACCATGGTGTTTGGTAAGGCTGGGAGCCTTGGATTTTGTTTGGTTTGTTAAATCTTGAATATTAGTTGTTAATGCATGTTTGTATCACATTGTCCATATGTTCTTAAATTTGGTTATTATTCACAGCTTATGGTTGCATTGGAGTCTAAACCTATGACTCTCACCAACTTTATGTTGACGTGTTTTAGTGTCTCTTTCATGTGAGAATGTGGTTAAGCTTGAGAACAGAAGTGGCTAGCTTTGGAGGCATTAGGATTGCATTTAGAAGGAGATCATCGTTCCTTCTTAGTTTATTTCTTTGTGTTTTGAATAAGTGATACTTTGTGGACACCTTTATGATGTTTTGTTTGTGGTAATTTTTTGTCTTGGGTAAGAGGTAGGACTGTTACCTACTTGCCTAGACTCCTGCATTTTGTGGAGATATTGTCATGACATTTGTGTCACCATTTTATGACATTTCCATTTCATTTAATTATCTCTATAGACACGCCATGTTGTGATGATATATATACGTCGCGCCCCATATTCCGCCATGTTGGGGTGTGACATGTGGTGTGTGTCTTGCATCCTTCACAAGGAGTTGATCCCTCCTACCCAAAAACTTATATTAAATTAGAGGCAGCCTCTCTAATTTGCATGACGAGGTCACCCCTCCAAGTATGCATGCACGTTGATATTTCATGACCTATATTGGCTAAATGGTAAACATGTTAAATAGTTTTTATAAGATAAATATAAGGCTTTTCAAACTATAAATACAGTTTTACTAAGATATACCAGGTTATTCAGGACTTAGTCTTTTCTGCTGCTTTATGCTTATATGCTTATATTATTAATGCTTTACTTGTATATCCGTACACTGAGCGTTATGCTCAGCCGTTTTTCCTTTCATGTTCCCAAAACGGCAGGTACTCAAGGACGTTCGTAGACTTCAAGCGTACGTGCATATGGATTGAAAGCTTCCTAGCCTTCATTACTTTATGCATTTCTTCATACTTTTGATACTCATTTCCATGGACATTGTTTAGTCCTTTTCATTTACAGTACTTATGTTTGTGTGTGATGAGTTCTACTTTTGGGATACCGATGTTTGTTTTCGGTATTTCCTATATGGTCATGTGATGTTTTATACATTTATCCTTGTATGCTTTGATGACACGCCATAATCACGCGTGACATTCCATTTATCAAAATGGGGTGTTACAAAATTTGTGGGAGATTTTAGAATATTACCTCATCATCTTTGGGAAATTTATTGGTCAGACTCATGGATAAGGAAACCTCACCCACCTCACCATTGCTTGGGATGTTTACTTTTGGATTGTGTTATAAGTGAGATGGTAATTAATTATTTGATCCGGGTGGATATTTATGAAGTTTTGTTTACTTGAAAACTTGCTTTACCTTATCATGGAGATTTTTCCTTAAAAGGGTAAATCTTTTACTCTTCATGATAGGTTTTCCATAGACACTTTTAAGTGTGGGATGAGACGACCTAGAGACTCCATAAATCAAGCTTGAATAACTAGGATTAGATCATTTAGTCTAGAGTGTGGTAGGATAGGAATAAAGGGTATATAGATGAGATGAAGTGTAGGGGTGCCTCTCTTTTGTCTTCTTGATGTTTGTAGGGTTGCTCTCTCTTATTGCATGCATTGGAGCTTATGGAGGAGGCCCTTGTATCGGGTTCACTTCGTTACTATTGTGATTTTCAAAACATTATGCTTAAAATGAATTCACTATAGTAGACCTTTCCTTAGCTTGGGTTAAGCAAAGTTATCAATGTCATAAGTGTAGGGAGTTTACTCCAATACTCTTAAACATTGAGGACAATGTTTATCTTAAGTGTAGGGGGGTCTTCTATCAAAGTGACCTTACCTAGAACACTGTCATTTCCTTCATGATAACATGGAAATTAATTTTTCAAACATTTTTCAAATTTTTGATCTACTTTGGCCACCAAAAATATGCATCATAATTTTTGCATTAATCATTTTTTCATTTGCATAACATATTTGCATTGTATATATTTCTTCTTTTATTTATCAAAAAAATATAAAAAAAGAAAAAAAAATATAATAAAGGATATGGTTTAACAAGTTTAGAAGTCATTGACATATTAGGCCCACCATGGATACTTTGACTCAACCCAAGTTTGCTTATCTAAGCTTACTCTAGCTAGTATCCTTAACCATGTAGACCTTTATTGGTTTATTAGGCTAAGCATCCACTAGTCTCATTATTTGAGATTTTAAGCTGTAGAGAACAAGAGATGATAGAGTTTGAAGTAAGTGTAAAGGGCTAGATAAACCTCATATTAATTAATTGTGGCATTTATATCCCTTTCGTGACCTTTACTTTCTTGTCAACGCATGTATATATGTTAATAAATAATCAAGAACGGTTTTAATTGGTTTGTAGTCTCTTATGCATTTTTGACTAGTCATTCGTGGTTGGTATAAGTATGTCTTAAGATTCTAAGTTAGAATGTTTTATATGTGCTAGACTTATGTCATGCTTAATACTTAGCGGGTGTTTTTCCTTTTATTCTTTTCAACTTTCTTTGTGAGGAATAAAAAAAATAAGAGTGGCTTATGAAAAAAAATGAGTGGCTAGAAAAAAATAGAAAAAGAAGAAGAAAAAAAAATTAAAAAAAAAATTATACAAGACTCCCAAGAGGGGCAGTGAAATGTTAATTATAGTAGCTATTAAATTTCAATATTACTCTCACAAGGGTTGCGGGGATTTAATAGTTGCTCTAATCAAATATTACCTTGACAGGTTGCGGGATTGAAGATCCAAGGTCTCAAAAAGGCGGCGGATATAAATTATTACGTGAGTTTTATTTTTCTTTTCTTAGCGAGTATGTAGCTAATTATTAATGCATGACATAAGGATCTTACACATAAGGCGAATGACTTATTATTTTGGGTCAGACTTATATTAATTATGGGCGGTTTTTCAAGTAATGGATAAGATGGTTACTTAGGATTAAAACCGTGCTTCCTTATTTTCAGATTTTACATTTCTTATATTTCACACTTTAAATAATGAAAAATTTGCCCAAAAGAAATTTGCTCAAATAATAACCTGTCTTAGAGGCAAAATAAGTGGGGTATAATAGTAACACAATTAATCTTTATGAATAAGTCGATGCACTTTCACTTATGGATAACAATAATTTTGTTTTTAAGCTTGGTATGGGGAAAGTGAAACTTGATGATGATAAGTGTTCATGGTACCAAAGCCCTAATTAAAGTTTTTGATTTCTTTATGAGTTATTTCCATCACAACCATTTCAAGAAAAATCCAAAAATATATAAATAGAATCATTTTCTTTACATTGCATTGTAAAAATCAAAATCATGCATCATATAGTGTAGTGTAGTGTAAAATCATTCCAAATTGTCCAAGGTGAAGTAATTATGAGAAAAGTGTAATTTGGTGCTTTAAAATGTGGCATTGCATGAGGTCATGGCAATGATCAAGTGTAGGGGATTTGATATGAGTGAAATCTCATATCAATTATATCATATTTAACCCTAAACACAAAGTAAAATACCTGGTTTTGATGTGTAAAAGCAATATTATGGGTATATTTTGTTGTTTGTGCTTGTGTAGGTAAAAAGATACAAATATGAAGCAAACATGGAATTCAAGCCAATATTGATGAAGAAAAGACAAAAGAAGGATGAAAGATGACAAGTTAACACAAGTCAAAGGATGTTGTTCCCTAATTTTATCACTTCACCATGATTGATTATAAGAAATAAAGAAGAAAGATAGAAGATTTCTAGAGAGAGAAAGTAGTGAAAGAAAGTAGAGAGATAGATATGATTAACTAGGAGAATTTAGATTAGAAAAATGAGAACTTGCCTACCCTCCTAACATGCTAGGAGGGTGCTTATATAGTCCACCCACATGCGGGCTTTCTATTGGACTATATTGTTTTGGGCTTGGTTTGAATAAATGCTTAGTACCTTGAAAGAGGCCTTTTAAGCTAACCATCAAGCCCGTAATATCACGACTATTTTAACTAACTATTACAATGTTCTAATAAATATTGCAATATATCCTATGACCGAACATTCTTGTTTGACTCAATATTTTGAGGCTAACCAATGTGAGGTCATTCCTCTTCGATATTTGGAGATCATTGGTGATTATGATTTTCGTCATAAATGAGTCTTGAACGTGTAACAGTAGTTTTGTTCCTTCATGTTGTGATCTTTGAGCCTCTGTCGTTGTCTTTCGACTTTTCCTTTAAAATTGAGATCTTCAAATCATTCTTGACTTGTCTTTGCCATCTTGCGATCTTGTGTATTTATCCACATGCTCATACTTTGCATCATCTTGAAAGCTTTCTCAATCTCCTTTGATGAGAGGTCATTCCTCTACATTAATTGATAAGGAAGATTTTGATCATCAGAGTTGTGGAAATCTTTAGCTTTCTTGATTGTTGAATGTCTTTTGGCATGAGTATGTGGTTATGAATCTTCGACTTTGTTAAGTACACCGTAACGCTACCTTCTCGAGACAAAACTTAGACACGGACTGAATGGCTTTGACATTCGACCTCAATCGGTAGCGTTTTACCTCCGGTCGATGAAGACGGTTACACAATATTAAATATTGTACCTGTGATTAGGTAGATTCATTTAAGAATCTCATAGACAGGGTTTCACGGCAATACTAGCCGTTCTCTTTACTCGACCGTCTCAAAGCAAGACTGCGAACATAAAGAGTGAATCAATTGGATAAATATCCGCTTGATTAAAGTCGTCAATTCAAATTCCTGGAACAAGTTTGATTCATTAAGAATCTTACCATTGTTGCTTTCCAGTTGACACAAGCTTGATTCATAAGAATCTCACATGTTACCTACCGTAGCGCTGTTTGATGTTGACGCTAGAAGGATTTCCATTCGTCATTGTGAATATTAATGAATATCGCTCTGAATGTTCTGGCAAGACCGTAAAGATATTGCGTAGAAACCTGAAACGAGTTTGAATCAATTCAGAATCAAACCACTGTTGCTTTTCAGTTTACACATGTTCAATTCTAAAAGAATCTTACACATGACCTACCGCAGTGCTGTTAGATGTTAACACTGGAAGGATTTCCACTCATCATTGTGAATACTAAATAGTATCACTCTGAGTGTTCTAGCAATATTGCAAGGATATAGCGTAGGACTCTCTTGATCTTCATCCGTGTGTCCTAACGAAATTTGATTGATCTCTTGGCTCTAGACTCGATTTGTTCACTTTTAGTGGTCGGAGGCTCGAGCAGATGCCACCTATTCAATATCAACTAACTCGGAGTGAGAAAGTCAATAGAAGTCGTGTTGATCTCCATGACAATAAAACAAACTTCTTTTGAGAGAAGCCTGAGTTAGCTGGGGAGAGGTTGTGCATTATATCACTGGGTCCATGATGCGTTGTCTTTATGATGTGTTGACCCGGTTTCTGCCTAAGTTGTATGGAGGGCTAATTTCTTTTCACCCTTTATCCTTACATTTCCTTTTCATTCTTCAACCCCTTCAATGCTTACCAAGACATCATTACTAACACCTTGTTGTGATTGTTCTAGTGCTAGCATCAGTACTTAGTCGGCATTCAGCTACGTTCACGTTCTACTCCATCTTTCCTAAGGACTTCTAATAATCTATTGGATTGTCCCTGGGAAGATCCCTCCGGTTCTGGTTGGATCATAGGACTTAAGCCTAACCACCCTTTTGACACCAATAACGTTATGAGTTAAAGATGTTGTGGGTATTTGATCATAACCATGAGTGCTTGAGTCTTTAGATCACATTTTAATCACATTTTCTCCCCTGTCTCTAATATATAAAATCGTTTGATATTAGAGATACCAAATTTGATTAAAATATATTGTGAAGAAAATAGTCTTGAAAAACTTTCGGGAGAAAAATGTATCAAACTTAGCATGAATTTGGAATGCTCCCCCTCAAAATTTGATCCAATTGAATTGTCATTGTGAGGATATGATCCACATTTCGCTTTTTGAGGATGAGAGTTGTTGAACACACAGTTTTTGAAAGATTTTGAATAATCATTGAAAAATTCTTGAAAAAATTGTGTTCAACGCTTTTTGAAAAACTCTATTTCTTTTTGGCGAAAAAGTTTTTCTGAAGCATAAACTTGAGTTCATAGACTTTGAATATCTTGACAAATCCACTTAAGTGTAAGAAGATTTAACTTCTTTTGCTGAGGGTAAGCGCACTAAATCGTACACTCCTCCATGAATATAGAACCGGGTTGCAATCTGAAAGTGATTACAAGCCATTGTGTTGAGCTCAAAACGTGGAATGTTTTGTGACAATCTCAACCCAAGATAGATTGCTCTATCCGTTGTGTGGACAAATTGTCCAAAATAGACATTTTTCTTTATAAAAGGTAGAAATGAAATGTTTTGAAAAAATATTTACAACTTTCATTCGAGCTTTATGTACACGCCCATGTCGTTATTGAGCGACATTTCTAGGTACGTCCATATTATCGATACTGAAAGACATGTCGAGAAGAATCTTTTTGGTATTTTGAAAGTTTTTTTTCATTTTTTATTTTGGTTTTATATGTTTATTTACGTTTCATTTTATTTTTGTATTTTTCAAGTTTTTCGAAAATAATCCAAAATAGACTTTTGTACAACAGAATAAGGTGATATAAAATGTACAGAATTGGAACCCGTTGAGGAAGAAGTGGGTTCAGAATCCGCTGAGATACCTGCAATCACAGAAGAAGAGTTTGCACAAATACTAGTATTAGGAGTAACAAATTCCTTTTCAGCATGTAGAACAGTAGCATTAGTGTTGGGGCAGGTGTCATCACTCTTCTCTATTGTAATCCACTTAAGACCAACATCCTTGAACATCCTACCCGTTGGTTTCCACTGAAGGCTAGATTTAGGAGTAGTTTTCTCTTGCACAGCGGAAGACTTCTTTGGAGAGAAACTATGTCCTTTTTTAATCCACGTTTCAGATTTGTTGTTATTGCTTTTCTTTGCGACGGGTTTGTATCTCCTTGTTGTCTTATGGGATTTTGTATTTGATCTTTGTTCAAAGGAACGACATTTGACCTCATAGAGATATTGCAGAATACAATGGTCATGATTTTCATTGTGAATGTCCTTTTTGCAAGTGGGACATACAGGGAATTTGGGATTCACGAAAGTACTTGTATTCCTTGGTTTTCCAAATCGTTCAGGCGTAGTGTTCGAAACACGACTAGTCATGGACGGTTTCCAATTCCTAGATTGCTGGTGAGGGATCCTAGCTTTTGGTTGACTACCATTAGGAGTGTGTGGAACTCTAGGGGGATTTGGTGAACTAGGTTTTGAATACACGGGTTGGTCTTTCTGAATCTTCCCGTTTTGCTTAGCATCCTCTAGGTTGTTGGTATGAACGAAGTCATTTGAACCTACAGATTCCTTTGTGGACGCAAATGTCACACGTTTTGGAGGAGTCCTAGAAGTGTTGGGTGCATTCACATGGTTGGGTTTAGAAACAGTGTGCTTTCTAAATGGAGGAACATAGGGTGAACTTGATGGTTTTGGAACACTTGGTTGCACATCGGTCTGAGGGGGTAACCTAGATTTTACATGAGAAGAATTGGAGAAAGGAGTCGGTTTTCCTAAGATGGATGGCTTTGGATCCTTGTAGGCATTGGGTTGTCGAACAACGGGTTTCACAACTTTAGGTTCCACAGATTTCCCACCGATTTTGGCAACGAGTTTCTTCAACTCCTCTATCGCTATGTCCTTTTCTTGCAAATGAACTTTCAAGTCTGTAATTTCCATACTCTTTTCGTTCATTTCTCGACACAAGGCAGAAAGTTTTACTTGCAAGTTATTATCATTTGGACCTTTTCCGACTTTGTCTTGCAAAGAAAGTTCAAGAGTATGACAGTATTTTTGAAGGAATTCACATCGGTGTTGAATTAACGCAAAATCCTTTTGATCAATATTATCTGTGTGTTTCGAAAGCTCAGTTTCAAGACGTTCACACTCTTTGACTTGATCAAGATATTTGCATGCTACATCAGAATATTCGTCTATATCTGCACAAGATGTAAGAGCAACACACAAAATATCTTTGGAGAGACATTCTTGTAAGAGTAGATCATATGCTGTGGAAAACTCGTCTCTTTCAGGTTGATGATCGTCAATTTCTTTTTCAAGAGATTCCACATATTTCAAATCGTCAAACATTTCTTGCTCGATTAACTTTTCAAATTCCAAAGCATCTTTCTTTGTTCTTTCTGCAAGTGGAATCAAAATAGTTTTCACAAGCACAGTTATATCGTGAGGAATTTCTTTACCGCCATTTGAAAGTTCACGTTTTTTCCAGTCATCGTCAACAACCTTTTTGAAATTTTCAATGTTACTCTTAAGAATACGAAGTGCTTGCTTACTCTTGCTTATAGAAGCTTGATGCGGGAAGTACCCAATATATTTTGAAACATTAGTTTTCTTAGTGGCAAAAACTTGTCTCCATTTAATTCTTATTTGTTCACATTCGAAAAATATTTGCTCACGAGACTTCTGTGTTTGCGGTTTGAAAAGACCATAGATACTGTTTTCATAAGCATAATTATATGGTTTAACAAACTCTGTATTAACTTTTGGTCTACTCTTTCTTCCAAATCGGTTGTCTCTTCACTGTCAGGCCTAACAACAAGGCAATCAAGATCGGTCCATTGGGACTCATCAAGATATAGGTGTTGCTTCTCAGATTGAGCTTGCTCTAGGTACTTGGGATTTGCAAAACTAGGTCTATCCTTGAAAAACGAACGAGGTGCCAACATTCTCATGGTTTGAATTGATTGATTAGTTTTGTAAACAATTTTCTTGTAAAAATCAATTTGAGTTTCAAGTTCCACGATTTCGTCGATGTCATTCGCTTGTTTAGTTTTGAAATCCTTTTCATCTTTTCAACCACTGCTTTCTTTTCATTAACAAGTTTAGTTTTATCCTCTTGAAGAAAACCATTTACTTGAGTTAGCTCATTGACTTTAGTGGTAGCAAGATACGTTTTGTGACGTTCGGTACTAAAAGAGGTGTTATGATTATGTTTCTCTTGTTATAGAAGCTTAAGAGTTTTGTTATATTTCTGTTGATAATCGTCCTTTTTGACATTAATTAAACACCCTTTGTACCACTCAATCTTATTGGTCTTTTGAAGAAGCTGAGCTCTGTAGCTATCAATGGTCTCACTAGATTTAATTAGAACATCTTTGCATTCTTCAAAATTTTGAGTGAGTGTAGCGTTTGCCTTCTTTAATTGCTTTTTACTCTTTCTAGTTTCTTTGACATCTTTTTGTAAAGTGGTAATTAAATTAGCAAGCACAATACGCTCCTCATCATCATACTCATTTGCATGTTGATCATCGTCAGACTCATTATTGCATGTGTCTGCGGAATCAAGTATGGTATTTCTATCAACCTTTTCATCATACATGTGTCAATAAGGGTTTGAGTTTGATCACAATTCTCATGCGTATTATCATTGGCAAACACATTATATTCATCATTGTGTACCTCTTTCAATGGGTCAGAGTTGAAGACAGGGACATTATCATAGGAAGGTGTATTGCTGATGACATTCTCAGAACTGATGTCTTGTGTGCCAGTGTTGTTGCTTTCTTTCCCATGTATGGTATGATCATTCTGCGTACCATGCTTTGTGTTCCGTGATGTGCAGCTTTCATTCACATGACCCGATACTGTACCACAATTTGCCTTGAACCTTTTATCAATCTCTTGTTCGTGAATTATTATTCTGTGGACATAGGTTGCAATGGATTGGATGTTACGTGAGATCACGTCTTTGAACGTTTGAGCACTTTTATGATGTCTCATGAAGCATCGCTGTGTACTCGAAGACATGAGAAATTCAGAATCAAACATCTTTTCAAATGTCGTGTTGAGTTCAGTGAAGGTGATCTTGCATTCATTCCCAAAACGTCTTTCTTTGGTGAGTTGTGCCTCAAGTTTCTCCATGGCTTGTGTGAAAGCTCTTATGAATGTGCTAGTGGATTCACTAAGTCTAGCAGGACTTTTGAAAGACTCTCAAACGATGATTGGAGTATTCTAAAACTTTCCATGCATTTATCTCTCAAGAAGCGTGTTCGTTGTTGTAATTGTTCCATTTCAAGAGTTGTCACAATTGGACACTCATTGCTCTTTTCCATGATGATGGTGTCTTGGTTGATGAAGAACTTCGGATCTTAAGTAGATATGGTGTGATTGGGTTGTGGTTGAAAATCCGAAAATTCCGATTTTTTTTCCTAGTCCGACAATAAATTCCTCAGGCCGACAAAATGGTAAACCGAAAATTTTTGGATTACCAGATTTTGAATACAAGTTAGAAATAGCCAATAACTAGTAGGGTAAAAGTTTTGAAAAGTGAAAATTTTAATGAAAAATAAATCCTAAAAAATTTGAAATTTTCGTCGAAAATTTTTTCGCATCGCCAAAATTTGAAATCGAAGCTTAAATGGCCTAAAAATGGTACAGGAAAAAATAAATTTTACTATGGTTTTCCCGTCTAAAAACGTTTTTTAAATGGCCTAAAAATGGTCCAAGACAAGTCTAGATGGTGGCTAAGTCTAAAAACACTTCAAACAAAAAATGCTCAGTTTCGGAATAAGTGTATATTTCGGTATAAATGGTGATTTCGGAATAATGTAGATTTTCGGATAAATGCAATGTTTTCGGAATAAGGAAGATTTTCGGATAAAGGCACTTTTTCGGAATAATGAAGATTTTCGGATAAGTGCACTATTTTCGGAATAATGCCTGTTTTCGGAATAAAGATCTTTTTCGGAATAATGAATTTTTTCGGGAAAATGAGGTTTTCGGATAAATCACTGTTTTCCGGAAAATTCCATGTTTTCGGATAAAATGTATTTTCGGAAAAAAATGTTGTTTTCGGATAAACTAAAGAATTCGGATAAAGTGTTTTTCGGATAAAATTGATTTTTCGGATAAATCGCTGTTTTCGGATAAAGCACTATTTCGGATAAATGATGTTTTCGGATAATGCAGTTTCTTCGAAATAAACACTTACCTTGACTTTTTCGGATAAACCCAACTAAAACCTCACTTTTTCGGATAAATCTCTTTTTTTGGATAAACTGAATTCGAATAAAGCTTGATCTTCGGAATCTTTAAACCCTTTTCCGAAAATGTTTTTGTTGGCCACCTAACGTACTGTTCTTCGTACCGAGCCCCAAAAACAATCCAAACACCTCAAAAACTTGCGATTTTAACCACAAAAACTTAACCAAATCCTTGCCACATCTATGAAAGTGATTTATATCAAGATTTAGAGAACGAAAAACACTAAAAAAAAATAATTCGAGATGATTTTGATGATAAATCAACCGAACCAAACAATAAACTAAACAACCAATCACAAATCTACCCCGTGTCGATTGATACCAAATGTTGTTCCCTAATTTTATCACTTCACCATGATTGATTATAAGAAATAAAGAAGAAAGATAGAAGATTTCTAGAGAGAGAAAGTAGTGAGAGAAAGTAGAGAGAGATACATGATTAACTAGGAGAAATTAGATTAGAAAAATGAGAACTTGCCTACCCTCCTAACATGCTAGGAGGGTGCTTATATAGTCCACCCACATGCGGGCTTTCTATTGGACTATATTGTTTTGGGTCGGGCTTGAATAAATGCTTAGTACCTTGAAAGAGGCCTTTTAAGCTAACCGTCAAGCCCGTGATATCACGACTATTTTAACTAACTATTACAACGTTCTAATAAATATTACAATATAAACCTATGACCGAACATTCTTGTTTGACTCAATATTTTGAGGCTAACAAAGGACCTTTATTGATAACTTTGAAAGTAGAGGGACTAAAAGTGACAAGTTGGAAAAGTTAAGAAGATAGTCAAATCTGGTCAAAGTTCAAGTCAACAAGTCAAGGGACCATTATTGTTCAAGAATGAAGTCAAAAGGGCCAAAAATTGACAAACTTATGAAGTTCCTAGCTCATGATACAAAGATGATAACAAGAGGGACCTAAATTGCCGAAAATGAAAGACAAGTTAAGATCAATCCGTGTGCTATGTCCATCAGCCAATCAAAAGCCAAGGAAAAGGGGTCAAGGATCGTTGACTGCTTTGTTTAAATAAAGAGAGAGATGGTTATTAAATGAGGCAACAAATCATAACAGTGCAAACGCACTAACCTTCTCTCCACCAATCATATTTCAAAAAACGGATAACGATCCGTGTTTAATACTTTCCTCCAATAAACACATAACACGTGGACCTCCTAACTCCAGAACGAAGAACAAGATATAGTGGATTTCATAAGGAGCTCTCAACATGAAATATACTCAGAATGGAGAGACGAATATATCCCACCTATCTAATTAAACTGAAATCCACTCATGAAGAAAATCCCAACTGTGTTCATCACCTGCAAATTACAATCAGCTAATTGAAAACACGTGGAAGGCTGTTTATTGGATGCAACACGTCACAAGTACCTCACCAACACTCATTCTTCTTTATAAATACCCTAGTTCTCTTTCATTTCTTGTAATGTAGCTTAGTGTTTAAAAACACACACATTTCCCAATTTCTCTCAGTTTTGTTTCACACAGTTAGATAACTTCTCTCAATGTGTCTGACAAACACTTTGAGAGTTAGTTAGTTAGTTAGTTAAGATCAGTTGTAACTACTTCTTTCATTAATGAAATCCAAATTTACCTAAATCACTTTCATCTCCAATTCACTTGCTCTATCCTTCTATCTTGTTGTTATATGATTGATTCTATCGTTCTTATATGAACAATGGAGTTGTTTTGAGCTTGATTTGGAAGCTTGTTAATGTTCAGATAGTTCATACTCATTCCAGCTCACAGCCATAGCCATTGTTCTTTGTCTTTGATCAGACTTTAAAACATAGTAGAATTGTAGATGATGATGATTGATTGGTTTGTAGTTGATTAGATGAGTTGATTTGGTGTAGATAGAGCTATAAGCGAGCTCAGCGCTCCACTTCTTCACCAAAGAATCCTTCAAGTTTCTTATAAGTCCATTCTTTAAAATTCCTCTAAAATTCTTAATCTGCATGCTTATTGTTGTGTCTTAGTGTAAACAAACTTGTTGATGCCTGTTATATGCTTATTTTCAGTCATTTGATATGTGTTGAGTAGTAGATAGCCTTAGAAGTTGAATTTGTTAGTTCTCATAGCTTATAATTGTGCTTATCAGTTTAACTGGTGTTTGTCTTAGATCATAATTCTTGATCCAGTGTTAGAAAGTTGTTGTTAGAAGTTGATATCCACTCACTAGCTAAGTAAAAGTAAGACTAGAAGTTTTTGCAGTCAAACAATAGGTCAAACAGGCAATTAGTCCTAAAACACTCTGGTCAGATTTTACAGCCAAAACATGCACTTTTCAAACCCTTGCCAAATCTTCATTTCTTGGAGTTAGGAAGTGAAATATGTTTCTGAGTGTAGCTTATAATCCTAGGTTTCTAGTCATATAAGGTAGATAATACAAAGCTTTTGGCTAAGTATGAAAATTTTATCGTCTGATCTCTTCGACTTGATTTCCAGTCTAAAGTGCGACTCAATCGTCTTTTGGTGAACAAGAGAATGGTTTGGTTTTGATTATCTAATTTTAAACTAAAAACAAAAAATTGTCGTTGAGTAAAGTAGAGGCCTTTGCAAAATTTAAACTTAAAATATAAAACTTTGTAAAACTTTTAAACTTAACAAACTTAATTATTCTAAATGTAAAAAGTCCTTTCTATCGGAATGCAACTAAAACAAGTCATCGGAATAATCTATGTGCAGGTCCATCGGAATGCTAAGCTGAATACCCATCGGAATATTAAAATCAATACTGACGCAATATGGTCTTATCGGAATGACCCAGATCGGAATGTATCAGATCGGAATAATCCAATCCAAACACCTCTGTCGCAATGTCGTTCTATCGGAATACAGCAAACAAAATTTGGGCAGCGTTCGACTTAAGGTAACCTTAAATCCCGTCGAAATATGCGATCGCAATAAGCGATCGCAATCCAGATCGGAATAAGGGGAAAATAACCAAGTGATCGCAAAGTAGAACCCTAATGGGTTATTGCGATCAAAACAAGTAATTCGTCGGAATGTGTAGAATCCCCAAGATTGCGATGGAAGCAATACTTAATCCGAAATTGGTGGTAAGCTTAAACTCAATAAGCACAATCAATAAGCTATCTTATCCGAAACTTAAACAACTCAAAAAGCTTAAATTTGACAACTTGTAAAACATAAAAGATTATAAACTTTATGAAATGAACTTTAAAATGACTAAAACCTTTGAGAAATCCGAGAACCAATAAGCTAAAACTTGAAATAAGCCAATAAGCATTAAGAGCTTACAGCTTATACGTGTAAGAGCTTATGTGAAAACAAGGAAGATTAACCTTTAATCACGAAAACATCAAATCAAACGAATGAAGTATGCAATTCGGATCAAAAGCGAAAGTAAACCAAGAAATGTAGAATGAGATTAAAGAACATAAAACTTAACTTGAACTTGATTAATGGAATCCAAATACAAAAAGCTTAAAATGTGAAAGATTAAAAGAAAAGATGAAAGACTTAGTGAGGGAAAGTTTAGAACTTTCTCTCTCTAAAAACTAGAAAGGAAAAATTAAAAGTGCAACTAGTTAACCACCCTCCTAATGTGATTAGGAGGGTATTTATAGGGAAAATGGGAAGTGCATGTGTGGTGTGCTTCCTTCTTTCTTTACTTCTCGACTCGATTTAATTCTTTGTCTTTTCTCGACGTCGTCTCGGGATTTGAACTTGTCTTTAATAATTTTCTTCTTTAATTTACACTTGAGTTCTTTGACTTCATTAAACTTCCGTCTTTAGACTTTTTCTTCGATAAATCTTCAGAATAGGTCTTGGACATCCGTTCTTTAAGCACTCTTGATCTTTTGACTTCGTCTTTTCTCGTTTTCTTTGATAAAAGCCCGTGAAAGCCCGTGTTTTCTTCCTTTTTCATCTTTTGGTCCTAAAACACAATAAAAACAAAAACCACGCATAATTCTGACTTTTACGACATAAAATACACGTTTTGGTCTTGTTAATATTGGAAATAAGTGGTAAAAGGATAAGTGTTTTAACACTTATTAATCCCCTACACTTGACCATTACAATGCCTTCATGCAATGCATTAATTTTAAAGCATGGTTTACATTTTCCATCAGAAATAACCTACCTTGGCTTTTATTCAACACTAAATAAAAAGATAAAAACAAGTAAAGAAATTAAAGACTTACATTGGGTTTTGGCTGCCATGAATGTTTATCATCCTCAAGTTTCACGTTCCCCATACCAAGCTTAAAAACGAGATCATTGTTATTATAAGTTAGCAAACTAACACGAATTCATGTGGGCCAATTATTTACTTAGACTCCCTTATTCCTAGGTGTATCTCTTATATTTTATTTTTGTCTTGAATGATCACGAGGATGCATTGTTTGACTTATTTCGATAGTTATTTAGGCCGAAAATAAAGTGGACGATTTAATCAATAGTTAGCTGAAGGACAAAATCTTTTAAAACTGCTTCTCGGGACCTCATAAAGTTCATATCTTGGCATAACTCGCTTCATGATTTGAGACCTTTATCGGACCGATATTTGGCAGCGACTTCATACTTCGAATCTTTGAGAGACGTTCTTGAAATTATGGTCTTCTCTTCATAATAGGAATTTCTTCACTTGAAGTTTTGAGAGATTCTTCATCTTTGGACCACGACTTCTTCATTTTTCTCCAATCTTTATTTTTGACTTTGATATACAACGATCCGCCTCCTTTTAGGACTTGGATCTATTTATCCTCATACCTTGCTAGGTTCTTTTCGGATAGACTTCTCCATGATCTTTAGGGGCGTTTTTGCTTTTCGTCGTGTTTCTTGATCCTTCATATTGATTTTCGACAAATGATTCTTCACATCACTTTTGGATCTTTAGCAACAAACTGTAGCCCTCATGCCTTGTTAGGGCCTTTTCGGACTCGCCAATCTTCGCATCCCGCTTCAGTAAGTTATGCCTTGGCTATGAACTCTAATTAATACTAAGCAACTTTTAAATGATCTTGGGCTAGAAGCTAAGTAACTTTTCAAATCGTACAACCTTATTTATTGCAAATAAATTTATTAACAAGCGATGGGAGAATAGGCTCATAATTAACTCACATAAATTCACGAAAGAATACCAAACTTATAATTGACTCTATCATCTCTCGTCCTCCACAGTTTAAAATCTCAAGGAATGAGACTCGTGGATGCTTAGCCTATTAAATCAAAGTTTTGGGTTTTCGAGTCATCTATAGGATCTTGCAAATTCTTAGACTTTTTCAAGTTTAGAAATCGCATTTTAAAGTAACCTTGATAAACAACTCTCTAGGACTAATTATAGGAACTTGCGAAAAGTTCTTGTTCTTAACCCGTGAGAGTTAAGACTTTCGCATTTTAAAGTTCCCTATATAAAAGCCTAGCAAAACTTGACTTAAACACGTTAAGGATACTAGCTAGAGTAAACTTAGATAAGTAAACTCGGGTTGAGTCAAAATATTCACGACTTTGAAAAATAAAACCACTTTATTAAAATTTATTCTAGAAAGGAAAGAAAATAATAATAACAAAGGAAAATACAACTATACAACTAGGCCAAAATAGATTAAAAATTTTGAAAAATGTCGAAAAATCAAGTTTTCCGGTTAAAATGAGGACAAATTCATGGAAAAGACCACTTACTTCGATAGAAGTCCCCCCCTACACTTGAGATAAGCATTGTCCTCAATGTTTAAGCATGTGGGAGTAAACTCCCCTACACTTATGACATTGTGCACTTTGTTTAAATCTTGCTAAGGAAAAGACAACTATAGTGATTTCAATGTGAACATATAAGATATGAAATATTGAATCACGAGAGTTGAGGATAGAACCGGGAAGATGGGAACACGGGATCACGGTTCGTCAAAAGTCATCGAGGTACCCTTTGAAGCTTGAATCCCTGCACAGAATAAGAAGCGAGACAACAACACATACGGGGCTCCCCTACACTTATTATGAAAGCAGTAAAGGATAGATCACGGGTTGCCTCCCGAGAAGCGCTTGTTTTTGATAACTGAGTCACGAGCCTGACTCGACCCAAATTTAGTTTATGGGAAACGTGGTGAGGGATGGAATCATCTCATGGGAGATGTCCTCACCAAAGTACATCTTCAAACGCTGGCCATTCACCTTGAAATTGGGCCTATTTGGCTGAGAAAGCTCAATGGTGCCATATGGAAAGACTTTGGTGACGGTGAATGGACCAGACCAGTGGCTCTTCAACTTGCCAGAGAAGATCTTCAACCGAGAGTTAAAAAGTAATACTTGATCACCAACGTGGAACTCTCGGTTCTTGATTCTTGCGTCATGGATGATCTTGGTTTTCTCCTTGTATATCAGTGAGTTCTCGTAAGCTTCATTCCTCAGTTCGTTGAGCTCGTTGAGCTCGTTGAGTTGAATCTTGCGAAGATCACCGGCTTTGCTGATGTCGAAGTTAGCCCACTTCAAGGCCTAGTATGCCTTATGTTCCAGCTCGATGGGGAGGTGGCATGCTTTCCCGTACACAAGACGATAAGGTGTACAACCAATCGGGGTCTTATAAGCTGTACGGAAAGCCCATAGAGCATCATCTAACTTATCGGCCCACGCGGCACGATGCTCTCCTACAGTACGTTCCAGAATTCGCTTCAATCCACGGTTGGAAATCTCGGCTTGCCCATTGGTTTGGGGATGATAGGCAGTGGAAAGACGATGATTAACACCATACTTAGCCATGACTCTTGCAAATTGATCATTGCAAAAATGAGTCCCGCGGTCACTGATTATAGCATGAGGAACACCGAATCGAGCAAACAGTTGCTTCAAAAAGTTCACAACCACCCTCGCATCGTTCGTTGGGAGAGCCTTAGCTTCAACCCATTTAGAAACGTAGTCAACGGCTACGAGGATGTACTTGTTCCCTTTGGATGATGGAAATGGCCCCATAAAGTCGATGCCCCATACGTCAAAGATTTCACATTCTTGTATGAAATTTTGAGGCATCTCATCTTTATGTGTGATCTTGCCTTGCCGTTGGCAAGCATCACAATGCTTAACCATTTCGTGAGCGTCACGATAAATGGTGGGCCAATAGAATCCTGAGTCAAACACTTTCTTAGCGGTGTAGTTGGGACCAAAGTGACCACCGGTGGGTCCTTTATGGCAAGAATCAAGGATTTGCAAAGCTGCCGGTCCATCAACACATCGACGAATGATCATATCAGCACATTGTTTGAATATATAAGGGTCATCCCAGAAGTAAGTCTTAACATCTTTAAGGAACTTCTTCTTTTCTTGGGATGTTAACCCTTTGATGAGAATACCACCCGCTAAGTAGTTTGCAATGTCCGCAAACCACGGGGTGTCATCAAGATTGGAGTGAATAGACATTAAGGTCTCAAGGGTAAAAGAGTCATTGATCTCTTGGTTCGGATGATCCCCTTGATACGGATCCTCAAGTCTACTCAGATGATCCGCGGCTAGGTTTTCAGCTCCCTTCTTGTCACAAATTTCAATGTTGAATTCTTGAAGGAGTAAAACCCAGCGAAGAATTCTTGGCTTAGAGTCGTGCTTAGTTATCAAGTACTTCAACGCGGAATGGTCCGTGTATACGATTGTGGTGGATAAAACAAGATAGGGGCGAAATTTTTCAAAAGCATAGACAACAGCTAAAAGCTCTTTTTCGGTTGTCGTATAATGCAATTGAGCCCCCGTCATTCTCTTTCTAGCATAATGGATTGGTTTGAAGTGTTTATTCACTCTTTGGCCCAAAACCGCTCCAATAGCAAAGTCGCTAGCATCGCACATCAACTCGAAAGGTAGCTCCCAATTAGGGGTAACCAAGATCGGTGCCTTAGTTAGCTTATCCTTGAGAAGATTAATGGCTTCAATACACTCTTTGGAAAAGATAAAAGGAGTATCTTTTTCCAAGAGGTGGGTCATCGGGCGAGCGATTTTAGAGAAATCCTGAATGAATCGACGATAGAAGCCCGCATGACCCAGAAAACTTCTCACACCCTTCACGGTTGAAGGTGGAGGTAATTTGGCTATGACATCCACTTTAGCACGGTCCACTTCAAGATCGGCTTTAGAAATTTTGTGTCCTAGCACAATGCCTTCTTTTACCATAAAATGGCATTTTTCCCAATTTAGAACAAGGCGAGTGTCTTCGCACCGCTTAAGCATACGTTCTAAATTGGAAAGGCAAGAAGAGAATGAATCACCATAAACTGAGAAATCGTCCATGAAGACTTCCATAGTTTCTTCACCCATGTCATGTAAGATAGCCATCATACACCTTTGGAATGTCCCAAGAGCATTGCACAAGCCGAAAGGCATTCTTTTGTAAGCAAATGTTCCATAAGGACAAGTGAATGTGGTTTTATCTTGGTCATGGGGATCGATAGGTATTTGAAAATAACCCGAGAAACCGTCTAAAAAGCAGTAATAGTCATTACCCGGTAGACGTTCAAGCCTTTGGTCCATGAAAGGAAGGGGAAAATGATCCTTTCTCGTAGCATCATTGAGTTTGCGATAGTCTATACAAACTCTCCACCCTGTAACGAGACGAGTAGGAATCAACTCGTTGTTTTCATTGGGAACAACGGTGATTCCGCCTTTCTTAGGCACACAATGGACTGGACTAACCCATGGTGAATCCGAGATAGGATAGATCATGCCCACATCAAGAAGTTTGATAACCTCTTTTTTGATAACGTCATGGATCTTAGGATTCACCCTTCGTTGGCTTTGAATAGTGGGTTTAAAGTCGTCCTCCATGAGAATTTTATGTGTGCAAAAGTGAGGATCAATTCCACGAATATCGGAGATTTTCCAAGCAATCGCTTTCTTATGATTCTTCAGCACGGCGATAAGTCGGGATTTTTCTTCTTCTTTCAGCTCCTTTGCGATGATGACCGGTAACTTCTTGTTGTCTTCAAGGAAAACGTACTCGAGATGAGACGGAATATCCTTAAGCTCAAGATCCGGAGGATTTTCGATGGACGGCGTAGTAAACTTTGAATCATCGGTAGAGATAGCCTTAGGAGACTGTGGAGAAATATGGTCCTCATTGAGAAGTCTCTCAATGGTACGAATGTCTTCATCCCAATCGGTGGGAGAATCATCATACTTAAGATCGAGAGGACCCAAGCTAGCTTCAAAATCATCCAAGTCACTTTCTCCAAAAGGAGTCAATGACAGAGCAATTGAGGCAACGGTTTCAACATTTGGTAGAGAAGAGAGAGTACTTTTGCAAGCGTCATGAAAGTGTTCTTCACAAGCCTCGTCGAGAACATCAATAGCATTTACACTCTCATATGAATAAGGTTGCTTAGAAATCTTACCCATGTTGAAGACAATTTTATCGTCACCAACTCTCATGATTATTTCGCCTGCAGCTACATCAATGAGAGTGCGACCGGTCCTCAAGAAGGGACGTCCAACTATTAATGGAACACGAGGATCCATCTCGTAGTCAACGACAACAAAATCCGCCGGAAAGGTGAATTTGTCAACGCCAACGAAGACGTCTTCGGCTATCCCCACTGGATAAGCAACCGTACAGTTAGCTAATTCCAAAGTCATTTTGGTGGGGACTAGCTCGGGTAGAGATAATTGCTTCCAAACACTTAAAGGCATTAAGTTTATACTAGCACCTAGATCGGCTAGGGCCATGCAATTCTCTACTCCCGGGAAGTTGCAAGGGATCAAGAGGTGACCCGGATCACCAAGTTTGGTGGGAAATTTCCTTAAGAGAACCGCGGAGCAATTCTCATTAAGTTGGGTCTGAGCAATGTCAAGAAGTTTCTCCTTGTCACTAAGAAGATCTTTAAACATCTCCGCGTATTTAGGCATGTGAGCAAGAGCCTCGACAAAGGAGATGTTAAAATTCAATTGTTTAAACATTTTTAGAAAGTTTGAAACTTGAATATCATCCTTGCTCTTTTGCTTCTCTTTCCTCAACCTTGAAGGATAAGGTATATCATATGAGAGGAAGGCTTTAGGGGAGTAGGATCACTCACAACCGCGGGTGGTGTGGGAATGGGGGTAGAAGGCAAAGGAGGTGAGGAAAGTTTCTCTTTTTCCTTGTTCACAATCATGGGTGGAGGTGTAGGAAGCTCAGGTTCCGTATAACCTTTTCCACTACGAGTGGTGATTGCTTTCATCTCCCCTCTTGGATTCGCAACGGTGTTACTCGGAAGAGTACCCGAAGAAGAGGGTTGATTACCTTGGAAGAGCGAACCTAACATATCACGTAAATTATCCGCTTGGGTGCTGAAAGAGTCTCTCATGTCGGCACGAATATCATTGCTTTGTTTCACCATGTCATTCCTTAGCTCGGCTCGAATATCGCTCCCTTGTTTCGCCATTTCTCTCTTCAAGATGATGAATTGACTCTGAAGATTCGTCACCATCTCTCTATTAGTCCTCATAAACGTCTCGACGTCTTGATTCAATGCCATCGGTTGATTGAGAGGTGGAGCTTGGTAAGCTTGAGAATTTCCTTGAGGTGGGTATGGGTTTCTTTGGGATTGATATTGATTGTTAGCACGAGGTTGGGATTGGTTATTTCGGTTATAGCTTTGTTGTTTGTTTTGGTTTGGAGGAGTAAAACCGGGTGGAGCAAGATAGTTGTTTGAACGATAACTTAGAAAGTTACGGTCTCCTTGAGGACGAGCTTGATAGCCTCCCGTGGGATAAGTACAGTATGCCGCGTTAACGTTTTCAGAAAAATTACCTTGAGTAGAAGGACAATCATTGTAAGAATGAGGACCACCACATGTGTCACAAGAAATAGCAGCGGCTTTAGCTTGTTGAGTTTGGTTAGAAGCCAAAATTTGCATACTTTTGCTAATTTCAAGAATAGCACGTTCCATGGCGGACATGTCGGTGGTGGAAGAAGTAGATGAAACATTGACTCTCGGATTAGATCTTGAGGATGCGGATGAATCCCAATTCTTGTGGTGAGTAGTCATGTTTTCAATCAACTCTCTACACTCCTCTGGTCGCCTTTTCATAAAAGTACGACCAGCGGCGGCGTTGATCGTGTCACGATCACGAAAAGTGAGACCATTGTAGAAAGTATCAATGAGAGTGACGGGGAGCATGTTATGGTTCGGACAACGGTCGATCAAATCATTGTATCATTCCCAAGCATCAAAGAGCGATTCATCATTGTCTTGCATGAATCCACTAATTTGGTTACGAAGGCTTGTGACCATGGATGGTGGGAAGTAGCGCGACAAAAAGCGTTGAGTCATGTCATTCCAAGTATGAATAGAATTCATTGGGAGACGGTCAAACCACTTAGTAATGGCCTCAACCTTCGTTGGATCCATAGTGATTCCTTCTGCTGATACAATGTGACCTAAGAATGCCACCTTGTCTAACCAGAACTCACACTTGGAGAATTTAGCATACAGCTGCTTCTGGCGAAGAATCTGTAGTACTGTACGAAGATGGTCTTCGTGTTCCTCCTTGGACTTTGAGAAAATCAGGATGTAATCGATGAAAACAATGAAGAATTTGTCCAGAAATTCATGGAAGATTCTGTTCATCATATCCATGAACACTGTTGGAGCATTTGTCAGGCCAAATGGCATAACTACAAACTCGTAGTGGCCATAATGAGTACGAAAGGCAGTCTTAGCTATATCCTGCTCCTTGACCCGTAGCTGATGATAGCCTGACCTAAGATCAATCTTAGAGAAGTGTGTGTCCCCTTGGAGTTGGTCAAACAGATCGTCAATGCGTGGCAGTGGATATCTATTCCGAATGGTAATCTTGTTGAGCTCGCGATAGTCTATGCAAAGACGCATACTGTCGTCCTTCTTCTTAACAAACAAGACCGGTGCGCCCCATGGAGATGCGCTCGGTCGAATGAAACCTCGTTCAAGAAGTTCTTGCAGTTGATCCTTCAGCTCCTTCAGCTCTATGGAAGCCATGCGATAAGGAGCCTTGGAGATTGGTTCAGCTCCTGGAATCAGCTCGATACTGAATTCCACTTCTCGTGCAGGTGGTATGCCCGGAAGTTCTGCTGGAAACACATCTTAGAATTCCGACACTATTGGTTGATCGTGAATCGATGGAGATTCAGCATCCATGTCGTGAACCGTAGCTAGATAACCCTCGCAGCCATGTGACAGTAGTGCACGCGCTTGCAGGGTGGATATGACTTGTACAGACCGTCCGGGTACGAACCCATTATGAATGTACTCTGGTGCATTGACAGCACCGAAGATAACTCGATATGAATGGCAGTCTATGGTAGCATGATACTTGGATAGCCAATCCATGCCCAAAATCATGTCAAAGTCATTAATGTCCAGCGGAAGTGCGTCGACAGGTCGAACCTTATCATCAAATTCTAAGGGAAGACTCTTGTATACATGGGTGATTAATACAGAGTCCCTCAAAGGCGTGGAAATAGTAAGCCTATTTTCTAGTGGCAAGGGAGGCATCCTAATGTTCTTAGCATAAGCAGTAGAAATAACCGAGTGAGTAGCACCCGTATCAAAAAGAACACATGCAGCGCGACCATACATATACAAGATTCCAGTGATGGTACCTGATAGGTGTGAAAACACCCATCCTTTTTACCACTTAATTACAATAATAACCGAGCCAAAACGTGTATTTTATGTCATTTATGTCGGAATTATGCGTGGTTTGTGTTTTTGTTGTGATTTAGGACGAAAAGGTGAAAAATGGAGAAAACACGGCATTCACGGGCTTTTATCGAAGAAAAAGACGAAAGATGAAGTCGAAAGATCAAGAGTGGAAAAAGAACGGAAGTCCTAGACCAATTCTGAAGATTTATCGAAGAAAAAGTCAAAAGACGGAAATTTACTAAAAGCCGAAGAAATCGAGTCTTATTTATGAAGAAAAATCAAGACGAGTTCAAAGAAATCCGAGACAAAGTCATTAAGTCCAAGATTAACAAACAATTAAGAAGAAAAGGATTTAAGTGTGCAAATAAGGAAAAGAGGAAAGAGGGAAGAAGCTTCCTAAGCTCCTCCCTAATCACCCCTATAAATAGATTAGGCTTAGTTCATTTCTAGTTGTTGGTGGCTTGACAAACCACTCTTCCACCATTTTCATTTCTTGTCATTTAATTTCTTGCACTTTAATTACTTGTTATGCACCTTTAATACATTTAATTTTCAAGTAAGTTTTCATTTATTGTTCTTGAATCTTTACTTTTCTTGTTTAATCTCTCATCTTCCTTTCTTGATTCTAGTTTACTTTTGGTGCGATTTACATATGATCCGTGTTGTTCATTAATGTTTTCGTGCTTAAAAAGTTCATCTTTTTATGGTTTGATTTAAAAGTTTGTTTATTTTAAGTTTTGAAAAGTTGTTATTTGAGCTTATTGATTCCGTTTCATTATTGTTTTCATTCTAGTTTTGGTGTGAGCTTATTCCATAGCTTATCACCTTGCCTATATTTTCGGATCAAAGAGTGTAATCGGAAAGGGTTATAAACCCCTTTCCGATCTGTTTATTCCGACCAGCATCACCCTTATTCCGATCGTATTGATCGGAAAAGGGTTTCCTTATTCCGATTACATGCATTTTACGTTATTCCGATCAGCTTGTTTTGTTTATATTCCGATTGCACCACTTTTTCTATCATTCCGATTTGGCTAGCTTTGATGATATTCCGACGGGTGGAATTGGTTACATTCCGATCAAACGATCGGAATATATTCCGATCTGACCCTTTAGCACATTCCGACCATCGCTTTCCGATGGAGTACATTCCGATCGGATTCCGATTGGATTCCGATCGGGTGTATTCCGATTAGGTATTTTGTCTTGTTTTGATATTTTGTTTTAGTTAAAGTGTCAATTTTTCTCGTTTTATTCTTAGTTCAATTTAATTTCGTTTTTGAATTTTTATTTAATTGTCAATTTACTTTTTGTTAAATTTTAATTTCACGTCATTTAATTTCTCGTCATTTACTTTTAAAGTTTTAAATATTGCATCGTCTTACGTTTCAACTAGTTGTAGCTTTAATTACTTGTCATTTAATTTTAAGTCTTGCACATTTATTTTATCAAACCTAAAAATATTATTGATTCACCAAGAACAACTAATCTCACACAATTAACCGGAAATCAATTCGATAAGATACCGAGAAAACGAACTTTTTCAACTTGAAAAATCATTTCATTAAAATGGCGCCGCTGCCGGCTCTTTTCGTGAGGATTTACGGTTTTTTGTGAGAGACGCGTTGGCTTTTGGGACCCGTTCACTCGTGAACGTTATTTTTCGAGTCCAAAAATTTTCAAAAATCCAAAAACATTTGAAAAATCTTAAAAAGCATTTCTTTTTCAAAGTTTTGCACCAAAAATATTCTTCTTGCTTATCTATCTTTCCTTATGGATTTTTATGTCCATTGCGTCCGGTGTGGGAAACAATTATCTGGGAACAACTCTTGTCAATGGTGTACATGTGAGCGGTGCGGAAACGATATCGACAATACACAATTCCTATTCGGATTTTGTCCTTTGTGCAACTCGACTAATTCGTCCTTTTTGAACCCACCTCCTCCTGTTCCCCCGTGCATCTATTGTGGAAGCGATTCTCATTGGCATGTTTCGTGCCCGGTTCAATACCTGTATGGACACGGGCAAGAACCGGGGTACAATTATGACAATGATAATAGCTATCCACAAGAAGCACCCAGTTTCTCTCCATACCCATGGTGATATATTTGTGGGGGCCCTCACGATGCTTCTTTTTGTGATCCGTCGCAAATCTTTGAGAAATTACCGTGCTATCATCCTAGTGTCTATAATTTTGAGCCCCCACATCACACCCTCAATCATCAATCCTCTCAGCAAATCAGTCTTGATCAACAACTCACTTCTTTGAATGGCATTCTAGAAAGTATGGCTCAACTTCGAGCTGACTTGCATCAGGAAAGGCAACCGTTGCTTGATGTGGACGAAACCTTGAAAATCACTGACACCTTTTTGAGCCAATTTAGTCGTTTTCCCTTCTTTTCTACACCAAAATGTTTAATTGCAGCGTGGGATAGAATTGGTGAAATTGAACATACACAGGGCAATGAACAACAAAAGTTGCTGCATGAGCTTCTTAAAGATGTAGAGGTTATCAAGGAAGAGTTAGCCGACTACGTCACTCCTAACTAGACTCGTCCCATATATTATGATGATGACGACGACGATGATGTCTACACTTTCAACCAATCTTCTGAAGTTGCTGCTCCTACTGTCGATGTTCCTACTGCATCTAAGGATCTAGATTCGTTGAATGAGCTTAGTGATGTTGGTCTCGACAAATTATTGGATGATGAGGTTTGTGACATACCGGCTGCTATGGAGCTCGAGGACAACATTGCTCTTACGAAAGAGGTCGATCCTAATGATGACGATTTTTCTCCAAGCTATGAGAATTTCACTTTTGAAATTTCTCAATCTCTACCGGGAGATGCGGGCGATGACGATTTATTTTCTCTGGTTTACGAGAAGTTCACCGATGAACATGATCTTGTGGATAAGGTGGAAGACGTGCTTCTTCGCGATAGATTACGGAAAGTGCACCTTCTTATTGCTCAAATTAAAGCGTTGACTTCTCCTCCTCTTTCCGAGTCTTTGCCTTCATCTATTCCTCCCGTTGAAGATAATGACCCATTGCTGGAAGAAATCGACATCCACTCCATCCCTCCAGGTATTGATGATTATGACACGGAGGGGGACATTATTTTTGATAATTTGCTGCTTGAAAGTATTGACCTAAGTCCCCCTCCCGAGCACCCTTCATCCTCCCCTTTAGCCACTATTACGGAGGATGAGTGCTTTGACCCGGGAGGTGACATTGATTATGCTATGATTGATACCATTACGGCTTTGCCGTTTGCTCAGCATCCATTGTCTTTGGGGGAGGACAATGTGCTTACTTTACCCAACCCACCTCCCGTGGATCTTGAATTCACATACTTCTCGTATGTGGAAAGGACTTTTCTCCCATTCAAGACTTATCCCCCCGCCTCTCCTTTGTTGATATCAACCGGGAACGAGGACAAGGTCTTTGATCCCGGTATCACATTCGAGGCTTCCCCATGGACCATTTAATTCGGGGACAAGTCAGGCTCGTGACTTGGTTAATATAAACAAGCGCTTTTTGGGAGGCAACCCAATTATCTATCTATTTTCACCATAAGTGTAGGGGGAGCCCCGTGGTGTTTCTTGCTTTCTTTCTTCGCATGTGCAGGGATTAGAGCTTCAAAGACACACTCTTGATGACTTTTGACGAACCGTGATTCCGTGCTCCCTTCTTCCCGGTTCTATCCTAAACTCTTTTGATTCACTATTTTATATTTTTCAATACTAAAATAGGAATCTCTTTAGTTGTCTCTTCCTTAGCGAGATTTAAACAACGTGCACAATGTCCTAAGTGTAGGGGAGTTTACTCCCACATGCTTAAACATTGAGGACAATGTTTATATTAAGTGTAGGGGGGACTTCTATCGAAGTTAAGTGGCCTTTTCCTTGTATTTGTCCTCATTTTAACCGGAAAATCAATTTTTCGACATTTTTCAAAATTTTTGATCTATTTTGGCCTATTAGTTTTGCCCTTTGTATAGTTCTTTTCTTTCCTTATTAGAATAAATGCTTAATAAAGTGGTTTTAATTTTCAAAACGTTGTGAATCTTTTGACTCAACCCGAGTTTACTTATCTAAGTTTACTCTAGCTAGTATCCTTAACGTGTTTAAGTCAAGTTTTGCTAGGCTTTTATATAGGGAGATATAAAATGTGAAAGTCTTAACTCTCACGGGTTAAGAACAAGAACTTTTCGCAAGTTCCTATAATTGATCCTAGAGAGTCGTTTATCAAGGGAACTTTAAAATGCAATTTCTAAACTTGAAAAAGTCTAAGAATTTGCAAGATCCTATAGGCGACTCAAAAACCTAAAACTTTGATTTAATAGGCTAAGTATCCACGAGTCTCATTCCTTGAGATTTTAAACTGTGGAGAACGAGAGATGATAGAGCCAATTATAAGTTTGGTATTCTTTCGTGAATTTATGTGAGTTAATTATAAGCCTATTCTCCCTTCGCTTGTTAATAAATTTATCTACAATAAATAAGGTTGTACGATTTAAAAGGTTACTTAGCTTCTAGCCCAAGATCGTTTAAAAGTTGCTCGGTACGGATTAGAGTTCATAGCCAAGGCATAACTTATTGAATCGGGATGCGAAGATTGGCGAGTCCGAAAAGGCCCTAACAAGGCATGAGGGCTACATTTTGTTGCTAAAGATCCAAAAGTGATGTGAAGAATCATTTATCGAAAATCGATATGAAGGATCGAGACACACGACGAAAAGCAAATACTCCCCTAAAGATCATGGAGAAGTCTATCCAAAAAGGCCCTAACAAGGTATGAGGATAAATAGATCCAAGTCCTAAAAGGAGGCGGATCGTTGTATATCAAAGTCCAAAATAAAGATTGGAGAAAAATGAAGAGGTCGTGGTCCAAGTATGAATCTCTCAAAACTTCAAGTGAAGAAATTCCTATTATGAAGAGAAGGCCATTATTTCATGAACGTCTCTCAAAGATTTGAAGTATGAAGTCGCTGCCAAATATCGGTCCGAGAAAGGTCTCAAATCGCGAAGCGAGTTATGCCAAGATATGAACTTTATAAGGTCCCGAGAAGCAGTTTTAAAAGATTTTGTCCTTTAGCTAACTATTCATTAAATCGTTCACTTTATTTTCGGACTAAATAACTATGGAAATAAGTCAAACATGCATCCTCGTGATCATTCAAGACAACAATAAAATATAAGAGATACCCCTAGGAATAAGGGAGTCTAAGTGAATAATTGGCCCACATGAGTTCGTGTTAGTTTACTAACTTATAATAACAGTGATCTCGTTTCTAAGCTTGGTTTGGAGAAAGTGAAAACTTGAGGATGATGATCATTCACTACCTTTCCAAAACCCAAAGGTATGATTTTGATTTCTTTACTTTGTATGTTTATAATTTTCTATCTCTTTAATAAAGGCCAACGTGGATTAATTATGACGAAAAATGTAAACTTGCTTTGTAACTAATGCATTGCATGAGGACATTGCAATGGTTAAGTGTAGGAGATTTGATAGGTGTGAAAACACCCATCCTTTTTACCACTTAATTACAATAATAAACGAGCCAAAACGTATATTTTATGTCATTTATGTCGGAATTATGCGTTGTTTGTGTTTTTGTTGTGATTTAGGACGAAAAGGTGAAAAATGGAGAAAACACGGCATTCACGGGCTTTTATCGAAGAAAAAGACGAAAGATGAAGTCGAAAGATCAAGAGTGGAAAAAGAACGGAAGTCCTAGACCAATTCTGAAGATTTATCGAAGAAAAAGTCAAAAGACGGAAATTTACTAAAAGCCGAAGAACTCGAGTCTTATTTATGAAGAAAATTCAAGACGGGTTCAAAGAAATCCCGAGACAAAGTCATTAAGTCCAATATTAACAAACAATTAAGAAGAAAAGGACTTAAGTGTGCAAATAAGGAAAAGAGGAAAGAGGGAGGAAGCTTCCTAAGCTCCTCCCTAATCACCCCTATAAATAGATTAGGCTTAGTTCATTTCTAGTTGTTGGTGGCTTGACAAACCACTCTTCCACCATTTTCATTTCTTGTCATTTAATTTCTTGCACTTTAATTACTTGTTATGCACCTTTAATACATTTAATTTTCAAGTAACTTTTCATTTATTGTTCTTGAATCTTTACTTTTCTTGTTTAATCTCTCATCTTCCTTTCTTGATTCTAGTTTACTTTTGGTGCGAATTACATATGATCCGTGTTGTTCATTAATGTTTTCGTGCTTAAAAAGTTCATCTTTTTATGGTTTGATTTAAAAGTTTGTTTATTTTAAGTTTGGAAAAGTTGTTATTTGAGCTTATTGATTCCGTTTCATTATTGTTTTCATTCTAGTTTTGGTGTGAGCTTATTCCATAGCTTATCACCTTGCCTATATTTTCGGATCAAAGAGTGTAATCGGAAAGGGTTATAAACCCCTTTCCGATCTGTTTATTCCGACCAGCATCACCCTTATTCCGATCGTATTGATCGGAAAAGGGTTTCCTTATTCTGATTACATGCATTTTACGTTATTCCGATCAGCTTGTTTTGTTTATATTCCGATTGCACCACTTTTTCTATCATTCCGATTTGGCTAGCTTTGATGATATTCCGACGGGAGGAATTGGTTACATTCCGATCAAACGATCGGAATATATTCCGATCTGACCCTTTAGCACATTCCGACCATCGCTTTCCGATGGAGTACATTCCGATCAGATTCCGATTGGATTCTGATCGGGTGTATTCCGATTAGGTATTTTGTCTTGTTTTGATATTTTGTTTTAGTTAAAGTGTCAATTTTTCTCGTTTTATTCTTAGTTCAAATTAATTTCGTTTTTGCATTTTTATTTAACTGTCAATTTACTTTTTGATAAATTTTAATTTCACGTCATTTAATTTCTCGTCATTTACTTTTAAAGTTTTAATTATTGCATCGTCTTACGTTTCAACTAGTTGTAGCTTTAATTACTTGTCATTTAATTTTAAGTCTTGCACATTTATTTTACCAAACCCAAAAATATTATTGATTCACCAAGAACAACTAATCTCACACAATTAACCGGAAATCAATTCGATAAGATACCGGGAAAACGAACTTTTTCAACTTGAAAAATTATTTCATTAGTACCTGTAGACTTGTTGGCCTGGTCTCGAGATGTCGTGTAGACACGCCCGACAGTAGGAGGCGGCTTGGTATCAGCATGTCCCGATGTACCCTCCATCTCGCCCTTACGACAATCCTTCATAATATGGCCAGGAAGACCACACTTGAAGCACGCATCAGTATTACGGCGACATGGTCCTGGATGCCTACGGTGGCAAGTAGAGCAAAGAGGATGAGTGTATCCTCCAGCAGGTGCTCTGGCTGGCTAAGAACCTGATAACAACATTTTACATAAGACATGATAGTTGGGTACAAATGACGATGCGGATAATCGTAAGATTGAATACCAGTGATAGCTGGACGGCTAGGCTGCGAACCTCTCTAGTTCTGGTCCCTACCGTTTCCATGGTTCCTGGTAGAAGTTTGCTAAAGTGTCAGAATATGATTTATAACATAAAACATAAGGAATTTCGTAAGTATTAGGACCTGCTGTTGTTGGAGTGCCCGGCGTTGTTACAGTAATTGTCATTACCGCCACGCCTATCAGTAGCAGAACGGTCGTTAGTCTGACCGTTTCCTTTGGGCTGATGAGGCTGCTGCTGAGTAGCCGGCTGAGACCGGTCCCCAGTTTTCTGCCTGGAAGATACAGTTAAAGAGATGAATAATTGACATATGGAAAGTATACAGATTGGTCACCGCTTGAATACGAATGTTTACCTCTTGTCGGGTCATTCAGCTTCCCCGAACTCATCCCTCTCCTGCAGCATCTCCAGTTTTCGTGCTGCATCAGCCACTTGTGCTACAGTGTTGAACGTAGCACACACCAGATTGTTTGTGACCGATGTGCGAAGAGCCCATCTGAAATGATGTGCCTGCTCTTCAGGAGTACCTGCTGCCGCACAAAGGAAACCAGCCAAGCGAAGAAAGCGCTTCATAAACTCATTGCTATTCTCCCCAGCTCTCTGACGGATCTCATGGTACTCTCTCTTGAGCTTGTCCTGCTCAGCCTTGGGAAAGAACTGCTCCATCACCCTGTCCTTGAACTGAGCCCAAGTCAAACCAGCAACCCACTCATCATCACTTTCAGATTGCATCAATGCTAACCACCAGTTGAGTACATCGCCTTCGAACCGATAACATGCCAACCTCGCCTTGTATGCGGGGTCACAGCCCATAGCGTTGAAAATCTTCTCGATGTGAGCCAACCAGCTTTCAACATCGCTGGGGCTATCTGTCTTCTCAAAAGCTCGAGGGCGGAGCTTGTTGAATCTCTCCAGCCATACTGCTAATGTCACTGGAGGAGGAGGAGGAGGTGGCTGATTGTGCTACTGATTATTGGTAGCTTGAACTTCAGCCCGGATGTCATTCCTCAGTTGAGGAAGCAAGGCTTGCATGGCAGCCTGAATTGCAGCATTGAGCTGCTCCTGTTCGCGTGTGAGAACCATCTGACAGTATAACATAAAACATATGATTAAACAGATCAAAACATAAAATATACATATATACATGAAAAAAAATTATACTAAAAATTTCACGAGAAAAATTTTATGCAAGAAAATTTTTGTATAAATGCATGATGCAGTTTTATGAAAACTTTTGTATGCGCGAGAGTGAACGCCTCTGGTCAGTTCATCCAAAACAAAAGACATAGCGAGGGGACGCCTATGGGTCGGTCCCAAATCTAAAAGTTTCGATAAAACACATGCGACTAAATAGGGCCAGTCCTGTACCAACCATTACTTAGTCAAAAACCCTGCAACAATATGTATGCTTAAAATGATGAATGCATGAAAACAACTGTCAGTTCTAGGAAGACCGTAGTGACTACCCACTAATCACAGGTCATATTTGAGAGCCTACAGGTCGAAGCCTTGGCTCTGATACCATAATTGTAACACCCCATTTTGGAAATGGAAATATCACAGTAATTATGGCGTGTCATCAAAGCATACAAGGTAAAATGTCTAAACATTACTTGACCATAAAAAGGTGTTGGGAATCTAAACTTGTTAGATTCCCTTATCATTGATTTAAACATAATTAGGCTGTTAGATAGTCCCTTGCCTGTGCCTAGGAGGCAGGCAAGTTTCGCAAGACTCACAGAGATCCAAGTCTCTGTGAGCAACCTCAGAGGAGTCCATGTCAGAGACATTGTCAGGGAAGTCGAAGATTACCTAAAGACATACTCATTGGCTGTGATGGATAACAGCCAAGATGTATCAGGGACTCTGAGGGGTTGAGAGTTAACAGGGGTGGCAATACCCTGATAACTCTCAGCACACTTTGGACATGCCATTTGTGTGTTCGAGACTATGAAGAATAAGAAAACTGTTTTTGACAACTGTTCCTTAAAGCATAACGGAAGACTACCAAGAATAGAAGGACATCATGTGACTGATGTGGGAACTTGTAAAAGCTTGTGTAGTCGCCATCAAGTACTGTTTAAGTCAAACTCGTAACACTATAAATAGGATGTGTATCCATGCATTAATGTTTCAACACTTTGAGATATTAAGAACATTATTACATATAACTTAGTGAATCAAACAACTACGACTGTATTCATAAGTTAGGGTTTATTGTTGTTCAAAGTGTGCACAACACATTGTCATCAAACTGTGTTATCCATAACACTTGTAATTCTTTATTATACAATAATAAGATTACGTTTGAAAAGTAATACCTTGTGTTGATTAAGTTAAGATTAGGGTTTCTTGCATTGATTAGGGACTTTCAATTGGTATCAGAGCGGTGTTTGATATTAAAACCTTCAAGAAACATCGTTCTCAGTTTTATAATCAAGATCCACCATGCCGGAAACTTCTAACCCACCACAATCACCTTCCACAAACCCATCTTCACCAAGACTTAACCCTCCTGCCAATGACGATGATCTACCCCAACTTCTTGACTCAAGAGGTGGATCACACGTTACAAGTGTACCAGTCTTTGATGAAGAAGATTTTGCCAGTTGGAAGAGTCGATTTCTTGTATATCTTGATGGGCTTGAACCGTTTCTTTTAGAAATTTTAAAAAATGGTCCATATATTCCCATGGCGCTTACATCCACTGAAGAAAACCCTCTTCCCAAACCTCTCAAACAATGGACTCCAGCTGATAGGAAATTGGCAAACCAAGATAAACGTCTCAAAAGCATCATAATTTCTTGCCTTCCCAAGCATATCATGAAGTCTATCATTCAGTGTCCCACAGCCAAACAAATGTGGACAGACCTCATTCTTGGCCATGAAGGACCCTCTGAAACAAGAGAGACAAAGATTCAGGCACTCAGACTTCAGTTTAATGCCTTTAAGTCACTTGAAGGTGAAAAGGTTCAGCAAACCTATACTAGGCTGAAGATTCTTCTAAATGACCTAGCTATGAATGATGTCACTATTGGTCAAGCTGAGATCAATGCTACTTTTGTCAACAGCCTTCCAAGAAAGTGGTTGAGCATGAATCAGACTCAGAGAGCTAACAACTCAATCAAAAATCATACCCTTGCTCAACTCTATGGTAAGTACAATTATGAAGAAGGGCTGATCGATACTATCTACAAATCAGAGACTGAAAGATTTGTAGTCCAAGGAGCATCTTCCAAAGCATTGATCTCTGCAACACATCCTCATGACAGCGATTCTGATGTTGAAGAAGATACCCGTAGCAGCCAAGAGTTCTTGTCAAGCCTCAATGCAGAGTTCCATGAAAGAGCGTTGCTAGCCAACCAAAGAAGATACTACAAAAGATCAGGAAGAGTAGGATCAGCTAGTAAACCAACTGACAGGTCAAAAGAAACTTGTTTTGCCTGTGGAAAGCTTGGACATTATCAAAAAGACTGTCCTTCTACCAAGACATCCTCACCCTCTTATCCATCATCTTCATCCAAACCCTACAAGTTCAAACAACATAACAACTCATCTTAATCCAATTCTTCAGACACTGAGAAGAAAGATTACACAAATAAGTACAAGGCACTTAAAGCTAAGTTAGAACAAATGAACTTGAAGATTAAAGCTCTGTCCAAAAAGAAAGGTGGTGAGAAAAAGACAGAGAAAGGGTTGGTTGCTGAAACTTATGATTGGAATGATGAGCCACTGACTTCAGATGAAGAAGACACCACCAGAGTCAGGGCTTTCATGGCGATAGCTGAAGATGAACCAGCTGTTGGAAAAGGTGATGCAAGATCAGGACAATGGGTTGACATCACAATGAAAAAGGTACACAGGCTTTTATCCATGTCTGATAGTGATGAACGTAAGCATGTCCTTGATTACACCATTGTTGATTTACACTTTGTTGAGGAACAAAGAAAGAACTTACTTGATAAGTTTCACTCTGTTAAATCTGAAATGCTAAATGATAAGGCTGAATGTGAAACCCTCAGGCGGGTTAATTTAGAGAAAATATCCCTGCAAAATGAAGTAGCTAGATTAACCTTGAAAAACATTGCTTTAAATGATCAAGTCTATGAATTGAACAAGATTATTGAAAAATGGCTGTGTGCTAGGTTTACTATTGATGAATTGCTTAGGGATGAAGTGCCTGCTGACTTAAAAAGGGATATATCTGCTAAGAAAAATAAGCTAAGAATTCTCACCAAACCCAAAGACATTGTCTTTAAATCTATAGAGACTATTCATATGTCAGATACCACTTTGACAAATGACCCTGTCTCTGAAGATGTGACTGAGCTACCACCCTTGCCCAAACTCTCTGGAGTTGAACCCAGCAGTTCTTCTAGATCTGCTAAGGATGAACTTAGGACAGATATTGAGAAACCTCCAGCTAAAGTTTTTCATGTGCCTGCTAAACAAACTGGTAAACAAGTAGCCTTTAAGCCTGTTACTACTAAAGCTGTGAATAAGGTTGAACCTACCACTGAAGATCGTCTGTTGTCTCTTATGAAAGAAGTAGAACTCTTGAAACAACACATTAAGCCTTCCGCTGAATGCTCTACTTCTCATGAACCTAAGTCAGTCCTAGGTGAACCCAAAGGGGAAAGGTTAATTAAACCTTATTGCAATGTGTGTAAAATGTTGGGAATAAATTAAGGCCAGATCACTTGAGCGCTGACAAGAACAACTCAAGCGTTGACAAGAACAAAGTGAGCGCTGACAGCTCAAGCGTTGACAAGTTAAAGTCAAGCGTTGACAGATTGAAGACAAGCACTGATGGAAGATATAAGCTACACGTTTATTATATTCTAGAATACTTCTACAAATGATAGAAACGACAATGTATTTTCTATATTTATCTTTACCTAGAATAGTTGATACGTAGCTTATTGTACAAGGCTTCTTAGTCTATAAAAGAAGGCCTTTAGGTTAATGTTTAATATCAAGTTTTATATAGTTCTCATTCGTAAACATCTTTCATTGTAAGCAAGTTCGACATTCATAATCAAAGTGAAAGTTTTGTTTACATCTTGTGTTCTTGTTTAAGTGTTAAATTCCGCATAACACTTAGATCTACAAAGCATATACAAAGGTTTCTCTACGTGTTATACTGGATCTAATCTCGTATACACAAAGCTAATCGATCTAAGTTTGGGATCAACAAGTGGTATCAGAGCTTGTTGAGGAACTTTTGATCTTTGAAGAACACCAGAATCATACACGAACACCAAAACCCTAATTTTCTCAGAAACCCTAAAAACATCAAAACCCTAAAAACATCATGTCTGAAGCAATAACCACCTCCTCTTCACCCTTACCAAACATCAGGATTCCCATGCTTGATGCAACCAACTTTGACTTATGGAAGTTCAACTTTGAACAATATCTGGGGATCTTTGATTACACACTCTGGGAGATTATTGAATATGGAAACTCATTCAATAAGGCTCAAAAGATTCAGGATGCCATTACTCAAAGATCAGCTGTTGAAGGATGTCCTGATGAAGATAAGAAAGAAAAACCTGGAGATGGTAGAGCTGTAGGTGCTGAAGATATTGCAAAGAAAAGGGTTGACATGAAAGCCCTAAATATTCTGAAAGTTTCTTTGGGACAAGAAAACCAGCACAAATATAGAGGCTATGAATCTGCTAAGGATCTTTGGGAAGCACTTGAAGTTGCATATGGTGGCAATGCAGACACTAAGGAAGAAAAGAAAAAGCAACTTCTGCATGATTATGCTGTCTTCAAAGCTCAGCCCAATGAGAAACTGAGTAGTGTGAGAAGCAGATTGCTTGACATCACAAGCAAGTTGTCCTTCATGGGGACACAAGTTGGTGATGTTGACACCAATGCTACCTTTCTGAAAAGTCTTGGTGAGGCATAGAAGATTGAGGCAAGATCTATTCTTGCCAATAATACTTACAAGAGCTCCTCGTTTGATGACATCTACAACAAACTAAGACTGTTGGAAGATGAAACTCTTTCAGATCATGGAAGCAAATCTAGCACCAGCAACATGGCCTTCTTCTCTCATAGTGAAGGTCAATTCAATCAGAAGGACTCTTTTATGCATCCAGTTACTGGATCATCATTTGTCAGCGCTGGAACAAGTCCTGTCAATGTCTCTTTTTCAGACGCTGACACATTCATGAATGACTCCCCAAGAGTTAAACCTGCTGGTTTGGATTTGGATACTGTGTGTGCTTATATTGCTTCTTTGCCCAATGGTTCAGTGATTACATATGAGGACCTTGAGCAGATAAGTGATGAGCACTTGGAAGAGATGGACATCAAGTGGAACATGGCTCTTGCTAGTATAAGAGCAAATAGGTGGAATAGAAGGTTCAAGAAGAAGATGACCTTCAATGCTAAAGACACAGTTGGATTTGATAAATCCAAAGTTGAATGCTACAACTGCCATCGTATGGGGCACTTCATGAGGGAATGCAGATCTCCTAGAAGATCTGATGCTGGTAAACCCTCAAGTCAGGTTGTTAAAGCTCAGGATTCCAAAGCCATGGTTGCAGTTCAAGGAATTGATGGCACGGGATGGGATTGGAGCTATCTGGCTAATAATGCTGAAGAGGACAAAGCTTTGGTTGCTGATATTGAAGAAGAAAAGCATGTTGAATACGCTCTCATGGCACACTCCTCCTCTTCATCTGATAATGAGGTATATGATGATGCTTTTTGTAGCAAAGTTTGTAGGTTAAACACTGATAGACTTAACAAAGAGGTGTTAAAACTAAAAGATGATATGAGCACTGAAAGGTGTAAATTGTCCAATTACCAACTAGCTCTTACTGAAACTGAGAAAACCGTTTCTGAATACAAGAAAATGGAATTTGACTTAAAAGATAAGATCAATATCTTAAAACATGAGCTAGAGGGTAGTATGGATATTAGAAATATCATGACAAAGGTCAATAGAGACCTACAGGCTAAGTTAGATGAGGCCATTAAGAATAAAGTTAATGTTGACCTCAAGATTCAAAGATTTGATAGAGCCACCCAAACCCTAGGAGACTGTGTAGCTAAGCAAAGGGATCCTAAGGACATGACTGGGATTGGGATGAATGATTACTCTCTGGTTCCACCACCAGCTGGTGACTTCTATGGTGTCCTTAGAAAGGATTTGTCTTGGACTGGTATACCAGAATGCCAAGAAGATGAATTCTCTCCTCCACCAAGAGTTGTCACTCCAGTTGAAGAGTATCAACAAAAACTGACTGACCTAAATGAGTGGAAGAAAGCTAACCCTACTTTATTTGTTAAGGGAGGTTTGCTATGTGAAAGTCCCAATGAATCACCACCCATTAAGGTTACTAACCCAATCACTGGTAAACCTGTTGACCTAGGCTCAAACACTGTTAGAAGACCTACCATTAAATATGCAGAAATGTATAGGAATAATAGGTCACCCAAGAGACAAGTTAGCAATCATGGAACAGGTTTCTTCTCTTCTAGACCCAAGAGTGTGTCTAAGAAAGCCTGTTACACTTGTGGTAGCTTTTCACATTTGGCATACAAGTGTGTCAACGCTTCCAAAGCCAGCGCTGACAGGAACAATTTCAGCGCTGATAGGAAGAAAGTCAACGTTGTTAGGAAGTCAAACGTTGTCAGACCCAAACCTTGTGTACAGCAAAGTCCACAAGTGATTAGACCTGCCCCATTCTTTTCTAGAAGGTCTAACACTCATGGACAAAGACCTTTTCAAAAGACAAACACCTGGTCAAATAGGCAATGGGTTCCTGTAGCAAACCCTAGGTTCAACGCTGACAAGGGTAATTTCAGCATTGACAGGACAAAATCCAACGCTGACAGAAACGTGACCAGACCTAAATATTTGCAGCCACAAGGTAAGAGGTCTAAAGCTTCTTCAAGCTTAACATGGAGACCCAAGAAAGATCAAAACCCTAATAATAATGGAATTTCAATGACTTGCAATAGATTCAATTACATTTCAAAGGTCATTACAAAACCTATTGGGGTTAACTGGGTATTTCATCCTAAAAAGGATGAGAATGGGGTTGTTGTGAGAACTAAGTTTGTTCTTATTGAACAACCAGATGAATCCAAGTCTTCTGAGACTTGGGTTCCCAAAGAAAACTAATTTGTTTTCTTTATGTGCAGGGCATTCAAAGACAGATCAATGATTATGGATATTGGGATAGTGGATGCTCAAGGCACATGACAGGAAAGGAAGACTATCTGACGAATTTCACTCCTATTAAAGATGGTGATAAGGTATACTTTGGAGGCGGCTATGGCACCATTACAGGCAAAGGAACCCTTCTCACCAATAATCTGCGTTTTGAAAACGTCTTCCTGGTAAAAGAACTTGATTATAATCTGTTTAGTGTATCACAAGTTTGTGATAACAAAAATAAGGTTCTTTTCACTGATACTGAGTGGTTGGTGTTAAGTAAGGATTTTAAGATCCCTGATGAGAAATATATTGAGTATAGAACACCTAGGCATAAGGACATATATAATGTGAATTTAAATGGGATTAAAATGAATGCAAATATGTCTTGTTTTTATGCTAAGGCCTCAGTAGATGAAAGTAATTTGTGGCACAGGAGACTAGGGCACATAAACTTTAAGAATATAAACAGACTTGTGAGGCTTGGTTTAGTTGATGGTTTGCCTGAGAAGGCCTTCCACAATGACCACTCTTGTGTTGCATGTCTTAAAGGCAAGCAGCACAAGGTCTCATTCAAGTCCAAACAGGTGCGTACTAGTTCCAGACCTCTTCATATGCTTCACATGGACCTCTTTGGTACAACAAATATAGAAAGTTTGAAAGGCAAGTCATATTATTTTGTTGTCACAGATGACTTTTCTAGGTTTACTTGGACATTCTTTCTAGCTATGAAGAGTGACACAGCTGATGTTCTTATTGATTTTATCACTCAAATTGAGAAAAGGTCTGGCAATGAGGTTAAAATGCTTAGGAGTGATAATGGTGGAGAATTTAGGAACAAGAAGCTAGATGATTTTTGTGCCAGGAAAGGAATTACTAGGCAATTTAGCATTGCTAGAACCCCACAACAAAATGGGGTTGCTGAAAGGAAAAATAGAACCCTAATTGAAGCAGCTAGAACAATGTTGGCTGATGCTCACTTTCCAATAGCCTTTTGGGCTGAGGCTGTTAATACAGCATGCTATGTGCAAAATAGAGCATTGGTTAACAAAATTCAGAACAAAACACCTTATGAGTTACTTTGGGGAAGAAAACCTAATATTGGTTTTCTCAGACCTTTTAGTTGTCATGTAGTAGTACTGGATACTAGTGATGCCTTAGGGAAATTTAGTGCAAAAGGTGATGAAGGTTACTTCATGGGGTATTCAGTCCAGAGCAAGGGTTATAGGGTTTATCTTAAAGAGGACAAACGTATTGTTGAGAGAGTACATGTTAGGTTCTTAGAGAATAAACCTAGTGATCCTGAAAGTGGTCCTAATTGGTTGTTTGATTTGGAACCCTTATCTAGAACTTTAAATTATATGCCTGTTACTAATCCAGACATTGTGAAGGTAACTTCAAATGTTGTAGAGGAACAAGTTGTTAATGTTTCAGGTACACAGATTCATGAGAAGGTTGGATCACAAGCAGAAAAGGCATCTCCTACATTTGAATATGTCACAATTCCCATTTGGACAGATGCTTTTGCTGCTGCTGCTGCTGCTGGACAAGATAATGGTGGTTTCCAAATACCACCAGATACAAACATGCATGGTTCTTCAGGCGCTGACAAAGGCAAATCTAGCGCTGGCAAGACCAATTCAGACGTTGATGGCTCAGACGTTGACAACAACAGTTCAAGCGTTGTTAGCCCAAGCGCTGACAAACAAGGTTCAGACGTTGACAAGACCTTTGCACATCTTTTCTCTTCCACTTTTGAACAAGGAGAACCTTCCAATTCCCATGAATAAGGTCATCCTTATGTTGACATAAGAGAGTCTGATGAAGAAGACATTGGCAACATGGAGCATGAGGTTGAGGACACCAGACTTTTTGAAGGAGGGGTTCTCACTTCCACAATGAAGAATCACCCCCCATCTCAGATCATTGGTGATATTATGACTCCAGTTCAGACTAGAAGATCTCATCAAGGTCTTGGTGGGTTTATTGCCAATATACACAAGAAGGTTGATACCCCTCTTGTGCAAGCATGTTTGTTTGCATGTTTTCTGTCACAAGAAGAACCCAAGAAAATATTTGATGCTCTCAAAGAACCAAGTTGGGTGGAAGCAATGCAGGATGAGCTTCACCAATTTGCAATTCAGGATGTTTGGGAGCTGGTTGATTGTCCTAGATATGTCAGACCTATAGGGACAAGATGGGTTCTAAGGAACAAAAGAGATGAAAGAGGTATTGTGGTCAGAAACAAGGCAAGGTTAGTGGCTCAAGGTTATACACAAGAAGAGGGGATAGACTATGAGGAGGTCTTTGCACCAGTTGCAAGGATTGAAGCTATTAGGATTTTTCTAGCCTATGCTTCCTGCATGAGCTTCACAGTCTATCAAATGGATGTCAAGAGTGCTTTCTTGTATGGCACCATTGTTGAGGAAGTATATGTCATGCAACCTCCTAGTTTTGAGGATCCAGAACATCCAGATAAAGTGTATAGAGTCAAAAAGGCTATGTATGGCCTTCATCAAGCCCCTAGAGCATGGTATGGTACTTTTTCTACCTATTTAGTGGACAATGGATTCAAGAGGGGCACCATAGATCAGACACTATTTACAAAGAAGAAAGGCAAGGATGTGTTGCTTGTGCAGGTCTATGTTGATGATATCATTTTTGGGTCTACTGATCCAAAGATGAGTGAGGATTTCTCCAAACTTATGACAGACAAATTCAAGATGAGTGATATGGGGGAGATGAACTTCTTTCTAGGATTACAAGTTCAGCAGAAAGAAGATGGTATCTTCATCTCCCAGGACAAATATGTTGCTGAAATCTTGAAGAAGTTTGGCTTTTCTCCACATGAAAAGAGGGCTACTACTCCTATGGATAGAGAACACCCTTGGGGAAAGATTGGAGATGGGAAAGATGTTGATGTCAGGCATTATAGATCCATGATTGGATCCTTGATGTATCTTACTGCTTCCAGACCTGATATCATGTTTGATGTGTGTGCTTGTGCACGCCATCAAGTGACTCCTAAAGAATGTCACCTTTATGCTGTGAAGAGGATCTTTAGGTACCTAAGATGCTATCCTAATCTTGGTTTATGGTACCCAAAGGATTCACCATTGGAGCTGATTGCATATTCAGATAGTGATTATGGAGGTGATAAGTTTGATAGAAAATCCACAACTGGTGGATGTCAGTTTCTTGGGAGCAGGTTAATATCTTGGCAATGCAAGAAACAAACAGTGGTGGCTAATTCTACAACTGAAGCAGAGTATGTGGCTGCAGCAGCATGTTGTGGTCAGGTGTTGTGGATTCAGAACCAGCTGTTGGACTATGGGTATAATTTCATGCATACTAAGATATTTGTTGACAATAATAGTACTTTATGCATCATTAAGAATCCTGTACATCATTCTAAAACTAAACACATAGAAATTAGACACCATTTTATAAGAGATTGCTTTGAGAAAGGTTTAATACAACCAGATAGGGTTGACACTGAGGAAAATGTGTCAGATTTATTAACTAAACCTTTTGATGCTGGAAGATTTCAATACTTGGTAACAAGTATTGGAATGGTTAATCTCACTTAATATGTGTTTTGGATTCTTTTTGTAAAAGTATGTACAGGATGATGCATTATTATTATTTGTCTTATTGATGATTTAGATTTTCCACTATATTTTTCTAACACTGACAAAGGTTGCTTGAACACTGATAAGTATTTTTGCAACGTTGTCAGCAATATAATTGTCTAACGCTGACAAAGCTTCCCTCAACGCTGTTATGTGTTATCGGGGCGTTGTCAGCAACAATGTTAGTTTTGTGGTTTTCAATCTAAATGTGCAGATGGTGTTAGCAGTATACCATTGGATACAGAGTTGCTTATGGATCAAAGGAGAAGCATTTGGACAAGTTTTTATTTATGGATGATGGTTGGAATGTTTCATTCCTATCTTGACATAATTTTTTTTTTATGTTCATGCATGTTTTTTTAGCAAACTTTTTGTATCATGGTTTAAGGGGAGGTTTTAGGAACCTTTAGGATGTTTGGGTATCCATATGATACTCTTATCACAATTCTAGATTGTGTCCACAGGTGAGTATGGGTTAGTTTTACTAAACCATGAGGCACTGTAGCATGCATAGTATATCAACTTTGCATGCTGCCAAGACATTTTTGGCCTAGAATTGGTTGTGGTCTGTTGGGAGACTTGGGAATGATTTTGATATGGGATTTACCTGGGAGTAACAAGGATTTTATAAGGTAACTTTGTTGTTAAGAATTTTGGTTAGCAAGGGACACTAGAGGACTGTTATGTCTATCTTGCTTATGCAAGTGTGCATAACTGGACAGTGCTTGCCGCCCTATGATAATTATCAGCTTTTGGTTATCTTCTCTAGGATAAATTACTTGTTAAGGTCATTTTTCACTTTTTAAAACAATTTTATTTTTGGACGCTGACAAGAATTTTCCAAGCGTTGTTGAGACCAAATTGGACGCTGACATGGCTTTAGGCGAACGTTGACAAGATTATAGCCGTTGGGCGTTGATGGGTTATTTTTGACCGTTGACACTCAATGGGACCTACCCAGTTGTTACTTTTTGACATATTTTCAAGCCGTAATTTTAGGAGTTGTTACTTTCATTTAATGCGTAACTTATAAACTTTTTCAATATTTTCATGATTGATTTTTGAAAATCTTTGCCTATTTTTGGGCCAATCACATGCATTCTTTTTCTCCTATAAATTTGGCTCCTATTTTAAACAGGGTATCTATAATTCTTGTCTAACACTTTTCTCTTATCAACTTCATCTTCTACATTTCAAATTAATAGCTTTCATCAATGGCACCAAAGTTTAACTCAGCAGAATTGGAATTGGGGTTCAAGTCTCAACACAACATGATTGCTTATCTTGTTGCTGATCATGATTTGTTTCCTCAATACACACAAATGGTGGCGTATTTGAACGCATCCCCATTAAGGTATGCTCTTTCTCATGCACCACTCATTCCAGTCACACACATTAAGCAGTTTTGGAACACTGTTAGTTCCTCAACAGTTAATGGAGTGACCACATTAACTTCTATTGTTCATGGGAGATCTTGGGTGGTTACTGAGGCCTTGGTACGCCAGGCCTTGCATCTTGATGATGCTGATGGTGTAGCCATTCTTCCCATAAATGAAATAGAACAAGGGCTTAGGGCTTTGGAATATCCTTTTCCTGATGAAGGTACTCTTAATAAGTACCATAAGCAGGAATTTCCCCCAGCCATTCTTCCCAAATGTACTGCACACAATGAGATCAATAGATCCATTGCAAGTGTTATTGTGTACATTGCAACAAGGCAAAAATATAACTATTCTAAAATGATTTTTGAAGGAATGTGTAAAAACAAGGGGACAAAAATGACTTTAGCTTATCCCCGTTTTCTGTAAATGATTTTTGATGATCAAGGATACTGTTCAAGGGATCACAATGATTTTTATAAGATCCCTGAGCAAAAGAAAGCTATTTTTACAAAGATGAATTCACCACCTCATAGAGACTTACCTTTAACCCCAGCCATGCTTGCTGTTATTGCAGCAGCACAACCCCAACCAGACCCCCAACCTCAAATTGACCCTCAACCACAACTTGAACCCATTCCTGAACCTTTACTCTCACCTGAACAAATGCAACTTGACCAAGAACCCTTTGACGCTGACACATCAAATGTTGGCGTTGATATGCCTATTTCCAACACTGACACACAACCTTCACAATCCCAAACACCCCTTAACCAACCCACATTAACTCATTCTTCCACACCATCTTCCACACCACCTGAATATAGGTTGATAAAACGCCAAAGGACTACTGGAGTGTTCTCCTCTGGTGGTCCTAGCCATGAAGCAAAAAGAACCACTACCACAAGTGTGGCTGGTGACCTGGATGAGGCTGGGACTATTGGTTCTGGCTTAGATGCTGGCCAAGGCAGTCCCACCATAATTAAGTCCTCATCCATGCCCAATGAATCTGACTTGGGAGGTCAAATCCCCATTTTAGAAGAGGGCAGACTGGAACCAATGACTCTTGGAATTGACGGCAGTCTGCATTAGCTTGCAAAAGCAAAATGCAGACTTAGTACAAATTGTCAGCTCACAAGGCCTTGAACTCAAGCAATTGAGGGAGAGGATTGTTGTTTTGGAGAGTGATCATGCTAGGAGGGGTATGGAGGAGTCTTCCAAAGGGGAGGAAGCTCAAAGAAATCTGAGTGATAAGGGCAGCCAAGATGGTCAATCAATGGATGTTGCTGAAGCCCTTACAACTTTGAAGGAACAAACAGGTTTTGACACGTCCTTAATCTCTCCAACCAATCTAAATTTATCATTTACAGCTATGTTGAGAGAGGTTACACAAGGCGCTGAGGGAAAATATTTGAGCGTTGACAAGAAAAATTTGGACGCTGATAGAAGTATTTTGGGCGCTGATAGGATAAATATGGGTGTTGACAGACCTGCACATGAAGGTGATGTATTCCAGTCATCATCTATCATCAAGGAAGTTCCTACTCAGGTATTACCATCTACCTTACCAACCATTGCGCCATCAGATAAGGGTAAGGGTAAATTGGTAGAAGAAATTGTTCCAAAGGATGCAACCCAAGTTGAATTTGATAGAAGAATGGCTGAACAAATGATGGAACAAGGTGAAAAGGAAAAGTCACCATTTGTTGTGACTTCTGAAGAGGAAAGTGATGGAGCTAGCTCAGACTCAAGTGTGATGATTATAGAACCAGAAAGGCTTGAGTATGGTGATGAGCTTGCTAGGGAAAAGTTGAGAGACTTAAAATTGCAGGTTGACTTTGACATGCCAGAGGTGGTTCAAATGTACAATTCTTGGGAAGAAAGCTGCATGGATAATCCAGACTTGACCATTTTAGATCAAATATGGGGTTTGGAGCTTCTTCTTAGAGTTCAGAAGGATTGTAAGGTGATATTGAAGCACAAGGCAATCAATATTCTCTCAGAGTTGAAAAGGGATAGAAGAGAGCTCTACTTTATGTTGCTCAGATGTCATGGAGTTGGATGGACACATCAGAAGTTGAAGGCTATGACATTTGATGAGTTGGAACATAGGGCTTATCCCATTTGGGTGAGAGTGCAGGAAGCAAACACTCTCAGACTTCTTTCAGATGAAAGAAGGGAGCAACTTGCAGAAGAAATGGAAATCAAGAAAGCTATGATGATTCCCAGGCCAGTGAAGAAGGGATTTAAATTTGAGTTTCCAAAAGATATGGATCCACTATATCCAGGTGAAGCAGTTATAAGAAAGAGCCTCAAGCTCTCCCCATTAGAAGCTTCAGATATGGTGCAGGTGTTACCATTAGATTCCAGGAATCCAATTGTGAGTTATGATGAGGATGAGTATGGATTCTGGAAGATTGGCAGATTTGGCAAGGAGGTACACACTTTTACCACTCTCATATCTTTATTTGCAAGTTGTGATAGAGAAGACTTGGTAGACCTTTGGAGGTTGCTAGAGACCAAGTATGAGGCTGAAGCACCAACTTCAGCTAATGGAATAAAACTTTGGACCACATTCAAAAGAATGTGTGGGACAAATGAAGAAGATCCTGAAATATGGAAGGATCTTGAAGATGACCTCAGTGGTCTTCAATAGAGGTTATATTCAGCTGCTGGTGTATACCATTTGAGTTCTACAAAGTTTGCTGAGTATCTACTTGTGGATGCTCAATATTTCATATCCAAGGCTATTTTGGAAAAGATGAAGGACACTCAGCTGGAGATAGATTATTCAAGTGACGTGGCAAAGGATTTGATCAGATTTATTCATTATCAATATGATAAGATTTGTCAGACTCCTCCAAGTTCTTAATGCTTATTCAGAAACTTGATCATAGGAGTGGATATCAAGTTTAGGGGAGGATTGTTGGGAATAAATTAAGGCCAGATCACTTGAGCGCTGACAAGAACAACTCAAGCGTTGACAAGAACAAAGTGAGCGCTGACAGCTCAAGCGTTGACAAGTTAAAGTCAAGCGTTGACAGATTGAAGACAAGCACTGATGGAAGATATAAGCTACACGTTTATTATATTCTAGAATACTTCTACAAAGGATAGAAACGACAATGTATTTTCTATATTTATCTTTACCTAGAATAGTTGATTCGTAGCTTATTGTACAAGGCTTCTTAGTCTATAAAAGAAGTCCTTTAGGTTAATGTTTAATATCAAGTTTTATATAGTTCTCATTCGTAAACATCTTTCATTGTAAGCAAGTTCGACATTCATAATCAAAGTGAAAGTTTTGTTTACATCTTGTGTTCTTGTTTAAGTGTTAAATTCCGCATAACACTTAGATCTACAAAGCATATACAAAGGTTTCTCTACGTGTTATACTTGATCTAATCTCGTATACACAAAGCTAATCGATCTAAGTTTGGGATCAACATAAAAATTCTCACCATTCGACCTTAGATCATGACAGACACATGGCAGCTAAAAGAGCTCAGACACCCTCTAGGGACAGGCCATAGAGTTCAAAAAGACAACAGGGAAATTACAAACCTTATCCTCCCTGTAAATTCTGTGGGTTCACAGACCATCACTCAGACGAGTGTGGTGACTTCCCTGGGTGTGATATCTGTGGGAGTTATAACCATGAAACAATGAACTGTCCATCCCAACGCCAAAAGTTTTTCAGGAACACAAGAGTTGCTAACAAGCAATTCAGGGAACCCACTGGAAAGTAGGTTCACCATAGGAACTAATCTGTTTCTATGTATCTGTGCAGAAATATCTCAAGGAATAGGTATGGTATCTAGATAGTGGCTGTTCTAGACACATGACAGGGATTCAACAATACCTGCACAGATACACAAAGGAGCCAGGTCCTAAAGTGGTGTTTGGAGATAACTCTTCAGGTGACACTGAAGGATATGGCTCAGTGAACTGCAATGGGATCACATTTACCAGGGTTGCATATGTGAATGGTCTTAAACACAATCTTATTAGCATCATCCAGTTGTGTGATGCTGACTATAAGGTTTTGTTTACTAAGACTCAGGGAACCATATTCAACAAAAACAATGATGTTGTGCTAATTACACCTAGAAGGAGAGATGTTTATGTCATCAACATGGCTGTGTGCTCTGAAGACAGCTCAAATTGTTTTCTTGCTAAAGCCTCTGAAAGTGTCAATTGGCTGTGGCACAAAAGACTGTCTCATCTCAACTTCAAACATCAATAAGATAGCCACTCAAAACTTGGTTGCTGGTCTACCTTCAGTAATGTTTTCCAAAGACAAAACTTGTTCTGCCTGTGTCAAAGGAAAGCATCACAGGTCTTCATTCAAGACTAGGCAATCATTCTCCATTGACAAGTGCTTACATCTCCTTCACATGGATTTGTTTGGGCCTGTCAAACCTCAAACCATTAATCACAACAAATACACCTTGGTCATAGTTGATGAATTTTCAAGATACACATGGGTGTTCTTCCTCAGAAGGAAAAGTGATGCAGCTGAAACCATCATGTCCTTCATCAGACAGGTTGAAAATATGAATGATGTTAGAGTCAAAGCTCTAAGAAGTGATAATGGTACTGAATTCAAGAATCATCAACTTGAATCTTTTTGTGATGAAAAAGGGATTTCTCAGAACTTCTCTTCAGCTGGCACCCCTGAACAAAATGGTGTGGCTGAAAGAAGAAACAGGACTTTGATTGAAGCAGCAAGAACTATGTTAAATGGTGCAGCCTTACCAAAGCAATTTTGGGGAGAAGCTGTTCACACTGCCTGCTACACTCAAAACAGATCAATCATTGTCAAAAGACATGGTAAAACCTCCTATGAAGTCTTCAGAAAAAGATCTCCAGACGTCAGCTATTTTCATGTGTTTGGGTGCCCTGTGTTTATTTATAACTACAGGGATAAACTTGGAAAGTTTGATGAAAAAGTTGATGATGGTTTCTTTTTGGGATACTCTCCAACAGCCAAAGCCTTCAGAGTATTCAACATCAGAAGACAAGAAGTAGAAGAAACATTCCATGTTAGATTCAATGAAGATGATGAAGTCATACAGAGAACAGGAACAGAGGGTGATGAAATAGATTTTAATGAAAATATTTCTTTCCCAAGTGATGAGTTCACAGAACCAAGACCTACCAGTCATCATCACTCCAACACTCTCACTCCTTATGTCCCTGCCTTTGACCCTCTGTCTACTCACAACAAAGAAGTTCCTACCTCTCAGGAACTTGATGAAGAAGAACCTCAAATTTCTGTTGGTCCTTCTCATGATATTGATGACTCACCAATTCTTCAAATCCCTAAAGATTCTCCTGTTGATAATGAAATAGCTTCCCTTGATATGGCTGAAGAAGACTCTAACACTGAAGTAGTCTTTGAAGAAAGCCCTCCTAGTCAGCAGGATGAGACTCAAATTGTACCAGCTGTGCCCTCAAGTACCCCTGTCCTTGAATCCCCAGCTCCTCAAAATAAGTGGTCAAGAGATCAACACATTCTTCTTGTCAATATTATTGGGGAACCAAATGCAGGGGTCACAACCAGACAGCGAATCCAAGACTCAGAGTCAGCCTCAGTCAATGAATGTCTCTTTGCTGAATTTCTCTCACAAATTGAACCTAAAAGAGTTGTTGAGGCTCTAGTAGAAGAAGGATGGGTAGCTGCTATGCAAGAAGAAATCAATCAGTTCAAAAGGAACAAAGTATGGACACTAGTGCCAGCTCCACCTGGAAAGAATATCACAGGCACTAGATGGATCTATAGAAATAAGATGGATGAGATTGGGAACATCATCAGGAACAAGGCCAGACTGGTAGCACAGGGGTTCTCTCAGACTGAAGGAATTGATTATGATGAAACTTTTGCACCTGTTGCAAGACTTGAATCCATCAGAATCTTCCTTGCTTATGCTGCCTATATGAACATCACTGTGTATCAGATGGATGTTAAGAGTGCTTTCCTCAATGGTGATTTGGCTGAGGAAGTGTATGTTGCACAACCTGACGGATTTGAGAACAGCGAGTTTCCCAACCATGTGTACAGACTTCACAAGGCAATGTATGGTCTGAAACAAGCTCCAAGAGCATGGTATGAAACTCTTTCAAATTTCTTAACTGAAAATAAATTTGTCAGGGGTTCTATTGATAAAACACTCTTTACCTTCAAGGACAGGAGTGATTTCATCATTGTGCAGATTTATGTGGATGATATCATCTTTGGGTCAACAAATGTCAATCTTAGTAAACGTTTTGCTAAATTAATGACCAAGAAATATGAGATGAGTATGATGGGTGAATTAACTTACTTTTTGGGCTTTCAAATTAAACAATGTCCTAAGGGAATTTCAATTTGTCAAGAAAAGTATGTTAAGGATTTACTTAAAAAATATGACTTAGCTGATTGTGCATCAGTGAAATGCCCCATGCTTCCACCCAACAACTTGGGCCCTGATGAGTCAGGGGTCTCTGTCAATGAGACTTTATATAGAGGCATGATTGGGTCACTGATGTATCTAACAGCTAGTCGTCCAGATATCCAATTCTCCACATGTCTCTGTGCAAGGTACCAGGCTAACCCAAAAGAATCCCATCTAGTGGCTGTTAAGAGAATTTTCAGGTATCTCAAAGGAACACCATCCCTAGGCCTATGGTATCCAAAAGAATCAGGCTTTGATCTCAAGGCCTATTCAGATTTAGACTATGCTGGATGTTGTATTGACAGAAAGAGTACTTCAGGCAGCTGTCAAATCCTAGGAGGAAAATTGGTTGGATGGAGTGCTAAGAAGCAAAACTCTGTGGCTATGTCTTCAGCTGAAGCAGAATATGTCGCTGCAGCCAACTGTTGTGCTCAGGTGCTCTGGATGAAAAGTCAATTGGCTGACTATGAAATCTTGTATGACAAAGTGCCAATCTTTTGTGACAACACCAGCGCCATTGCCATATCCAACAACCCTGTTCTTCACTCTCGTACCAAACACATTGATATCAGGTATCATTTTATCAGGGATCATATAATGAAGGGAGATATTGAGCTGCATTTTGTTCCTACAGAGCTGCAACTAGCTGATATTTTTACAAAGCCTTTGGCTGAACCTTCGTTGAACAGGCTAGTTGCTGAGTTAGGGATGCTCAATATCTCAAAGCCTGTGGCTTGATATTAAATGTGTTCATTAAATGATTGATTCTATATTAAATGTTTTTCACATGAAACTAGGTAGTTACTTTCCAAGTAAATGCAAAAAAACATTCTCAAATATTTAATCATTTATTCTTCGGATAACGAGGAGACAAACTTTTTGAAAGGTCAAGGGGACCCACTTGAGCAGTCATTTTCGCACCTTGCATTTAATAGGGTTGAATAACTGTTCACTTAGTTTGAATATATATTGTCTCCTTTCTCTTCTCACCCACCACCATTCTAAAATCTCTTCTCTCTCTAAGTTCTTATCTCTCTTAACCATCCGCCATTTTCGTTCACCTTCAACCTCAAATCCATGGAATTTTCAGTTCCCAATGCTTCAAATGTTAACTTCGAGATCAACGAGAGCATCCTCGCCTCCAACAACGCCATTGGATGGATTAAGGCACCAAACAGCACCTATTCAGATCTGGTAAATTTCATGCAGAATTGTGACCTAAATGAAGCCTTCACCAAATCCCCATCTACCTTTTACCAAGAATACCTTAGGGAATTCTGGTATTCTGCTGAAGTGGTAGAAGACACCATAACATTTAGCCTTTCATGCAATGAACATCCTTTTGCCTTCTCCCTTAAAGACTTTTCAAGTGTGGCCGGATTGAAGCATGGGGATGAATGCCTGAAAGTAGTTGACAAAAAGGCTGTCAAGGAAGCCCTGGCCACACTCAACCCTTGTCATGATGTTAACCCTGCACTTACACCAGCTGAGGTCCTCGCCAAATCCCCTCTAAAGATTAAATATTTTACTCCTATGTGGCGTGTCCTCTTCACCCACATTGTTAAGTCCCTGGGAGGAATGCAGGGATCACAGGATCAGATGTCTTTCAACCATCAGGCTATTGCTTATGGATTAATTTGGGGAGCTGATGTTGACGTTGGAAGCATTCTCTTCTCAAACCTGGTAGAACAGCTGAAGGGAAGGAATCAGGTCAGAGAAAAGAATATCTGTTATGTGCGCTTCCTGTCTCTGATCTTTGAAAGCCTGCTGGGAGATAACTACCACAACAAGGCCTTGACTGCTCTTAAGCCCTATCGCATCACAGGCGCCATCTACAAGGAAATAGGAGCTGAAGATATCCCTGTCACCGCCCATATGCTGAACGTGGCCAACCAAGTACCAAACCCTGAGAAGCCCTTGCTCCCTTCCTCTGAGAAGGTGAATACTTCTAGTGTTGCTGGCAAGTCTATGTCTTTGACCTCTGGGCAGCACACTACTAAGTCCAAGGCTTCATCTGGCCAACAGTCTAAGAAGAAGAAAATCCCCTCTTCTTCCCACTCCAAAGCTGTTACTAAGGCCAAGGGAAAGAAGACTGACGCCTCCTCTGGTCCAGATACTCTTGTGGATTTGGATTCTTTGGCTGACAAACAACAGGCGTCTAGTGTCTCAAAGTCAGCTGAGACAACAGGAAACCAGCCTGATCAAGCTGATATCTCACAGGTAATCAGTGTACATTTTTAGAGGTTCACAAGCAGCCACTCTCATTTGTCTGTAGGAGAGAGTGGTGAAGTTAGGGTAATCCTCGACCCATAGAAGTCTGTCTATACACTTAGAATCCTTTAAGACCTCTGTACACCCTGTCATTGGACCAGGGAATGATTCATTTGTGTTTATAAAGCACCCCGATGACCCTGCACCCTCTAGACAGTATTCAGGCTAACAACAACCTGAATACACTAATGTCTCAACCTTGATCAGCTGTACTTCACACAGCCTCTTGGTTCCCTCCTTAAAAGAGTCCCAAAGGATTTATCCTTTCAGGGGGAGCTGAATCATCACCCTCAGCTTTCCTAGGGGCAGCGTAACAAGCGACCTACAACCACATATGTTTCACTCTTAAAAGAGTCCCAAAGGTTTTAACCTTTTGGGGGGGCTGAATAATCACACTCAGCTTTCCTAGGGGCAGCGACTAGCGATCCATAAACAACATATGTTTCACAATCAAAAGAGTCCCAAAGGTTTTTACCTTTTGGGGGGGCTGAATAATCACACTCAGCTTTCCTAGGGGCAGCGAATGGCGATCATTAACCACATTTTATTCACACTTAAAAGAATCCCAAGGATTTATCCTTTGGAGTGGCTGAGCAATCACCCTCAGCCTCTCTGGGACAGCGAAATGGCGACCATTCCCCTTATATTTTTCCCTGTTACTAATTACAACAAATTTGCAGGCTGAAATTGTACAGCCAGTCATCGAGTCTCAAGTACAACAAGAAAAGGAGGCTGATACAACGACTCAAGACAAACCAAATGATGAAGAGCCTGTGTTAAATGCTGATGAAGAAATGCTCTCATTAGAATATTATGTCTCTGATATTGAGTCCATGCCTGAGGATGAATTCCCTGAGGGAATGTTTGATGAAGAGGATGAAGAAGATGAGGAAGACCAGCTGTCTGTCTCTCCTCCTAAAGAAATAGTTGTGTCTACACCAGCTGGTGACAAGACTTCTCCTCTCAAGGAAGCTGTTGATACTCCAAACTCTGCTACCTCAGCAACAACAGTATTCCAAAGACCAACTTATGATCCAACAGTAGAATTTCTCTTGTTTGATCATCCTGCCCAGACCAACTTTGACTTATTACCAAGGGGGGATGACTATGCTCAGCAAAGCCTCAATATCAAAAATCTTCAGCCTGTTCATCATCAATCAGATATTGAGCGCTTATCAAGGAAGCTGGATGTGATCAAGTCTAAAATGCACAACTTCACTGTGACATTTCCAGGCATCATCAAAAAGGCTGTGACTGAGGCTGTGACTGAGCCAATTCAGGATGGTGCAAGAAGAGGTGTGGCCCAGGGACTCGGTCATCTTTCAACAAGAATAAAGGATGCCATTGACTCAGCCGTCCCTGTCATGTTCCATGAACATGAACACACCATGCACAGGCACTTTAATGTTGTTCGCACCAGGCAATACAACCATGCTAACTTTATTGTCAGGCGTGTTCAGGCAAATACTAATGCAAATGCCAACCTCCTGCTAAAGATTGCCAGGGCTTCAAGAAAAAGACAACGTGCTATGGCTGCCTATGTGGAGCAGATTGCAAGACGTTTTCAAGCACGTTCATCCAAACATCTGCGAAGTAAGGATAAACATGAGGGGGAGAAGAATACAATACTCAGCCTTGCATCTGCTGAACAAGGCTCATCATCAGCTAACCCCACAACTACACCTGTTCCTCTCCAAGTCATCAAACCTGTTATAATACCTGATGATGAGGATAATACTCAGGGGGAGCAACAAACTCAAGATGGAGCTGACTCATCAAAGTCTCTGGTTTTGGTTAACACCAGCAAGCCTGAGGATGATGATGAGCCAGCTGCCAAGAAATTAAAATTCACTGTTAGCTCTCTCCCCAAAGCTATTCAAATTCAGGCTCAGACAGCGTTTATCAAAAGAGCTGATGTTTTGAAAAACATAAGTGTGGAGTCCTCTGTCTCGAAGAAAGGAAAGGAGATAGTTTTGGTTGATACAGATACCAAACTTAAGAAGATAGCTGCGATGCTAGAGACAGGAGGATCCACCACAGACCTTTCCCAATTCTCAACCTTTACACCTTCCGATGAGATTCCTTTGACCCCTGAAGAAATAGAGCAACATGCTGAAGAATTCAAAAGATTAAATGAACTCAAGACAGCCAAAGAATTGAATGAAGCTACTCTGAGGAAGATGACACCACCTGAAAGGGAAAAACAAAAACAAAGGTTGAGGGAAATGGAAACAAAACGCGCTGAGGCTTTAAGGAAAGTCAAAGCTGACTATGATGCCTGCGTGAACAACAGATATGTTGCTGGCAAGATAACCAAGTTCAAATACACCATTCATAAATCCACAAACACCCCACAGATGATCTTATGGAGGGAAAACCAACAGAGAAATATGGATGTGTTTGACAACTTCAGGTTAAAGACACTTGGGTTATCAGAATGGTTCGAACTCGAAGCCTTAGCTGCCAAAAAGTCTGGACAGGCAAATTTCCTTCTGCTTAAAACTCTTAAGACCAGTTTAACTGGATCAAGGAAACAGCAGCCAAACTCAAGATTGATCCCCCACCACAGCTTTTTGAACAAGAACCCCCAAAGACAGGTAACAAAAGGAGAAGAATTTCACAAATTGTTAATGAAACTTTTGTTACTGAAGATGTTCATGTGGATGGCATGCACAGGGATTTGATCCTCCCAAATGGTATTGTTGGCCCTGTTGATGGTCAGACATACACAGAGCCTGAAAGAGGAATGGCATTTATGAACAAGGCTTGCCAGTATGCTTTTCAAAGGGAAGATGAGCTGTGCTTAGCTTCAACTATTCAGCTACTCTGTCACAAGAAGTGTCTCAAGATCAACACAGAGTATTCCAAGAAGTTTGCAAAGACTTTGCAGGATGAAATTGATAACAGATTAGACTTGGCTGAAGCTGAAGAAAGAATTAAAAATGATGACTATTGAAGATGTTCACAGCCCTTTTTACCTTCATCTTTTATTTTGCTTATGTAATGCACTTGTAATTTTCTTTAAGTTTTAATAAAATCATGAGGTATGTTTGTTTAGATCTGTTATGTGTAAGAAGAAGGTGTTAAACTCACTTACCTTAACTTAGTTAGATCTAGCATTATTTATGTTTAAATAGGGGGAGATTGTTGGGAATCTAAACTTGTTAGATTCCCTGATCATTGATTTAAACATAATTAGGCTGTTAGATAGTCCCTTGCCTGTGCCTAGGAGGCAGGCAAGTTTTGCAAGACTCACAAAGATCCAAGTCTCTGTGAGCAACCTCAGAGGAGTCCATGTCAGAGACATTGTCAGGGATGTCGAAGATTACCTGAAGACATACTCATTGGCTGTGATGGATAACAGCCAAGATGTATCAGGGACTCTGAGGGGTTGAGAGTTAACAGGGGTGGCAATACCCTGATAACTCTCAGCACACTTTGGACATGCCATTTGTGTGTTCGAGACTATGAAGAATAAGGAAACTGTTTTTGACAACTGTTCCTTAAAGCATAATGGAAGACTACCAAGAATAGAAGGACATCATGTGACTGATGTGGGAACTTGTAAAAGCTTGTGTAGTCGCCATCAAGTACTGTTTAAGTCAAACTCGTAACACTATAAATAGGATGTGTATCCATGCATTAATGCACTTTGAGATATTAAGAACATTATTACATATAACTTAGTGAATCAAACAGCTACGACTGTATTCATAAGTTAGGGTTTATTGTTGTTCAAAGTGTGCACAACACATTGTCATCAAACTGTGTTATCCATAACACTTGTAATTCTTTATTATACAATAATAAGATTACGTTTGAAAAGTAATACCTTGTGTTGATTAAGTTAAGATTAGGGTTTCTTTCATTGATTAGGGACTTTCAAAAGGAAAATACCGGAATCAAACATCGGTAGTCCAAAAGTAAAGCTCATCACACACAAACATAGTATAATAAAGGAAAGGACTAAACAATGTCCAAAGCATAAGTATCAAAAGAAAGGAAATGCATAATGTAAAGAAGGCTAGACAGCTTCCAGTCCATATGCACGTACTCTTAGTGTCTACGAGCGTCCCTGAGTACCTGCCGTTTTGGGAACATAGAAAAGGAAAACGGCTGAGCAAATACGCTCAGTGCACGGATGTACAATAAAGCATGAATAGGATAGCATATAACATAATAACAGCGGAAGAATAACTAAGTCCCGAGTAACCTGGTTAAGTCTTAATAAAACTGGTTTTATCGTTTGAAAGTCTTATGTTTATCTTATAAAACTGTTTGTCATATTTTACCATTAGCCAATATAGGTCATGAAAATCCACCGTGCATGAATAATTGGAGGGGTGACCTCATCATGCAAATTAGAGGGGCTGCCTCTAATTTAATATACTGGTTTATGGGTAGGAGGGATCAGCTCCTTGTGAAGGATGCAAGGCACACACCACATTCACCATGTAATCATGAATAAAAACATGTAACTAGGATGCACCCATACGCCCCACATGATAAATATAAATAAATGGCCAAAAGCTGAAGGGACGCCACGAGCAATCACTCCACCGTGGTGAAGTCATAACATCAGTGCCTCTAATGTTATGGTTATGGTACCTCCATAACTAGGTGAAACTGGTCATGCATGTATATGGCTATAGGTAATCTTAATTAAACATAAGCAATCAAACTCATAACTTATACTACGAGAAAACAGTTGGCTGCATACGGGGAATCCTAATAAGGAAAGAATGTCCATACTGAAAGGACGGGAACCCGTACCTTATGTCCAGTGAACGAGAAAGATGAACTGCGAGGAATCCTACTTCCGAATCACTAGTGCTACATAAATACGTACATGAATAAGTATCTGCTTACTAAATACATAGCTGGTTTTATGTCATGTCTTAGCTTATTTTATGTGTTCTTACTATGTTTTACTGTTTTAAAGCCTTAAACTGTGTTAAATCTTATATTCTGTTTAATCTGATTAAGTACTTTTGGTATTTCATGTGTTATTATACTTACTGTGTAATATTAAGTAACTTCCCAAAAATAGCAGGTTTCCTAATATAGAAAGTTTCCAAAAATAGAAAGTTTCCAAAAATAGAAAGTTTCCAAAAATAGAAAGTTTCCAAAAATAGAAAGTTTCCAAAAATAGAAAGTTACCAAAAATAAAAGTTTCCAAAAATAGAAAGTCTCCAAAAATAGAAAGTTTCCAAAAATAGATTTACTGCTTAAAATAGATAAGTTTCTAAAAATAGAAAGTTTCCATAAATAGATTTGCTGCCTTAATTAAATAAGTTTCCATAAATAGATTAGCTGCCTTAAATAAATAAGTTTTTAAAAATAGCTGGTTTCCATAAATAGATTAGCTGCCTTATTTAATTAAGTTTCTAAAAATAGAAAGTTTCCATAATTAGAATTAAGCTAGTTAAATAAGCTAAGTACATAAGCCTAAGTGTTTTTCATGATTATTTCCTAAGTCATATGGTATATTGTATAGTTTAATAATTATTTCATGTAATTTAATTAAACTATAGGTTATAATATTTAATTAAAGTATAACATGTTTTTAATTAAATAAGTTAAATACTTATGTTAAAATATGTATTATTATATATTAATAATATAACCTAAGTCATGTTAATTAATTAATTATATCCATGGTTTTAAAATAATTAATTAATCATAAGTCTTAAATATATAAATACTTAGGTTAAAATAATTTCATGTTCATTAATAATTAAATAACCTAAGTCATGTTATTAAATTAATCACATCTTTTATTAATTTAATTTTAACATTAGTTCATAACATAAAAAAACTAACATAAACCATGAACCAGATCTAGGCTAGAAAACATGAATCGACACCGTACCCCGAACCAACTCGGGGTACCCCGTGTTCCCCTTGCTGTCGTGGGACCCACACACACCAACCAAGACCATATGGTCTTGGTGGTAGTCGGCTTGGCAAACCGAAACCCCCTCGGGGTCGGTTGCAGCCTACGGCCAAAACAAAACACCCCTTAAAACCACCCTTTTATTTAATTAATCACCAAAACATGTTAGATCTATGATTAATTATTATGTTTTTATAAAAAAAACATCACATGTTCATAATTAATAGAAAGATTAAATTAAAAGAAAAGGTTTAAAAAGGTTTTTACCGAATTCGTGGATCAAGAGAACGAAGAACAAACACGATCAAACACCAATTCTTCAAGATCAAAGATCAACAAATCACCTTGTATGGTGATTTATGGGTGGCGGAACAAAGAACAAGGAGAAGGAGGGTTTTTAGGTTTTTCTTAAAAATCTTCTGTAACTTAATTTGTGTAGTGAAAAATAAACATAACCCCCTTTAGTAAAATTTGACAATGGGCTTGGCCCATTGCCCTTGTTTGGCCGCGGGTAGGGACCCCACATGGGGTTCCCGTACCTTTTTCCGTGTCTCGTTATTTAGTTACTCGTTTGTGTTTATTTATGTTCGTGTTTTAATTGTTCTCGTTACGTAAATACCGTGATCCAATATATTTAATTACGCTCATAATAAATATATATACGTAATTAATAATAGTTCGTGTTTTAATTACGTTCATGATTTCATGATCGCATGTTCGTGATTAATTATTGTTAAATAATTATTACGTGATCGTGCATATAAAATACTTATCGTGTTCTAACACGTACGTAATACGTAAACTCCTAACACGTAATCGTAATCATGCTATATTAGAAAAGTTTTAACTAGTACGTACGATCCTAAGGGTACTATGCATGGTAAAAGCATGCGGGTTTTACAGAATTGATTTCCAGTCTAAAGTGCGACTCAATCGTCTTTTGGTGAACAAGAGAATGGTTTGGTTTTGATTATCTAATTTTAAACTAAAAACAAAAAATTGTCGTTGAGTAAAGTAGAGGCCTTTGCAAAATTTAAACTTAAAATATAAAACTTTGTAAAACTTTTAAACTTAACAAACTTAATTATTCTAAATGTAAAAAGTCCTTTCTATCGGAATGCAACTAAAACAAGTCATCGGAATAATCCATGTGCAGGTCCATCGGAATGCTAAGCTGAATACCCATCGGAATATTAAAATCAATACTGTCGCAATATGGTCTTATCGGAATGAACCAGATCGGAATGTATCAGATCGGAATAATCCAATCCAAACACCTCTGTCGCAATGTCGTTCTATCGGAATATAGCAAACAAAATTTGGGCAGCATTTCGACTTAAGGTAACCTTAAATCCCGTCGGAATATGCGATCGCAATAAGCGATCGCAATCCAGATCGGAATAAGGGGAAAATAACCAAGTGATCGCAAAGTAGAACCCTAATGGGTTATTGCGATCAAAACAAGTAATTCGTCGGAATGTATAGAATCCCCAAGATTGCGATGGAAGCAATACTTAATCCGAAATTGGTGGTAAGCTTAAACTCAATAAGAACAATCAATAAGCTATCTTATCCGAAACTTAAACAACTCAAAAAGCTTAAATTTGACAACTTGTAAAACATAAAAGATTATAAACTTTATGAAATGAACTTTAAAATGACTAAAACCTTTGAGAAATCCGAGAACCAATAAGCTAAAACTTGAAATAAGCCAATAAGCATTAAGAGCTTACAGCTTATACGTGTAAGATCTTATGTGAAAACAAGGAAGATTAACCTTTAATCACGAAAACATCAAATCAAACGAATGAAGTATGCAATTCGGATCAAAAGCGAAAGTAAACCAAGAAATGTAGAAGGAGATTAAAGAACTTAAAACTTAACTTGAACTTGATTAATGGAATCCAAATACAAAAAGCTTAAAATATGAAAGATTAAAAGAAAAGATGAAAGACTTAGTGAGAGAAAGTTTAGAACTTTCTCTCTCTAAAAACTAGAAAGGAAAAATTAAAAGTGCAACTAGCTAACCACCCTCCTAATGTGATTAGGAGGGTATTTATAGGGAAAATGGGAAGTGCATGTGTGGTTTGCTTCCTTCTTTCTTTACTTCTCGACTCGATTTAATTCTTTGTCTTTTCTCGACGTCGTCTCGGGATTTGAACTTGTCTTTAATAATTTTCTTCTTTAATTTAGACTTGAGTTCTTTGACTTCATTAAACTTCCGTCTTTAGACTTTTTCTTCGATAAATCTTCAAAATAGGTCTTGGACATCCGTTCTTTAAGCACTCTTGATCTTTTGACTTCGTCTTTTCTCGTTTTCTTTGATAAAAGCCCGTGAAAGCCCGTGTTTTCTTCCTTTTTCATCTTTTGGTCCTAAAACACAATAAAAACAAAAACCACGCATAATTCCGACTTTTACGACATAAAATACACGTTTTGGTCTTGTTAATATTGGAAATAAGTGGTAAAAGGATAAGTGTTTTCACACTTATTAGTAGATTATACAGTTCTCGTTGATAAGCTAGGAATAGGCCCTAGAATAAGCCTCTTAGCAATTGCAAGTTTCTGTGATAAGTCCTAATCTGTTTTTCATTATCTTCTTATCCACTTCATAAAAGTGGTGATTTTCTTCCACATATCAGTTGTATAAGTTAGGAAAATAAGTTTTGACCAAGGTCAAACTTGGTCAACGCTGGTCAACTCTTGGTCAACATAAGCCCAAAAATGCTTAATTGATTTTCCAGCTTATTCCTTAAGGCTTTTTAAGATTTTTTTGGATAGGTCTTCCTTATTTGAACTTTAGATCATATTGTGATCAATTCAGCTTAAGTGCTTAAGCCAATAAGTTGTTCTGTTAAAAAGTGCTTATTCAAAATTAGCTTATTTGGCTTTTAGACCATTTCAGCCAAAGTCCTTGAAACTGACTAGGTATAGTTCAAATAGAAGCTTTTTAGAACAAGAATCAGTTTATTTGGTGGACTAGAACTCCAGTTGTGGCTTAATCAATCCTATAAGCCCGTTTTTACTATAAGTCATGTTTTAATTGCAATTAAGTCTCTAGATTTTAGGTAAGTGTTTAATCTGTTAAAAATAGTATTAACTCTTTAGGGTTTGCACTTAGGTCCCTGGATTTAGCTGTTTGTTACATTTCAGTTGGGTAGTTTGGAAGTTGTTACATTTTTAGTTACAAGTTTGTTATAATTCTATTTTTAGTCCTTCAAGTTTCTATAATTTCATTTTCAGTCCTTATACTTTGTAACATTTACATTTTGAGCAATTTTATACTTTGTGCATTGATTACTTGTACATTTAGCAATAAATGTGGTATGTGCACTTTGTTTTAGATTAGTACGGTTACGTAGTGATACTATTTTTACTTTTTACGTGCTTTGTGAAATTAGACCTATATTACCAAATCATTACAATCTAACACCAAAAACAATTTGTGAACTTGATTTCTTTTGGACAATCAATTCGTATTGAGTTGGAAATAACGAACTTAAAAGTCAAATACTATATGTCAAATTAAATAATTCAATCCTAAATAAAGTACCTGAAGTTGCAACGCTCTGCTTAGACTTCTTCATATTTCTCGCAATTCTTCGGGGTAAAGAGGGCAATTCCTCTTCCAGTGACCACTTGCCTTGCAACGGTGACAAGTCTTATCCTTCTGAGATTTATTCTTCTTGACAAAGTTATGCTTAGGTTTCGAATAAGTCATAACTTGCTTGCCCTTATCACCTTTGCCTCTGCCTTTCTTCTTGTTCGCTTGCGGTTTTGGCTTACTCACTCTACCCTTTTGTATGGTTAGTACAGAAGGAGTAGATTCCTTGTCCTTTAACCCCTTTTCATAGTCAATGAGCATTGCATGCAAATTATTAACTGTCTTCTCCGTGCAATGCATATTATAGTTTCGAACAAAATCATCGAAGCCCTTGTTAAGGGACCTATTGATCAAGTTGATAGCCATAGTATGATCATAGGATTGTCCTAGTGCAATGAGTTGTTCCATATAACCCCTCATCTCTATGTAATGGGCACTAATAGACTTTTCAGGAGCTTGCTTGCAGTTATGCAAATCATCTACTAAGTCGTAGATCTCCACAACTTGCGGCTTTTCGAACATAGCCTTGAGCTCATCAAGCATTCGCTTAGGTGAAAATAGCTCATACTTCTGTTGAAGTGGAGGATCCATTTTTCCTAACATTAAGCCAGCCACCTCAGAGTGCTTCTTAATACTAGCAGCGTGTTCAAGCCTTTGCGCATTAGATGCTCCTTCGACAAGATCCTCCGGATAAGGAGTATTCAAGATATCAATAGTACCCGCTAATCTCAAGACAATTCTTAGTGAGTAATACCAATCATTGAAGTTTGGGCCCGTAAGTTCAGGACTATCAAAGAAAGCTTTGAACGCAGAACTTATAGTATTTATGTCGGGTTAAGCCATTTCTACAAAAATAAGTTCAATATTAGTATTTTCGATAATAAAAAACTTTCAAGAAAATAAAATTACCCCGGTATAAAAATCATATTATTTTCCTTGAATCCTAGAACTATATTGACATAAATCCATTATATCAGTTGATCTGCTAGCAATGAATGTACTCAACATAGCGACTTGTCGAACAATTCAATTGATAAACAATTTTCAATTTCTAGATATTTTAAGGGATTTACATTGCCAAAAGAACGTTTTGCATTGTAAACATGTTTCATCCCTTCTGAATGCCTTAATTTCCAGATCTCACTGAGTAACTTAATTAAGTCATCTAATCTGAGTAACGTAAAACCATCATATGAATTCTCATTCTATGAAAGTTTTCTCTCCATCACAACATCACCCAAAAATCTCATTTGATGACGTAGTAATTTTAAGTGTTCGTCAATTAGGAGCATTCGACTTAAATTTTAAGGGTATAAATTTTTATGTCAAAATCAATGTATGGAGAAGCATGCATACAACTCCATAGCCTAAATTTAATAAAACATTTAGTAAACTTCTTCACGAGACTAAATTTCTACATAAATTATGTTGAGGTATTGGTTAAACCAATTAAAGAATTTACCCACAACTATTCACAACGTACTTATTCTAGAACTCGGCTAGAGCACAAAGCAATAACCTTATTCATTGTGATTCGGATGTGAATTTTCTGTAAATCAACCTTAAGGTATAATGCAAGTAATAATCGTAGGTAATTTCAATTTGACGTACAGGCGAGCCGGGAATTTGGTCAGCGACTAATGGCATGACACCTTCTTCCTTAACCGGGTACATGACCAGCGGTACGTTATACCCACTTTATAGTTTGTCAAAAAGAGTAGGTCGTTAAATTATTATTGCAATTCACCAATCAACGTAATGCTATGCAATTTAGTATCTCAAAATAAATCTTAATTTTAATATGATTTAGTCCATATTCGTTTATTTTCAAAAAAAACCCTTGTTTACAACAATTCATACAATTTTAATATAAACAAGTAAAAAACACTAAATCATAAACACATAATAACAATTTATATGTGCACAAATAAATCAAATAGCCACATGCATACGATTATTCAATAATCATAAAATCTAGGTTTTTATATTCATATAAATGTCTTCCCTAATTCAAGATTTATTGAATCAAATAATCACGTAGCACATAAAATCATATAAAAATATTATTTTACAACCCATGAAAACATGCACGTTATCATGGATCCTCCCACAAATCTTAACAATTAAATCTCTAGGGGTCGTAACCATACATGACATAACAATTAATCATGCAATTTAATCTAAAATTATCCCACACGTATTGTGGTTTAAAAAAAATCATATTTTTTTATAAAAATCAGCCAAAAACCCTAATTTTTAAGAAAACCTAAAAACCATGTAGTTTTAACTCAAAACAATTATTAGTTAAAAAACTTTAGGTTTTAGATAATTATAACATGTTAAAATGGCTTTGATACCACTGAAGGTTTATTAACATCATAACAATTATATAAAACTCTAAAGGAGATCAAAGCACACATCGCGGAAGCGATTTAACAAGATCATAATAATAACACAATTATAATTAATCGAATTAGGGTTACATACCTTTACGCTAAAGCAAATCCACAAGATGAAGAACGAATCACCAATTAGGGTTTATAACGAATACCACCAAGATATAGTCTAAAGTAAGACTATATTACGACCTTGTACACACGTAATACAATGAGCTAACTGTTGGGAATTATAGACGGTGAGTTGATATGACAAAATAGATGAAGGACTTAATAATAAATATTTAGCTTAGGTGGTGTTTGTTTATTAAGAGGGTCTGAGTCTGAATCTGAACCGCACATCTGAATCTGAATCTGAGGCGTAAATGTCTGAATCTGAATCTAACAAGACTGTTTGTTTTTTCTTTAAAAACGTCTGAATGTTGTAAATGCAAAACAGTTTCTGTCGCAAATTTAACATAGTCTAGTAACGGAAAAATAAAATGTCATAATCTAAAACATTCAAAAACATTGAAAATAAATTCACTATGTTCAAACTATTACACGTAACAATATATCACTTTATTTGAACTTGAGTTGTTTCATAACGTAAAGAGATCATATGTTTCCAAGTGAGCAGCTAGCAACATAAGCATAATGAGTAGCTATAAAGAATAGTTATGACATAATAAAATGTAGCACTCTATTTATGGAATGTGTATTAAAATTGATAATACGTTATTAGTGTAATTATCTGAAAATAGTAACGAAAGATTGTAAAAAATAGAACACCACATCCAACGATTATGGAAGGCAGGCATCAAACGTAGCACACATTCATAAAAGTGTTCGTAATATACAGAGTAAAATGGAGAAGGAAACCTTTTTTTCTTTTTATTAATGTCAACATCTTTCAAGTCTAAACCATTAAGATGTTTTTACGTGTGTCCGCATCTGAATGAAAGAAAAAAACAAACGGTCTGAACGGCCAAAATGTTTGACCAATTAAGAGGTGTAGTGTGAGAACCTGTACTTTCCCAGTATTATTTTATTCTTTTTATTCGTGTTTCTGAATTTTCCAACGTATTTCGTTTTCTTGTATTTTATATGTAAATCCTGAGATTTTTTTTTAATTATACTTTTTAAGTATTATTCTGTTCATTGACAATACTTTGCATGGAATTATAAAATTCTTATTTTATTTTTCCTATATTTATTTAAATCAAAGTTTTTGATTTAAAATCACCCGCGTGCTTTTACAACGAGTTTATTCAAAATCAATGTACAACGAGAATTCCTAGTGATCTCGATACCGACGGATGCCCAAAATATTACGTTTATTTATCGATTGTTTCGATAACTAATATTTTTGACGATTTCGTTTTAATTACGTATTAAGTCGTGTCGAGAAATCATATAATCATTTTTATGAAGCATTGTAACTTTTGAAAAGTATTTTTACGAAACTCGAGCCCCGTAAATATTTTCAATATTTACCAATAACCATTTTCTACCCTTTAAACTAATAATTGTTTTTAGGTCCAAAACTATTAAATATTTACAAATTCTACCCTAACCATACTATATAAACTATTTTTTTATATTTCTTCTCATTTTCATCACATAAAAACATACACTAATTAAACTTTCTCTCCCCCTCTCTTTTTCTTCTTGTAGCCGTGACACCCCAAACCAAAAACACCCTCATTTTTCTTAGATCAAGCTTGAATCAACAAAAACAAATTCAAGTCCCATATCTAATATTTTCTTGTGATTCTAATGATATCAAATTCAAGAACATGCATCAAAATTTGTAGATTTTATGATTTTATGGTGGATTGATGTTTAAATCATCTTGTATGTGTTATATTTGGTAAGATCATCATGTTTTGATCCTAAAAAGTTTAATTTTTGATCTTTGATTTTGTTAAAATTTTACATGCAAGTGTTTTTGGGAGTGTTTGGTTGATAGGAATGATAGTATGATGATTCTATAGGTATAGGAATGAGTGATTTTGGTTGAAAATTTGATTTGTCATGTTTTCTAAAAGGCTAATTTGGGACAGCAGCTTTAAACAGATTGTTTCATGGGTTTAAGGTCTGTGAAAGGATAATATTATTTGAAATTGTTGTAGAGTTTTCCGAGACGGTCATTTTGGTATAAGATAGAGCTTATAACTCATCAAGAGTCAAATGTTATGCTAGTTTTAGTTTTCATGTACCGGGAGACGCAAGTCGGCACAATCCGAAATTGTGGCTGATTTTGGGTCGACTCTCGGGGACTTTAGGCTTGGTTAGATTGTTGATACTACTTGTTTTTAAAGTTTACGAACTGAGTTTGATGAGTCTAGTAGTGGTTTCAAAAGACGGATTGTCGAGTTTGTACTTTTAAAGCGGTCTAAACGGTTTTACAAAACAAGTGTACAAATCTGTCCTAAAATTTGGAGTCGAGTAAAGTGTCGAGCTGATGGGTTTTAAAGTGTGAACTTTGGCTCAAATTATGGTGAGGTCTTATACAGGTTATAAGTGACCTTGACACCAACTTTCATGTAAAACAGACACGTGTAGATAGGGTAGATCGGTGCGTACATTCGGAGTACTTGCTGATTTTTTATTTTGGACACGTAGTTCAATGTTTGTGTTGCGTGAGTTTGAGTATTCATCATCGGACATGATGACTTATTCAAGTGCTTAGTCATTATATAAATGACTTAGCTACTGGTCCGAATAAGGTTAAAGGATAGTTTGACTTGCGTTGACTTGGTGTCGTATAACGGGTCATTTTCAAGTGTTCAAGTGTTTTAACGAGTAACGTTGGATAAATGGATTCTTTTGGTTCGTGTCAAAGGTTTTGAAACGTGTATACTTTGAAAACATTTGATTCATATTGTATTTGGTATATATATCGATATTGAGTTCGAGTCTTAACGCGCGCCTTATTGTGATAGGTTGCGGTTTTCGTGTTTCCCCGGGCATCCATATCGTCGGTGATCGTCTCACTACCATTGTTTATACTCAGTTGATGAAGTACCGTGATTGACTTACCTCGTGGCTAAGGTGAGTTCATAGCCCCTTTTTACTTGTACATGGTTTTTAAACACGGGGTGAGATTTTACATGGTGGAACACAACCATTTAAAAACTATATGATATCCAGAACTTGTATGCTATCCAGAACATGTATGATTTCAGGTTTTCATTATTATTATTGCTTTTTAGTCTAGCCTTAAGTTTCCTCTCCCGATCATGAACCGTTAATTTCGAGTACTAAGCGCAAATGTTGTGGGTGGATCCATCGGGATTGACAATCCCCGTCTCAAGTACCTTGATGCACTGATATTCGTTTATTTACTTGAGTATTTAGGCTGAATACTCCCTAGAGGAACTTACATTGAGTTAAGCTTCGGTTCATGAACTGAACAGCAATAATAATGGTTTCGAACTATGGTTAACGTATATAACCATACTCCGCACTACTTGTTTTACAACTGAATGCTTGTGTTCCACACCTTTACTGCTAAACCTATGAATATCACTCAACCTTATGTTGACGATTTTACATGTTTAATCTCAGGTATTATACTTAGCTTTGCTTGGATGGGAGCCCGCAGGATATTATCGCAGCTTGGAGATTTCTGTGATGCTTTTGAAAGATTGGTTTTATATAAACTGTCAGGATTTTATCTTATCTTTTGGGCAACTTTATGTTATAAATTGTGACGAAATAATATAATTTTCCGCTTCTAAAACTTTGGGACCTATGTTTAAAAACTCTGACCTTATATGATGTAATGTACATGTTTTTATTTCGTCAGCTTTGTATGAACTGTAATTCATTGTTTCTTGTACTATGACGTGTTACCCCTCGTTGCCTAGATGTTCCATGTCAGATTTTGGGGGTCTCACAGAGTGGTATCAGAGCGATGGTTATAGGGAACTGGGTCATTTTTTTCAAAACTTAGTCTATAACCGAAAGTTCATATATTTCATGTTTTAAGTGTCAACCACAGAATCTGCCAATGTTGTTCGATATCTGCGCGGGTAACTCTCTAATCCTTACTATTTACTTTTAATTATCGTTATAGTATTTCATCTCTTGATTACATGTTGAAATATTACGTTACCCTGATGACGATAATTACTATGTCTTTACTAAGCCTAGTGCTTCATGAATTATCATTGAATGTTACTGTGATTACATATGTCTATACTGTATTTCTTGAATTCTTGTTCTTGTGAATTGATCTTATCGCAATGATATTATATCGTTATGACGTTACATACTTGTATTCAGAGCGCGTATACTGCCGACCTCTCATACTCATTTTTCTGAGTACTATTGCTATTTCATTTATGCGTGATACGACTGACTTCATATACTCGTTTGTTTTGAATCATCTGTTTTTCTCGACTCGCGGCTACATGTCGTGCATACTCTCGTGATACCATTGTTCGAATTGAAGAAGTGTTGTTTTCGACGAAACTCCTGATTTTCGTTTTACTATCGTGCGTGTTGCTTTCATTGTTCAACTCCTTTAAAATATTTATTTAGATACGCATATTTTCTTTCCGACCATTCGTAATTGAATGTCCAGTCTATAGACCATTGTATAGCTCAATGTGTCTCCCAGAAAGACTAAAGGACATCGTGTGAGTCACACATCTCGAAACATTCGTTGAATCAGTGTTAACTAATATTGTGGATTTTCGTAATCTTGATTTACCTTTACGCCACCGTTTTACACGACACTTGTACATGGATTACATCTTATTTCATTGATCATTCTACGTTTCGACTTTGACTTACAACATCCGTTGTACCTTGAACACATGATCGTGATTTATTATTTGACGATTGTTTGGAATACGATCCTACTTGTGTCATCCCTTCTTCATTAAACCTCCTCGCCTCAGGAGTGTGGCTTGTTAATATTTTGTTTCTTTCTCGGTATGTCCTGTGATTTTGGAAAATCACGCCACCAGGAGACCTTCATGCATTGCATCTTGCAGCCGAAGACACGGATGATATGCGTCATTTTTTTTATCTCTCAGATTAACGTTGGCATTCTTGAACCATTTCCATACTGGGTTTCCTTTACATGATTAATTATACAGTTTATCTTCTTTCGTCTTTATGGAATCCACAAGTCTTGTGTGTATATTAATTCTGAGTTATTATGAAACTAGATTTAATTTCAAGTTGTGTCGAAAAATATACTTTGTATAGAAACTTTACAGAAATTTTATAGTGTCGAGAAAATATTTTTATAACTTAGACATAAAAATATATATTTCTACATGTTGAGACGTCCGTTTAGGACATAAAATTTGACCAGTAACTTTAAAATCGAGCAAGTTACGCTCATTTGAGATTGGTAAAATCTAGAAAGTTATTTTCTGAATAATGCTAAAATATCATTTTGTTGACAGATTTAATGCAAGGGCATTTTTGTCTATTTTTAATCCGTTTCAAGTCTCGGGTAAAACTAGAAAGTTGTTCAAAACACTGTTTTACATCGAAATGCATTAGACTTTGAGTCTTAGAATATCGTTTAGTGAGTTAATTGGTCTAGTCAAACCCAAAAGTCAAAACTGATAGACTTTAAAATATGATTTCAAGCGTTTTTGAGTTCGTTTGAGCTCGTAAAACTTTAACTAATGATATTTTGCAAACTAAAAACAATGATTGGGTTGGAACAAGTATAAAATAGTAACTTTCAGTTCGGTCATACTTATACATAGATCTTGAACTTTTAAAATTCGGTAACTTCCTAATGTAGAGACCTTTCGAAATAATTGTACTATTGGTTAACTGATGCACTGCTTTCTTAAAAGTATATTTTTGTCAAATAAATCACGATGTGCACACATACGGATTCCTTTATCCTTTCTTTTATTTATGACTTAATTGTCATTCTATTGTCTTTCTTTGTTTCTATCGTACCACTGAATTGGACCAAGGATGAAGATCTTGCTTTCGTAACGTTTGTTATCATCTTGACACGCGTCTCATGACGATTCCTGCTAAACCTCTTGAAACTTTATCACCTTGTAACCATTTCGTTGACTGACTTGAACTACTCCTTATTTCCCTCTAGTAACCCACTCGCTACTTTATAAACTATTGTCATGTTACCATATAACTCAAACTGGTCTTGTTTGCGAATCATTTTACAAAAGTTCCACTTGGACTTTACAAAATACTTGAAGGTTATCATATAAAATTAATTTATATTAATTTTACAATCAATTGTTCTGAAACGGTCTTATAAAGAACCCTTGTAACTATACAAATTGTTGATTTAAACAGTTAGCCAGTAACTTATAGGCGAAAAGTTTCATATGTTATTTTGATCCCTGTTTTTACAAATGCTACTATCTACATATTTTAAATCATATGATATGTAATACTGGTTTGACGAAACTGAGCATCGCATTTCTAGTCCTAAATTATGCATGGCCTGATCACCTATGCTTAATTTAGAAGGAGCCATGCGAGGCCGAATAGTAGTCGCCCTAAATATTTGACCAAGAATCAATTTTTTTAACTATGTTCCTTACAAAGTTAGATAAAATAAAGTTTAGAAAACTTTTACATCTTATGCGAGTAGCAACGGTTCACGACATACACTTATGAACCCTTATCTTTTCTTGAACAAAGTACATGTCTCTGATAGGTGTGAAAACACCCATCCTTTTACCACTTATTTATGGCTAAAACAAGACCAAAACACGTATTTAATATCATTTGTTTGGAATTATGCGTGGTTTTTGTGTTTATTGTGTTTTCAGAGTCAACCGGATGAATATTGAAGAAAACATGGGATTGCACGGGTTTTATCAAGGAAAAAGACTCAAGAAGAAGTCTATTGTCCAAGAGATGCAAAAGATTTGAATTCATTGTGCCTATTTGAAGATTTATCGAAGAATAGAGCCAAAGATGGAAGATTCATATATGTCGAAGAACTCGAGTCTATTAAATAAAAGATTATAAGACGAGTTGGAATTATTCACCGACACTTCTCAAAATCCAAAGTCGGAAACGTTTATTTAAAGAGACGAGAAGACTAAAGAAGGAAGAAGAAAAATAAGCCCAAACCAAAGCCCAATCACAAGCCCACCACCACAAGTCTTGCCTATAAATAGGGCCTTACTTCACAAAAAATGGACACTTAGTTTTTTTAGGTAGTTTGTAGTTTTTTCATTCTCTCTAGTTCTAGAGAGAGAAAGTTCTAAACTTTCTCTCACTAGATTTCATCTTTTTTTCTATTTCAAGATCATAACTTTGTATTATTTTTTATTAATCAAGTTTAGTTCAAGCTTTTAATCTTTAATCTCATCCTTCCTTTCTTTGATTTTGATTGATTTTGGTACAAATCTCGTATGATCCGTGTTGTTCATCAATGATTTTGTGCTTAAAAAGTTAATCTTTTTATGTTTCCTTAAGTCTATACACGAATAAGCTTTAAGATCCTTGTTCTTATTGGCTTATTTGTTAGTTTTACTTATTTACTTTCTAAAGTTTTTATGAAAAGTTCATCTTTTTATTGATTTGATCTAATAGTTGTTTATTTAAAGCTTAGATAAAGTGTTCTTAGTGCTTATTTGATCAGCTTATTATATTGGATTCGAGCTTGTTCGGGAGTTAGCTTATTCCATAAGCTTATTTCCCTTGCTTTTGTTTCGGTTTAGCATAGTTTTCGGAAAGGGCAAACCCCTTTCCGATTGGATTATTCCGACCAGGGACACCCCTTCATTCCGATCGAACGATCGGAAAAGGGTTTAGGTTTTTCCGATCTGCCCCTTTTACCACATTCCGATTGCAGCAAGTTTTCAGGATTCCGATTGGGCTTGTTTGTATATTCCGACTGTAGCAAGTTTGCCATTATTCCGATTTGCACCATCTTAACATATTCCGATTGTAGCTTAATTTGAACATTCCGATTGTTATTGCTTTATGATATTCCGATTGGTCCATTTTGCAAAACATTCTAATCATAAGATCGGAATACATTCTGATTGCCCTCTTTAGTGATATTCCGATTTAAGTTGTTTTGCTATATCCCGTTCTTACTTTCTTTTAGTACTTTCCGACTAAGTTCATATTTTTACAAAGTTTTCCAAGTGTTAGTTTTTATTGAGTGTTCATTTATTTTTCTAAATTCGTCTTTAAATTTGCAAGCGTTTATTTTTAAATTCATCTTTTTACTTTAATCATTTAATGCCTTAATTTTACTCTTCGACACTTACTTATTTGTCATTAGTTTAAAATAGATAAACAACCAATCTCCTTTTTATTAACCAAGAACAAATCATTCCACTTAGAGCCGAGATCAATTCGAGGAGATACCGAGAGAATTTAGAACCCAAGCAAAATACTAATTTCAAATGGCGTCGCTGCCGGCTCTTCTCGTTAAGATCAACAGTTTTTTGTGAGAACTTGGATTTTGGGATCCGTTCACCGTGAACGTTACTTTTTCATAAAAAATTTCGAAAACCCTAAAAAATATAAAATTTAAAAAAAAAATCCTAAAAATTAAAAAAACATAAAAACCAAAAATATTTTTGCTTTGTTTTTGCCTTGTTAGTTCTTTTGCAGGTGTATGCGCACTCGATCAAGGTCTTATCAAGAGCCCGAGCCTCTCGATAACTTAGACATGGCCGGTGTACAAAACAACAACATACCACCTCAAAACAATAATAATAACAATAACAACCCACCTTTCAACAACAATAATAACAACAACAATGAGCCTCTACCGGATAATCGCCCGATGATTGAACTGCTGCAAGCCCATGTAGATGGCAACACTGATCCAATCTTTATACCCGCGATTGCAGCCAACAATTTTGAGCTCAAATCCGGCTTTATCCAAATGGTCTCTGCTCAACCATTCTTGGGGCGTACCATTGATGACCCACATGACCACATCAAGAGATTCTTGCAGCTCACTAATACGGTCAAATACAATGGTGTTCCACAAGAGGTAATCCGTCTACAACTTTTTCCCTTTTCTTTAGAGGGACAAGCCCGACATTGGCTTGCTAAGGAACCGCCACAGAGTATTCTTTCGTGGACGGATTTGGAGACCAAGTTTATCAACTACTTTTTCCCACCCTCTCGTACTACCGCTTTGCGGAATGAAATTATCAACTTTGAACAAAAGTACGATGAGTCGTTTAGTGAATCTTGGGACCGTTTTAAAGATCTTTTAAGAAAATGCCCACAACATGGTTTTACCAAAGTGCATCAAATCAATACTTATTATAATGGTTTAAGCATGAATGACCAAGATTCACTAAACAGTGCCTCGGGAGGTAATCTTTTGGCTAAGACTTCCAATGCTGCTTGGGATATCATTGAGAATAAGTCTCGTGTGCAAACCAAGAGTGTTCAGACCAATGTTGCTAGTGCTAGTACTAGTGACTGCGATAAGCGACTTGACAAAATCACTTCGCTTCTTGAATCGCTTGCTACCCAAACCGCCAGCAACACCAACAGCATCAACGCTAGAAACGCTAAAGACGCTCAAGTCAATGCTGTTAGCCAACCATGTGAGATATGCGGGGGGTCCTCATTCTTACACCACTTGTCCTGCCACCCAAAACTACCCTTCTGAAAACGTGAATGCAGCATACGGTACCTATCCTCAACCTGCTTATCAAGCTCGACCTCAAGGTGACCGCAACTTGCTTAGCTACCGCTCCAACAACTATCTCTCACCACCTGGTTCTACTCCTAACAACCCAAACCAACAACAAAACCTCAACCGCCCTCCTCAACAACAACAACAATCTCGTGGACCATACATACCACCTCATAAACAACAACATCCACCTCAAAGAAACAACCAAGTTTATCAGCAACCTGCTTATCAACCACCCGCATACAATGCTCCTCCCAACCAACCCACCGCTTTACACCAAGAAGTGGAAACCTACATGAGGACTAACGATGTGATTGTGGAAAATCTTCAACAAGAAGTGCGTAACTTGAAAGCAGACCTGATGAAACAAGGGAACGATCTGAGAGCTGATATGAGAAACACTATGGATAGTCAAACGAATGACTTAAGAAACATGATGGCTAGTTTCTTCCACGGTAATCAACCCTCTTCTTCGGGTACTCTTCCGAGTAACACCGTTGCGAATCCAAGAGGGGATATGAAAGCGATCACCACTCGCAGTGGCAAAGGTACCAAGGAACCCGAGCTTCCTATACCTCCACCGGTGGTTGTGACTAAGGAGAACGAGTCACCTGCTCCTATTCCTCATCCTTCTACCTCTCCGATTTCTCCACCTCTTACTTCTACCCCTCCTCCACCCAAGGATGTGAGTGATCCTTTGATCCCAAAGCCTTCCTCTTCTTCTGATATACCTTATCCCTCAAGGTTGAGGAAAGAGAAGCTCAAAAGCAAGGATGATATTCAGGTTTCGAACTTTCTTAAAATGTTTAAACAATTGAATTTTAACATCTCCTTTGCTGAGGCTCTCGCTCACATGCCAAAGTATGCGAAAATGTTCAAAGATCTTCTTAGCGACAAGGAGAAGCTTCTTGATATTGCCAACACCCAACTTAATGAGAATTACTCTGCAGTGCTCTTAAGGAAATTGCCAACCAAGCTTGGTGATCCGGGTCGTTTCTTAATCCCTTGCAATTTCCCAGGAGTAGAGAATTGCATGGCCCTAGCCGATCTAGGTGCCAGTATTAATCTAATGCCTCTAAGCGTTTGGAAGCAATTATCTCTCCCTGAGCTAGTCCCCACCAAAATGACTCTGGAATTAGCTAACCGTACGGTTGCTTATCCAGTAGGGATAGCTGAAGACGTCTTTGTAGGAGTCGACAAATTCACTTTTCCTGCCGATTTCGTCGTCGTCGACTACGAGATGGACCCTCGTGTTCCCTTGATCGTGGGTCGTCCATTCCTGAGGACCGGTCGCACTCTCATCGATGTTGAAGCCGGTGAGCTTATCATGAGAGTGGGTGACGATAAAATTGTCTTCAACATGGGAAAATTGTCTAAACAACCTTATTCCAACGAGAGTGTTAATTGTATTGACGTTCTGGATGAGGCTTGTGAAGAACACTTCAAAGATGCTTGTAAAAGTATTCCTACCTCTCTTCCCAATGTTGAGACCGTTTCCTCTATTGATTCATCACTGTCTCTATTTGGAGAAAGTGATTTGTTTTGGAACGATCTTGAAGCCACCATGGGAGATGTGAACTTAGCTAATGATGATTCTCCCACCGATGGGGATGAAGACATTGTTAGAAATACGTTTTACGTATATTAGAAGTATCGGTCACTCCACAATATTATTTATGTTGTAATAGCTCGTAGTTAACAAATAGTTATTAGTTGCTTATTAAGTTAAGTAAGAACCGGTCCATGGGCTTGTCATGGACCGGCCCAAGCCCATTGTAAGCTTGGAGTATAAATACCCCTTTCCACCATGGAAAGGGGTTGGTGGTTGTCATTTGTTCTAGTTCCACTTAATAAAATACACATAGTTTCTCTCACTTTCTCTCTCTAACTTTCTCTCTCTAGAAAACAACAAACCCCTTCATAGATTCATAGGTTATCAATATTCTACATTTGGTATCAGAGAGCTATGGGGTGATTTAAGGTAGTGATTTGTGTGGTTTTTTAGTTTTTGATTGTATTAGTGTTCTTTAAGAAAATCCATCTTGATTCTTGGTGTTTTTGGTGTTTTTGTGATTGGGATTAGTGGATAAGTATTAGTTTTTACTTATTATTGTTGAAATCACAAAACTTTTTGGGTCATTTGGTCAAAATCTGGGTTTAATCTCTCTTTTTGTGGTCGACTGTTCATCGTATTAAACTTCTGATTACCCAGCAAAAGTTCCAAACCAACAAGTTCCGGATCAATCAAAAGTTCCGAACCAAGAAGTTCCGAACGAAAAAGTTCCGGATCAAGAAAGTTCCGAATCAAGAAAGTTCCGGATCAAGAAGTTCCGGATCAAGAAGTTCCGAACCAAGAAGTTCCGACTCAAGAAGTTCCGACTCAAGAAGTTCCGACTCAAGAAGTTCCGACTCAAGAAGTTCCGACTCAAGAAGTTCCGACTCAAGAAGTTCCGAACCAAGAACTTCCGAACCAAGAAGTTCCGGATCAAGAAGTTCCGGATCAAGCCAAAAGTTCCGAACCAAGAACTTCCGAATCAAGAAGTTCCGGATCAAGCCAAAAGTTCCGAATCAAGGTAATTCCAAGCCAAATCTTCCGAATCAAACTTCCGAATCAACAAAAAGTTCCGAATCAAGGGTTATTTTGCTTGTTTTTTCGACGATTTTTTAGAGGATTTAATCTTGGTTTCTTACAACAAAAACTCAACACAATTCACAAGCTTTACTTCACTGCTCGATCAACCGATAATCTTTGTTTCTTTGAAGTGAACAATATGAATCCGAATTCAGTAATGCCTCAGATGACATCACTAACGGATATTTCCGTCATTACGGGAACGGATAATCGCCCGCCAATGCTCATCAAAGAAGTTTTTGAAGCATGGCAAGGCCGGATGATGTCTTATCTTAAGGGAAAACCAGTTTATGGGAGGCTTATGGTTAAGTCAATCTTAAATGGTCCACTTGACTATGGTACCATCGTGGCTAACAATGTGTCTCGACCAAGAGAATTTGAAGAACTTACACCAGCTCAACAACTTGTTGCCGATGCAGACGAGAAAGCTCTTCAAACAATTCTCCAAGCTCTTCCCCATGACATCTATAGGATGGTAAGTCAGTATACGGTGGCAAAGGATTTATGGGAACGTCTTAAGGTGTTGCTACAAGGTACGTCTCTCACCAAACAGGAAAGGGAATGTCAGTTGTATGACCTGTTTGACAGATTCACTTACAACCTAGGGGAAACGCTTCACGATTATTACTTCAGATTTACCACACTTATGAATGATCTGAATGTATACAATCTGGTGATTGCTCCATTCCAGGTTAACACCAAATTCTTGAATACTTTACCTCAAGCTGAATGGGGTGAGTATATTACTGATGTTAAGTTAACCAGGGATTTGCATAAGTGCAATTTGGATCAACTATATGCTTTTCTTCAGCAACATGAGAAACATGTGATCATGCACCGTTCTCCACGAGGTATGTACCCTGATTCATTAGCTTTGATGGCGAATCAACCAAGCTTGTCTCACAACAACACTCCTTATATTTTGGGACATCAAGCCTATCATCCATCACCTTACATGACACCAACCTTTCCCCAGTACTCGATTCTACCACAACCACCCACCTCACATCAGCAACAATATCGGTTTAGTGCACCTTCATCACAATATGCTACACAACCTCACCCAGCAAGTATTGCACCTTATGCTCAATCTTCATATTCTTCTTATCAAGAGAATGCAGCATATCCATCAAGCTACCCTGATCAAATGAGTATTCCTTCTAGTGATTATGCAGCTCATCAAGACCAAGCAATGTACTGTGATGATGAGGAAGTCACCGTTCCTGTATTTAAACAAGGTGCTGACCCAGTTGAAGTGTAAACCACTATGTCTGCTTATCTCACAAGGACTTTAAGCAAACGAGGATTTAGGGGATCAGCTCCTACCAACAATCAGTTGAGGAATTCATCCAATTCTCGCCAACAAGCTACTATTGAGAATGGCAGGGTAATGGTTCAGCCTATTCAACCATATCAGGGGAGACCTTCCACATCAACTACCAATACTCGCACGGTCAATCCTGCTCCTGCTCCAATGGTCAACAATCCTCCACGGGCTAATACAGGCAAGTTGAGAATGATTACTTGCTACAACTGCAAGGAAGAGGTTCACATGTCCAGGGATTGTAAGAAACCCAAGAGGAGAAGGGATGGACAATGGTTTGCAGAAAAGATCTATCTGGTAAATGCTCAGGCACAAGGAAGGGAACTTGATGAAGAGGAGCTTGCATTTCTTGCTGATCCAGGGATTGCTGAACAAGACGTTGTCACTACACAGAATGCAGCTTACCAAGCCGATGATCTTGATGCGTATGACTCAGACTGTGATGACTTTCAATCTGCAAAGGCTGCTCTCATGGCAACTATCTCCAGCTTAGGGCCAGAAAAGAGATCTGAGGTACTTATTAATACCACTGATAATGCCACTGATGCTAGTATTCAACCACATCAAGTTGTGCAAGAGAGTGCTGATTCGAATGAATCTTCGGTGGTGAGTCTTTCAAATGAGGAGACAAACAATGATAGCAATATCAATGTGAGTCCCCAGACTTTGAGTGAATCATAACCGGGACCCATTTCGCATACGCCTACTTCTGCTCAACAAGATTTGTTCATGGTTCCTGCTACATTACTTAGCCAAATGAATGCTGCACTCTTAGAAACCTTAGCTAAGAATAAGAATTTGTCTGATGAGCTTGCCTTAAGCAACGAGAAAGTTCAAACTTTGGAATTAGTGCCTTCGTCTAGTGTTCTAACTAATCCCGAATATGATCACTTTAGAAACAAACAAATGGGTCACTTGCAAGAAATTGAAAACTTAAGAGCAAATGTGTCTAATGAACTTCAAGAAAAGGAGTTAGTGGTCACTAATTTTCAAAAACTTCAAACGGATTTTGAATCACTCGAGTCTAAGAAGAATGAAATGGAGATTAATGCTACTAATAAGATTAGAAGTCTAGATTACTTGCTTTTAAGACAATACGCTGCTTCTCAACTAGTTCACTTATTTGATGCTTCGTTTAGAGAGTTTAACTTATCACGTCTAAAAGGCCTTCCCCCTAATCCACGGTATGCAAAACAAGCTTTAAGACATAGTCCTAGACTTTATAATGCAACTCAATTAGGATTGGCTTTAGACCCGATTGTTTTTCCCGATGATCGAACAAGTAAGGATCTAGTTGATGAGGATCGGTCATACAATTCTGCAAAATATCCCGAGTGTGATTATTTTAAATTGAATAAGGAGCTTGCAAAAACGGATTTTAGAATTCGCTTCCATATGGACAAAGATCTCATAACAGCACCGACCTACATATTAGATGAAGAAAACCCTAGTACATTTCCTACACTTGTCAATATGGAAGGTCCTAAGGAAATTCCAAAGGATCTTCCACCTGTTAGCACTGTATGGTTAAACTTGCAAGAGATTAATCAATACTTTACTAATTTTGATAAGGTCATTTTGGATTGTACGACTTCAAATGGCTTAAACGCCGGAGAATGGGCTTTCGAACATATGAACGAGGTGTTTAAAAATGAGATCAATCCGTTTGTCGAAAGTCTAAAAGGAATTTTTGCATCTCTTAAGGAAAATCTTGTGTTTGAAATTGGTGAAGTTCAAAAAGTGTTTTATGAAATGGACACCGCTTACGAACTACAACTAATTGAAAAAGAAAAGATTTTAACCGAATATGACCGATTCTTGTCTGCAGTAATCTCGTGTGATGTGCTTACTACTGTAAATGTTAATTAATCGAATGAGCTTACATCCGCTATGATTAATTGTGATGATGTGCATTTATGTGATGATGTTTGTAATCTCTCTGTAAATGTTGCTGATACTGTAAATGAGGTAGATAATCATTCTTGTCACGAATCTAACGCTGAGTTTTTAAAGCTACAAGATTCTTACAATTTACTTTCAAAACGCTTTAATCAACTAGAACAACATTGTATATCTTTAGAATTAAAACAACAAACTCAAAATGAGGATCTTTTGATATCAAATGGTTGTGAAAACGGTGTTGAGACGAGTGACAAGATGATTGCAATTGTTAAGACATTAGAGGAAGAAATCATGAGATTGAAGAGAGATGTGTCATCAAATGAAACATTAAAATTGGAACTAGAGGCTGCAGAGTCTAAAAATCAGGCCTTAGAAATTAGACTTTCGTCTATTCTAGGGGAGATGGATCGTGCAAGACAGGGAATGTCCAAACTTTATGGTTCACTAGAAGAACGCTTCGCTTTTAATGCGGCACAGCAACAATTTTATGTTGAACAATTGAACCAAAAATGTGAGGAAATCTCTGACTTAAACATCCTGCTCATTGAGAAAAACATGGTTTTGGCCGAGTTAAAGGAGACACTTCTTCTTACCCGACAAGAAGTTGTTGATAACTTAGCTACCGACTCTGCACCGTCCACTAGTGCTCCAACAACCAAATCAGTAGTGCTTTATAAGAACCCGCTTCATAAGAGAAACCCAGTTACCTATGATGATTATATGAGGAATGCCATTAAGCATGTCGATCTTCTTAGGGATATTTTAGACGATCTTTATGCCTTAGATCCCTCAAGTAGCGACTATTATTCGGCTCATGAATATATTAAGCGAGTTCAATATTGCTTGGCATATTTGCAATACATAGGTACACCAGGTTCTGCACTACTTAATAATAGGCCCATTGCTGTAAATCCATTTAATAAGACTCCAGGAGCAAAACCGTCATTGGCACAATCAAGTAAGGCACCTTTAAAATCTGTTGCTAATATTCCCACTTTGCCTTCTACAGGATTAAAAGAGACTACTAAGGCTAAAGGATCGCCACTCAAGAAAGATAAGATCAAGCCCTCCACTAGTAGTGCCAAAAAGAAGAAAGTAGAAGTTCACAATAGGAATGCTAGTTCAGTTTTAAATAAAAAGAATCATGTTAAGACTAAAAGCTCTGCGCCTGTGCAGCAGCCTAAACCATTCGTGAATTCTGATTTGAATTGTTGGAATTGTAATGAATGTATGTTTTCCCAGCGTCATGATTTGTGTCTGATTGATCACGTGAATGAAATGAATGCTATTAAGAATGGTCTTGAATGGAAGCCAACGGGTAGAACTCGTGCCCAAGTTGGCTGGCAATGGCGTCCCACTGGTAGGACCTTTACATTAGATGGAAAAATGTGCCCTTTAACTAGGAATGCATCCATTGAGGTTAGGTCTGAGCGTCCTTTAGTTAGGAACACTCGCACTCAAGTATGGAAACAGCGCCCTTTAATTAGGTCAGCCCCCACTATAGTGCCTATCAGTGAAGAAATACCTCAGGATTTAAGCCAACTAGAATCTACACCACCACTTAGGAAGAAAAAGGCTAGGAAATCTAAGAAACCTAGAGTTAGCAAATCTAAGATTATTAAATCTGTACCTGCTAATAACAAGGAACACTCAGATTCCGATACCTCTACATTGTCTTCGTGTGGTGATATTTTCAGGTGGTCCAAATCATCCTGTGGTATTTGGACTCCGGTTGTTCAAAACATATGACCGGAAATCGCTCGATGCTCCGAACTTTCGTCAGCAAGTTTCTTGGTACGGTTAAATTCGGGAATGATCATATAGCAAAGATAATGGGATATGGTGAATATCAGATTGGAAACGTGACGATTTCAAGGGTATACTATGTAGAAGGTCTTGGTCATAATTTATTCTCAGTAGGACAATTTTGTGATTCCAACCTTGAGGTTGCTTTTCGACAACACACTTGTTTCATCCGTAACTTGGAAGGAAAAGATTTGTTGAAGGGATCTGGTGGTGCAAATCTCTATACCTTGTCTTTACAAGACATGATGGCCGCCTCTCCAATATGTCTTCTCTCTAAAGCATCTAAGACCAAGTCATGGTTATGGCATCGCAGATTATCTCATCTTAACTTTGATGCTATTAATCATTTGGCTAAAAACGATTTAGTTCGTGGTCTTCCAAAGCTTAAATTTCACAAGGACCATTTATGTTCCGCATGTTCAAGGGGGAAAAGTACCAAGAAATCTTACAAGCCCAAAGCTGAAGACACCAATCAAGAAAAACTTCATCTTTTGCATATGGATCTTTGTGGGCCAATGAGAACTGAAAGTGTGAGCGGTAAGAAATTCATTCTGGTTATTGTGGATGATTTCTCCAGGTTTACATGGGTTAGATTTCTACGTACAAAGGATGAAGCACCGAAGGCTATCATCACTTTTCTGAAATTCATTCAGGTACGTTTGAACACTACTGTCCGCCGTATACGTACAGACAATGGAACAGAGTTCGTAAACCAGACTCTTCGTGATTATTATGAAGGAGTTGGTATTTCACATGAAACATCCGCTGCACGCACTCCACAACAAAACGGTGTCGTTGAAAGACGGAATCGTACGCTTATGGAAGCTGCTAGGACCATGCTTATTTATGCGAACGCTCCATTGTTCTTGTGGGCAGAAGCGATTTCTACTGCATGTTTCACCCAAAACCGTTCTATGATTCGGAAACGCCATGGAAAAACACCTTATGAGCTTCTACATGACCGTAAACCCGATGTTTCATTTTTTCATGTGTTTGGTGCTCTTTGTTATCCAAACATAAATAGTGAGAACTTGGGTAAGCTTCAACCAAAAGCCAATATAGGTATTTTCATTGGTTACTCACCGTCCAAGAAAGCATACCGAATCTATAACCGTCGTCTTGGCAAGATTGTAGAAACTATGGACGCAGATTTCGATGAGCTGACAGCGATGGCTTCTGAGCAACACAGCTCTGAACCCGCTCTTCATGAGATGGGAACCGGTGCTATTAGTTCCGGATTAGTTCCCAATAATCCTACTTCTACATCATTTTTACCACCAACAAGGCCCGAGTGGGATAAACTGTTTCAACCGTTGTTTGATGAATTCTTCGATCCCCCGACTGATGAAGTTCCAGCACCTGTAGTAATCGCTCCAATCCCTGAAGTGGTTGCTCAAGCTAATGAACCTTTATCTAATGCATCTACAATTCACATTGAACCGGATGCACCTTCACCAAGTGATTCTCAAACTACACCTGAATCGTCACCCCTACTTGTGCCTAATGATGTGGAAGAGGATTCTATTGATCACGACTTGGAATATGCTCACCTGCAAGAGCTTCCTTTCTTTGGTGTAGCGATACCTGAAAACCCTTCAGCCGCGTCTACCTCAGAAGAAGCTCCTTCTATTGTTCACTCCAGACCACCTAGGATTGAAAACCATAGCACTAAATGGACAAAAGATCACCCAATTAGGAATGTTATTGGAGATCTAGATCGACCAGTCTCTACACGCCATCAATTACAAGAGAGTGCACTTTATTGCTACTTTGATGCATTTCTCTCTGAAGTTGAACCTAAAAATTGGCAGCAGGCTATGACCCAATCATCTTGGATTGAAGCTATGCAGGAGGAACTAAATGAATTCCAACGACTTGAAGTATGGGAATTGGTTCCTCTCCCTGACAAGGTTAACATCCTTACTTTGTTATGGGTTTATAAGGTTAAACTTGATGAGATGGGTGCGGTATTAAAGAATAAGGCTAGATTGGTTGCTAGATGATATAAACAAGCCTTGGGTATAGACTTTGAAGAATCTTTTGCTCCTGTGGCAAGATTGGAGGCCATTAGACTATTCCTTGCGTATGCTGCTCATATGAACATGATCGTCTACCAAATGGATGTGAAGACGGCATTTTTGAACGGTGAACTAAGGGAAGAAGTCTATGTTAGTCAGCCGGATGGGTTCGTCAGTACGGAGTTTCCTAATCATGTGTACAAGCTTAAGAAGGCTCTCTATGGGTTAAAACAAGCTCCACGCGCGTGGTATGATCTCCTGTCAACATATCTCATTTCGGAAGGCTTCTCCAAAGGCAAGGTGGACCCCACTCTATTCACTCTCAAGGAAGGCAACGACATGATTCTCGTACAAATTTATGTTGATGATATAATAGTTGCTGCCACTAACATAGAATTGTCAAATCGATTTGAGAAGATAATGTCCACACGCTTTCAGATGTCGATGATGGGAAAATTTTCATTTTTCTTAGGATTACAGATTTCTCAGAATCCCAGAGGCATCTTTATTAATCAATCCAAATATGCTCTAGAATCTCTTAAGAAATATAACTTTGAAAATTGTGACCCCGTGGAAACTCCAATGGTGGAGAAATCCAAGTTAGATGAAGATAGGAATGGGACTATTGTCGATCCAAAACTTTACCGTGGGATGATCGGCACCCTTCTATATCTGACTGCTAGCAGGCCTGATTTGCAATTTGCTGTATGCATGTGTGCCCGGTATCAGGCTCGGCCTACCGAAAAGCACCTACATGTTGTGAAAAGGATCTTTCGGTATCTAAAAGGAACACTTCATCGTGGTCTATGGTATCCGAAAGATTCCTCTATTGCTTTAATATCATACGCAGATGCCGATCATGCTGGATGTCAAGACACGAGGCGTAGCACTTCTGGATCTGTGCAACTCCTTGGAGATAGATTGATCAGTTGGTCTTCAAAAAGGCAGAAAAACGCTGCAATTTCTAGCACGGAGGCTGAATACATTGCCATGTCCGGTTGTTGTGCTCAAGTCCTTTGGATGAGATCACAATTAACTGACTACGGTTTGGGATTTAACAAAATCCCGATGTATTGTGACAACAAGAGCGCCATTGCCCTTTGCTGCAACTATGTTCAACACTCCCGGGCCAAGCACATAGACATTCGCTACCATTTCATTAAGGAGCAGGTGGAGAACGGAGTGATCGAGCTGTATTTTGTCACTACTGAGTACCAGCTGGCGGATATGTTCACCAAAGCCTTAGATCGAGGACGAATCGAGTTTTTGATCGACAAGCTTGGCATGAAATCATTTACCCCAGCGACTCTCAAAGAGTTGGCAGAAGAATCAGCTGAATAGTCGTGGTAAACTATTCAGAGTATCCTTTGTTCGTGATCATGTATATTATCGTAAATATATAAACCACAAAAGGAAAATACAAAAATATAAAACCAACAAAAATCATAAAAAATATAAAACCTAGAAAAACCATAAAAATTATAAAATCAAGAAAAACCAAAAATATTTTTCGTTTTAAATCGGGCATGTCTTTTAGTACGGTAATATTTACGGCCTTAGAAATGTCGATCAATATTGACACGGTGCCATAAATAGAGTCCGTATAAAAGTTGTACATTTTTAAAACATGCCCATTATGGCTTGTAGTTATTTCAGACTACAACCCGGTTTTCATATTAAAGTCACGTATTTCTTTGGAAAATGTTGGCTCAGAACGGGAATTAATTTTCTCGGGCATGATTTACAAGCCAAATCATGCAAAGGGATCAAGTTTACTTTATAACTTGGTCTAACACGAATTAGTGTACGTCTCAGTGCATTAATTTGTTTAAATAAGAGAAATCTTATTGACACCACGAATCAAACTTTTTCAAGATACAAATTGGAAATTCTTTCATCAATATTTGACTCTTTAAACAATGACTACAGCTCTTTAAATAGAAAACGGGTCATCGTTTAAGGGGGAGAAAATATTAAAATCATCTTCGTCATTAAAATTGATTTTTCAAAAGTGATTGTGAAAATTAATGGCTAAATGGTAATTGAGTGGTTTTGCTTTAGAATAAGACTTGTGTTCATTCTATGTGATAGGACTTGCTTTAGAACTTGGAGATATGCTAATTAGATGCATACTTAAGTTGTGTGAGATTGTCAAGTTTAGTTTAACTAAGCAAAATTAAGTGGACTAAGTTTATCAATGGAAAGGTAAAATGAATTGAAAAAGTTAGAAACAAAAAGGAAAAGGAGAGAAAAGCAGAGGGACTTAAGATGACATTGTGTGTAAGTTGTAAAAACTTGACCTAAGTCAAATATAAACACCCCCGCCCCTTTTTCCTTTCACTGTATCTCTATTCACTTGCCGCCATTGTTATATCTCACACACAAGATCTAAAACCTATCGTTTTTTAATCAATCCGATCCTGTTCATTCGATAAATAAGGTAATAACATCTATATTTAACTTATAATTCGTTACATTCATCATCTAATCTTGTTAAAATTAATTCGGGTAGTAAACTTTACCAAATCTAGGGTTTATTTGCCAATATAGGATTAATTGTTACAGATTTGTGTGGGTTTTGTGCGGATTAGCATGATATGATGTTTAAATGCCTTAGATTGCCTTAGAAATTCACAAACGCGTTTAGAATTAATCCTCTTAGACTGTGTATTAATGTTCCGGATGAACAAGGATAAGAACTTCCGAATGAAGGACATTTTGAACAAAACTTCCGAATGAAGGATTTTTTCTGAAAAACTTCCGAATGAGGAAGTTCCGAATGAAGGACTTCCGAATGAAGGAAGTTCCGAATAAAGAACTTCCGAACGAAGGAAGTTCCGAATGAAGAACTTCCGAATGAAGAAGTTCCGAATGAAGAACTTCCGAATGAAGAACTTCCGAATGAAGAAGTTCCGAATGAAGAACTTCCGAATGAAGAACTTCCGAATGAAGAAGTTCCGAATGAAGAACTTCCGGATGAAGAACTTCCGGATGAAGAAGTTCCGAATGAAGAACTTCCGAATGAAGGAAGTTCCGAATGAAGAACTTCCGGATGAAGGAAGTTCCGAATGAAGAACTTCCGGATGAAGGAAGTTCCGAATGAAGGACTTCCGGATGAAGGAATTTCCGAATGAAGAACTTCCGGATGAAGGAAGTTCCGAATGAAGAACTTCCGGATGAAGGAAGTTCCGAATGAAAAACTTCCGGATGAAGGAAGTCCCGAATGAAGGAATGTTCCGGATGAAGAAGTTCCGAATGAGGAAAAGTTCCGGATGAAGAGTTGTTTGATTATTATTGTTTGCATGTTATATGTACTTGTTGTATTATGTTATGAAATGTGTTATGCTTAGAAGTAAGAATGATATATATCTATATGTTTTTGTGCATCAACCTTTCATGTCTTATCTTAAGCAGATACAATGACTAATCCAACAGTACAAGCAATCCAAGACTCTAGAGAAGCCGCTATTGCTAAAGCACGAACCCTTAAGTTTATACCCAACAATTACCGGCTGAAGCAAGTCTCAAAATCCACTCACCATGGTTTTAAGGTCGCCATAGCCATCCTCGATAACTCTCATTTCAAGAACGCCCTTAGGAGTACTGCCTCGGTGCCGTATGAGTATATGTATGAATTTTGGGCTACCAAGGAAATCACTTCAAACAAGATCATCTTCACCATCGACAACAAGCAGCAGACGCTCACAGTTTCAGACTTCCGTAAGATTTTTGGTATACGGGATACACCCAAAGGCATGTCATTTTCGAGGGATCCTACTAAAGATGAACTCGTGGAGTTATTTGACGCTCTTGGATGTCCTGACATACGAGTTGCGTCTGAGTTTACCACTGCTAAGGTAGGACAACCTTGGAGAGCATTGATGGGTATTCTCAGTAGATGTCTTACACCAAAAACAAGTGGCCATGATGCTCTACGCAGTCCTATAATAAACCTGTTCTATGGCATGTACAAAGCTGCAAATGCCGATTATGCATTGTTGATATGTGAAGAATTCACCTTTCAACTCTTCCATAACAAGAAGTTGAAGACAAATTTCTTTCCTTATCCAAGGTTTATCAAACTTATCATTAATTATTTTATGAAAAATGATGCTACTATTGATAGGCGTGCAGCAAGTCGTTATCACACTGAAGAAGCTGATGATACTGTGGATCTGAGGCATGAAGGACCGTCTGGTGGTGTGATTCCTGGTCCTATTCCCGATTACCTTCTGACAGAGAAAATCAAAGGTTCTGCTGATTACAAGCTACTGCAGCTAGAAATCAAGAAACTGAAAGTAAACCTTCAGACTGGAGAAGATTCATCTACTACAGTGAAGAGTAAAGGTAAACGCAAGCAACCAGCTGCTTTACCTGAACCTGAAACTAAGAAGAAAAAGACGGAGGTTAAGAAGGGAAAGGGTAAGGCTGATGAGATGGTTTTACGTGATGAAGAAGATGTTGTTGATCCTGCTTTTGACAAGACAGAGAGAAAAATGATGAAGATAGCAATTCAAAGGAGTAGGAAAGATACTGGCGGTAGTGGTTCAGGTGCAAGGGTAGATGTTGAGGAAGAGTACGTGGAACCAGATGATGTTGATGAGTTTGGGTCACCTGAACATTATTCCACTTCGAAGGAGCCATCAATCCCTATTTCAGCAAGTGTGGAAAAGGAGTCTGTTGCTCCTACGATCATGATGTCAACTCAACCTCCACAAATCCAACCCTTACCAACCAGACCGGCGTCAACACCATTCCTTCCACCACCGATAATTCCCATCCTTAGTACCGCAGTAACAACCGAGCCTCTTCAATCAACCCAGAGCAGTTCTGCAACATCTACCATGGCTGCATTGGTGATGGCCGAAATGTTGGATAAACATGTGGATAATCACAAACGAGAAATGGATGAACTTCGCCAAGAGTTACAAAGACGAGCTCAAAGTGAAGAAGCTTCTAGGAAAGCCCAAGAGGAGATGATTGCTAAGTTCGCTGCAGATATGGAGTTGACTCGAAAAGCACATGCAGAAGAACTAGCTCGGGTTAAGCAGGCTGAGGCTGATAAGCATGCTGCACGTATCACCCGACTTCAAGCGATGAGGGATAAATACAAAGAGCAAAAAGAAGCACTTGAAGCCTCTGTGGAAGAAAGAGTGCAAGAATCCGTTGAATCCATTATGCCTAAACTGCGTGATGAGTTGAAGACGCTAGCCGCTGATAACTTGTTGATCAAGTCATCCAATCCTTCAGAATCCGCCTACAAGATTGCTTATGACTTGACGGATTTTGAATTGAAGAAGATCCTGAAGGCTCGTATGGTGGAACTTGGATCGTTTGATAAGTCTAGGATTCAACGGGCTCTATACAAATCCCTGAATGATGCTATCATGGAGGATGATAGGTTATTCAAAACGTTTGGAAGTGTGGTACCTTATCACATTCTACCTGAGGAAGAAAGGGAAGAAAGTGAGCAGGAAGAGGGTACTGGTGAAGAGGAAGAGGAAGAAGAAGGAGAAGAAGAGGAAAAGGATGAAGATGATGGTGATGATGAGGATAAGCATGAGGATGATGATGAAGATGATGATGATGATGGCGATGATGGTGGTGATGGGAATGAGGAGAGTGCTAGGGGGAGTAACGGGGATAACAATGAGGATGATGATGGGGGTGAACAGCCTAAAGAGGGAGACAAGGTTACCAGCTCCAAGAAAGCTGCTAAGTCTGGAACCAAGTCCAAGAAAGATGCAGCACAGAAGGACAAATCAACTTCATCGGAATCAAGACGATCTAAGTGGCGCCACGATGTGAATGCTACTACAGCGTCTTCGGTTCCTGGTACTTCTATTGCTGTATCTTTACCTATTACCACTAACCCCATTAGTTATGTTGTTGTTGCTCCTGTGATTGCAGAATCAGTAACGAAACCCGAAGCTGCACAACACTCACCAGTTCACGACACTGCCAAAATGCCTGAATCAGAACCAGCAGATGTTCGAGCTTCTACTCCTCTACAACAAGCACAACAATCTACGGTTCCTGAACAAGCACACGAGACTGGGCAGACACGTTGGAGATAGACGAGACTGCACCACCACAGGCTTGGATCACGGCAGCAGCACAATATGATCCGATCACAGACGCTGACAAAGATGTGTTGTATCTCCGTATCCGCAGTCCGATTGACTTATGTGCATTTCTTGCTCATGAGTATAAGACTTCGGTTACTCCATCCTTGGTGAAGAAAGCGCTGAAAGATAAGAGACTTCGTGCCAAAACCCGGTTAACCCGAATGGAGTTCGAGTATTATGCCGATGAGATCCTAAAGGCTCTGAATACCGTTCAACGGCCAGGCCTTCATGAATCAGAAAGAGATCCACCTCCAATGGATCCTTCTCAAGATAATCAGATTGCTCTTGACTTCTTCGTCACCAATGATCTTGTGTATCTTTTGAAGGGGTCATCAAAGTACGCAACCTCCCTGACCTTGCTGAAAGCTGCCAACTGGGGGACAATACCCTTTATCGTGGAAAAGGTAAACCGCCTCTGGGTCCCTAAGGTAAATCGTAATTATGATATGTATGCTGTCATAGGTGCATCTCATTGGGACGAACGAGTCCGAAGGGCGTACAGGGGTTGCTGCCTAGTCAATTCTGGAAGCATCGTTAGATCCGATATCCGAATCTCCAGCATCTTAGGGTTGAAAACTGAAGCCAAGAATGGCTATTATCATGTGACGGAGATTCGCTTGAAAAGGGAGGATGACAGGGAATACAAAATCCAGCAGGGAGATTTTTCCATCATTCGTCTTGAGGATATCGAAGATATGCTGCTTCTGATGACCCGCGATCAACTCACACATATTCCTCGTGAAGATCTCATTGCTTTGAATACAGCACTTCGTATGTTCACACGAAGCATTGTCATCAAGACACGAGTTGAAGATCTGCAGTTGGGAGTCGAAAGCTACCAAAGGAAGCTCAACTTAACCCGTCCAGTGAATCAAGTTCTACCTGAACATGTAGAGAGATGTCCTTATACCGGTATTTCTGTCCCGAATTGCGGCATCTTCTACTTGAACAGTCGAGGTTTAATGAAGTTTATGAGGGTGGGTGAGCTATACAAGTACAGTGATGGGACCCTTCTACAAGTCAGAGGAAAGTTGGAGCATCTGAACTCGGGTGGGACTTTGCTAGAAATGACGGAGGATTGGCATCCGGGTTACCGGCAGATGGCGAAGTACGTGATCAAGAAGATAGATCAAAAGCTCCGTGAACGTAGATTGATGAGGAGCTTGGAAAGGTTCGTTGGTGGAAGACCATATTTAGTGCACCACAAGCTACTGCAACGATCCATCTAATGGGTCGTACATTTCAGGTCCACTTTATATTGGTTTTCAATTGTGAATATGTATATTTGTGAATAATGTGCTTTAATGGCTTGATGTAGTGTTAAGGTATGATAATTTTTCAAGAATTTCTCACGAGATTCTAAATCTTTCAAAATATATCATACTAAAGCACTACAACTATCCCTTATTGACTTAAGGGGGAGCAATAACTTGTTCTATGGCCAAACATCGATTTCATTTTTACCCAAAGACCGGTTAATCCATTCAATATCCCAAATATTAATGGTTAACATTTTGGATAAGGGGAGAAAATGGGATTAAGGAGACGTAAGTGATACTTGGCTAAAAGATGAAAAAGACTTAACGATTATCCAACTTAATATGTGTAAAGCACGTGTTAAGGGGGAGCGTTTTTGATGAACAAAACACCTAAGGTACAAAACTTTTGATTTCAATATCACAAGTACTTTAGGTGATTTTCAATGATTTTTCATCGTGGCAATTCCTTCCCAAAACACGCTTAATTCACGACGAATGTGGTGACAAAAGGGTGGTAAGAATAGGTTTAGTCCAATGATTCATCAGAGCCGATGGAATCATCCCAAGGACAATTCCCTAGATAGAATTAGAAGTCCTAGGAAAGATGGAGAAAGAATGTGAACGTAGCTGAATGCCGACCAAGTACTTAAGCTAGCACTGGAACAATCACAACAAGGTGCTAGTGATGACGTATTGGTAAGCATTGAAGGGGTTGAAGAATGAAAAAGAATTGTAAAGATAAAGGGTGTAAATAAAGAAGCCCTCCTTACAACTTTAGGCAGAAACCGGGTCAATACATATGCTATTGAGGTCATTTTTGCTAATGATTCTCGGTATTGAAGAAAGACATCATGGACCCAGTGATGCAATGCACAACCCTTCCCAGCTAACTCAAATATCTCTCAAAAGGTATTTGTTTTAATCACACGGAGATCAACACGTTATCTATTGGTTTATTCACTCCGAATAGACTGGTATTGAAAAGGTGGCACTCCTCTCCAGCCATCGCTCACTAAATCAAAACGCACAATCGAGTCTAGAGCCAAGAGATCATCAAAAGTCTCATTAGGACACTTTCCATTTATTCCTTGCTTTCTCACACACTGTGAAAAGTAAGAGATTTTCATGAGTCCTATGCAGTATTCCTGTAATATTGCCAGAACATCCGAGTAATACGCAAGTATTACAATGAAGATGGAAATCCTGCTTGAGCCAACATCAAACAAGCTCATGGTAGGTTACACGTGCGGTTCTTTTAGAACCAATCTTGTGAAAAACTGGAAGGTAACAGTGGTTTAATTCTTAATTGAACTTAAACTCGTTCCAGGCCTCTTCGCATTATCATATGATCTTGCCAGAACACACAGATTGACTCTTTATTGACCACAGTGACGAGTGGAAATCCTTCTAGTGTTAACATCAAACAGCACTTGGTAGGTGACGTGCAAGATTCTTTATGAATTGAGCTCGTGACAACTGGAAAGCAACGATGGTGAAAATCTTAATTGAAATTCACTTGTTCCAGGTTTCATGAATTGACGGCTTCAAATCACAAGGATAATTTATCCAAGTGATTCACTCTTTATGTTCGCAGTCAGCTTTGGACGGTCGAATAAAGAGAACGGGTTTACCCGGGAAATCCTGTCAGGAAGTTACTTAATTGAAACTATCCGTCACGGGTACGATATCTAATATCGTCCAACGGTCTTCACCGACCGGAGGTAAAATGCTACCGAATTAGAATAAAATGTTCAAAGCCATTTTATTCGTGTCGTTGCTGTGTACCTGTTAAAGACGGTGGCGTTGCTGTGTACCTGTTGAAGACGGTGGTGTTGTTGTGTACCAGTAAAGACGGTGGTGTTGCGGTGTACCTGTAGAAGTCGTTCCCACATGCTTATGTTTTTCTGCATCAAAGTTTAGCAAAAATTCAAGAAAGTACAAGATAAAGTCTTCCGATGTACCAAACTCTGAAACTTTCGAGAATTCAACAAAAAGACATAAGTGTGTGGAACATGGAGTCACGAGGAGGCAAATTCACAAGAGAGGCAAAGATCGCACGTGAAAGGCCAAAGAACAATGCTCTCAAGCCAAAGCCAAAAAGATCAAACCAACATGTTCACAACAAAAGAAAGAAAAGAAGAAAAGACTACGAGCTAAAGAACGAAGACTTAGTATAGTATGCTAGGTTTAGAACTTTGTAACGTGGAGTGACCTCCCTTAGGGGGAGATTGTTAGAAATACGTTTTACGTATATTAGAAGTATCGGTCACTCCACAATATTATTTATGTTGTAATAGCTCGTAGTTAACAAATAGTTATTAGTTGCTTATTAAGTTAAGTAAGAACCGGTCCATGGGCTTGTCATGGACCGGCCCAAGCCCATTGTAAGCTTGGAGTATAAATACCCCTTTCCACCATGGAAAGGGGTTGGTGGTTGTCATTTGTTCTAGTTCCACTTAATAAAATACACATAGTTTCTCTCACTTTCTCTCTCTAACTTTCTCTCTCTAGAAAACAACAAACCCCTTCATAGATTCATAGGTTATCAATATTCTACAGACATGCATTTCTTTGAAAACCTTCTCAACGAAGACAATCTTTCTCCACCATCTCCCACGGTTATTGCTATCGATACTCCGACTTTGAAAACGCCTCCCATCGAAAATCCTCCGGATTTAGAACTGAAGGAGTTGCCGCCTCATCTCGATTACGTATTCCTTGAAGAAGAGAAGAAGTCGCCCGTCATTATCGCGAAGGACTTGAAAGATGAAGAGAAAACTCGCCTCATCGCCGTACTTAAAGATCATAAGAAGGCTATTGCTTGGAAAATTTCTGATATTCGCGGAATTGATCCTCACTTCTGCACACACAAAATTCTCATGGAGGACGACTTCAAGCCCACAATTCAAAGCCAACGAAGGGTGAATCCAAAAATCCATGAAGTCATCAAAACGGAAGTTATCAAACTTCTTGATGCGGGTATGATTTACCCTATTTCGGATTCACCATGGGTTAGTCCAGTCCATTGTGTGCCCAAGAAGGGCGGAATAACCGTTGTTCCCAATGAACATAACGAGTTGATTTCCACTCGTCTCGTTACTGGGTGAAGAGTTTGTATAGACTACCGCAAACTCAATGATGCCATGAGAAAGATCATTTCCCTCTACCTTTTATGCACCAAATGCTTGAACGTTTAGCGGGTAATGAATATTACTGCTTTCTTGATGGTTTCTCGGGTTATTTCCAAATACCCATCGATCCCCGAGATCAAGAGAAGACAACATTCACTTGTCCCTATGGCACATTTGCTTACAAAAGAATGCCTTTCGGCTTATGCAATGCCCCCGGGACTTTCCAAAGGTGCATGTTAGCTATCTTCCATGACATGGATGAACAAACCATGGAAGTCTTCATGGATGATTTCTTGGTCTTCGGGGATTCCTTCTCTTCTTTCCTTGCCAATTTGGAACGTATGCTTCAGCGGTGCGAAGACACTCGCCTTGTTCTGAATTGGGAAAAATGCCATTTTATGGTAAAAGAAGGCATCGTGCTAGGACACAAAATTTCCAAAGCCGGTCTTGAAGTAGACCGTGCTAAAGTCGATGTTATCGCTAAGTTGCCTCCACCCTCAACCGTGAAGGGTGTGAGAAGTTTTCTGGGTCATGCGGGCTTTTATCATCGATTCATTCAGGATTTCTCTCAAATCGCTCGCCCGATGACCCACCTCTTGGAAAAAGATACTCCTTTTATCTTTTCCAAAGAGTGTCTTGACGCCTTCAACTCGCTTAAGGATAAGCTAACTAAGGCACCCGTCTTGGTCACACCTAATTGGGAGCTTCCCTTTGAGTTGATGTGCGATGCTAGTAATTTTGCTATTGGAGCGGTTCTGGGACAAAGAGTGAATAAACACTTCCAACCAATCCATTACGCTAGCAAGACAATGACTGGGGCTCAATTGCATTATACGACAACCGAAAAAGAGCTTTTAGCTGTTGTCTATGCCTTTGAAAAATTCCACCCCTATCTTGTCCTTTCCACCACAATCGTTTACACCGATCATTCCACGCTGAAGTACTTGTTGACAAAGCAAGATTCCAAACCAAGACTTCTTCGCTGGGTTTTGCTACTCCAAGAATTTAAAATCGAAATTCGCGATAAAAAAAGGAGCTGAAAACCTAGCCGCGGATCATCTCAGTAGACTTGAGGATCCTTACCAAGGGGATCATCCGACCAAAGAAATCAATGATTCTTTTCCCTTGGAGACCTTAATGTCTATCAACTCGACTGCTGATGAAACCCCGTGGTTTGCGGACATTGCAAACTACTTGGCGGGTGGAATTCTCGTTGACGGGTTAACATCCCAAAAAAAGAAGAAGTTCTTTAACGACATTAAGACTTACTTTTGGGATGACCCGTATCTATTCAAACAATGTGCTGACTTGATTATTCGTCGATGTGTTGATGGATCGGCAGCTTTAGAAATCCTTGACGCTTGCCACAAAGGACCCACCGATGGTCACTTTGGTCCAAACTACACCGCCAAAAAAGTGTTTGATTCGGGATTTTATTGGCCCACCATATATCGTGACGCTCACAATATAGTTAAACATTGTGATGCTTGCCAAAAACAAGGCAAGATCACTCATAAAGATGAGATGCCTCAAACTTTCATACAAGAATGTGAAATCTTTGATGTTTGGGGTATCGACTTTATGGGGCCATTCCCTTCATCTAAAGGAAACAAATACATCCTTGTAGCCGTTGACTATGTTTCAAAGTGGGCTGAAGCCAAAGCTTTACCTACTAATGATGCAAGGGTGGTTTGTAACTTTTTGAAATCACTGTTCGCTAGATTGGCGTTCCTCGTGCTATTATCAGTGACCGCGGGACTCATTTTTGCAACGATCAATTTGCAAGAGTCATGGCTAAGTATGGTGTCAATCACCGTCTTTCCACCGCCTATCATCCCCAAACCAATGGGCAAGCCGAGATATCCAACCGTGGATTGAAGCGAATTTTGGAGTGTACTGTGGGAGAGCATCGTGCCGCGTGGGCCGATAAGTTAGATGATGCTCTGTGGGCTTTCCGTACTGCTTATAAGACTCCGATAGGTTGCACACCTTATCGTCTTGTGTACGGGAAAGCGTGCCACCTTCCCATCGAGCTGGAACATAAGGCGCACTGGGCCTTGAAGTGGGCGAACCTCGACATCAACAAAGCCGGTGATCATCGCAAGAGTCAACTAAACAAGCTCAACGAACTCCGGAATGAAGCTTATGAGAACTCGCTGATCTACAAGGAGAAGACGAAGATCCTTCATGACGCAAAAATCAAGAACCGAGAGTTCCACGTTGGTGATCAAGTCTTACTTTTTAACTCTCGGTTGAAGATCTTCTCTGACAAGTTGAAGAGCCGCTGGTCTGGTCCATTCACCGTCGCCAAAGTCTTTCCATATGGGACCATTGAGCTTTCTCAGCCAAATGGGCCCAATTTCAAAGTGAATGGCCAGCGTCTGAAGCTGTACTTTGGTGAGGACATCTCTCAGGAGATGATTCCATCCCTCACCACGTTCCCCATGAACTAATTTTGGGTTGAGTCAGGCTCGTGACTCGGTTATCAAAAACAAGCGCTCCTCGGGAGGCAGCCCGAGTATCTATCCTTTTATATTTTTACCTCCTAAGTGTATGGAGACCTGTATAGGTGTTTGTTTTTGTGTGGTGATGTGATTACAGGGATGAATGCACTTTTGGAACTTTCAAGAACCGTGCTCCCGTGTTATCCGAAATTCGGTTCTCTCAACTATCGTGATTCAATTTTCTTCTTACTCACATTTGAAATTGATCACGTTAGTCGTCTCTTCCTTAACTTGAGTTAACCAACGTGCACAATGTCATAAGTGTAGGGGGGACTTTTCCCACATGCTTAAACATTGAGGACAATGTTTATCTTAAGTGTAGGGGGGACTTCTATCGAAGTTTTAAGTGGACTTTTCCATGAAAATGCCTTCATTTAACCCGGAAAATCATCTTTTTCAACATTTTTCAAATTTTTAATTAACTTTGGCCATTTAGTCGTAATTTTTAAATTTTTCTCGTGGCTTTCATATGTATATATCCCGCATTAAAGTCAAAAATATTAATAAAGTGGTGTAGCTAGTTTAGAAGTCTTTGACATATTAGGCCCGTTGCGATTATTTTGACTCAACCCGAATAGACTTAATTAAGTTTATTCTAGCTAGTATCCTTAACCATGTAGACCTTAATTGGTTTATTAGGCTAAGTATCCACGAGTCTCATTACTTGATATTTTAAATTGTGGAGAACGAGAAATGATAGAGTCAATTATAAGTCGGTATTCTTGCACAACCTCACTTGGTGTAATTATTTGCCTATTCTCCCATCACTTGCTACTAATTTATCTGCAATAAGTAAGGTCGTACGATTTGAAAAGTTACTTAGCTTCTAGCCCAAGATCGTTTAAAAGTTGCTCGGTAATGATAAGAGTTCATAGCCAAGGCATAACTTATGAAGCGGGGCGCGAAGATTGGCGAGTCCGAAAAGGCCCTAACAAGGCATGAGGATTCCATTTTATTGCTGAAGATCCAAAGTGATGTGAAAAGCATTATTCCCAAAATCAATATGAAGGATCAAGACTCACGACGAAAAGCAATCAACTCCCATAAAGATCATGGATAAGTCTATCCGAAAAGACCCTAACAAGGTATGAGGATAAATAGATCCAAGTCCGAAAAGGAGGCGGATCGTTGTATCTCAAAATCCCAATTAGAGATTGAAGAAATAATCATGAAGTCGTGGTCAACAAAGTTGGAGTACCCCTCAAAAGTCTCCAAGTGAAGAAACTCTATTACGATGAGAAGACCATTATCTCAAGAACGTCTCTCAAGATATGAAGTATGAAGTACATGCCAAATATCGGCCCGAGAAAGGTCTCAAATCGTGAACCAAGTTATGCCAAGATATGAACTTTTTGATATCCCGAGAAGCAATTTTAAGAGATTTTATCCTTTAGCTAACTATTGATCAAATCGTCCTACTTTGCTTTCAGCCCAAATAAACTATCGAAATAAGTCCAAAAATGCATCTTCATGATCATTCTAAGACAAAAATAAAATATAAGAGATACACCTAGGAATAAGGGAGTTTAAGCATTTAATTAAGCCATGTGTGTAAGTGTTTGATTTGCTAACTTATAATAACAATGATCTCGTTTTTAAGCTTAGTTTGGGGAACGTGAAACTTGAGGGTGATAAATCTTCGCAGCACCAAAGCCCTAATGTAAGTCCTTGATCTCTTTGCAAGTTATTTCCATCCTTTTGTTTACTTTAAAAGTTTTTATCTCTCTTAGTACTTTCATTTTTGTTAAGTAGTATATTAATAAGGCCAAGGTTGATTGAGTGTGAGAAAAGTGTAAACTTGCTTTATCGCTAAGCATTGCATGAGGGCATGGCAATGGTTAAGTGTAGGGGATTTGATAGGTGTGAAAACACCCATCCTTTTACCACTTATTTCTGGCTAAAACAAGACCAAAACACGTATTTAATATCATTTGTTTGGAATTATGCGTGGTTTTTGTGTTTATTGTGTTTTCAGAGTCAACCGGATGAATATTGAAGAAAACATGGGATTGCACGGGTTTTATCAAGGAAAAAGACTCAAGACGAATTCTATTGTCCAAGAGATGCAAAAGATTTGAAGTCATTGTGCCTATTTGAAGATTTATCGAAGAATAGAGCCAAAGATGGAAGATTCATATATGTCGAAGAACTCGAGTCTATTAAATAAAAGATTATAAGACGAGTTGGAATTATTCACCGACACTTCTCAAAATCCAAAGTCGGAAACGTTTATTTAAAGAGACGAGAAGACTAAAGAAGGAAGAAGAAAAAGAAGCCCAAACCAAAGCCCAATCACAAGCCCACCACCACAAGTCTTGCCTATAAATAGGGCCTTACTTCACAAAAAATGGAACTTAGTTTTTTTAGGTAGTTTGTAGTTTTTTCATTCTCTCTAGTTCTAGAGAGAGAAAGTTCTAAACTTTTTCTCACTAGATTTCATCTTTTTTCTATTTCAAGATCATAACTTTGTATTATTTTTCATTAATCAAGTTTAGTTCAAGCTTTTAATCTTTAATCTCATCCTTCCTTTCTTTGATTTTGATTGATTTTGGTACAAATCTCGTATGATCCGTGTTGTTCATCAATGATTTTGTGCTTAAAAAGTTAATCTTTTTATGTTTCCTTAAGTCTATACACGAATAAGCTTTAAGATCCTTGTTCTTATTGGCTTATTTGTTAGTTTTGCTTATTTACTTTCTAAAGTTTTTATGAAAAGTTCATCTTTTTATTGATTTGATCTAAAAGTTGTTTATTTAAAGCTTAGATAAAGTGTTCTTAGTGATTATTTGATCAGCTTATTATATTGGATTCGAGCTTGTTCGGGAGTTAGCTTATTCCATAAGCTTATTTCCCTTGCTTTTGTTTCGGTTTAGCATAGTTTTCGGAAAGGGCAAACCCCTTTCCGATTGGATTATTCCGACCAGGGACACCCCTTCATTCCGATCGAACGATCGGAAAAGGGTTTAGGTTTTTCTGATCTGCCCCTTTTACCACATTCCGATTGCAGCAAGTTTTCAGGATTCCGATTGGGCTTGTTTGTATATTCCGATTGTAGCAAGTTTGCCTTATTCCGATTTGCACCATCTTAACATATTCGGATTGTAGCTTAATTTGAACATTCCGATTGTTATTGCTTTATGATATTCCGATTGGTCCATTTTGCAACACATTCCGATCATAAGATCGGAATACATTCCGATTGCCCTCTTTAGTGATATTCCGATTTAAGTTGTTTTGCTATATTCCGTTCTTACTTTCTTTTTGTACTTTCCGACTAAGTTCATATTTTTACAAAGTTTTCCAAGTGTTAGTTTTTATTGAGTGTTCATTTATTTTTCTAAATTCGTCTTTAAATTTGCAAGCGTTTATTTTTAAATTCGTCTTTTTACTTTAATCATTTAATGACTTAATTTTACTCTTCGACACTTACTTATTTGTCATTAGTTTAAAATAGATAAACAACCAAACTCCTTTTTATTAACCAAGAACAAATTATTCCACTTAGAGCCGAGATCAATTCGAGGAGATACCGAGAGAATTTAGAACCCAAGCAAAATACTAATTTCAGTCTCAAACACAGATTTCCTTACTCAGCGATCTTTGCTTTACTTGTTACCTCATCATCCTCGTGATACAAATTTCGTTACCATTTGCCTAAATTCTTACCATTGATACCAGACTTGAAAATTTCAACGATTGTTATGCTTCTATGATCGACCATCTCTATCTATCTTGGTAGAACTACGAAACGTCTTTGGACGCGATTAATGATTTATGACTGGATGTGAACGATGATTTCGTGTAATTGTCATGATGTGTATTAGACTTTGTCGTCTTGAAATTTCATTCGTGTGAACTCATGTGTTGATTTCGCCTTTCATTGCTAATGTTTTCATTTTACTGAATTTACTCTCAATCGACTTCTTAAGAATTTTCTTTGATTCGAAAATTCGTTGTGAGGCTTTTCCCTTTCGATCCTATGTCGACCACCGAGAACTTAATAAGCCGTTATTGGTGACGCCAACCGCACTCGTGAATTAATCTTGCTATAATCCTTTGTTTCTTATTGTCCTTATCATCGAAGCATCTATTCTATCATGTCCGTTAAGAGTTGATACGACTTCCGTTCTATTCCCTCGTGCTATTGCTTGTATACTAATTGTTGATCGATATTCGTTTCATAATCGTTTGCTATTTTGTCACTTTCTGAAAACCAGAAACTGTTACGTGTTTATCGTTTGATATCTTAAACACTTTCTTGAATTTCTAAAAAAAAATTATTATTAATTTTTAAGAACGTTTTATACATTTTATCAAATGTTTAAATTACCAAAATAACTGTTACAAGTTAAGTACCGGATCTATACATCCTCTTGGGTAGATTTATAACTAGTATTTAAAAAGGATATCAAACTGTATCTTTTAAAGTATTTGATTAAATCGTACTTTACTGTCAGTATAATGAAATTATTAAAGTAATTATAATTTCTAAACAATGTTTCTAAATAACTTGGAAAATCTGATTTTCTCTAATGGTAACGATAAACCTAGCTTTTAACAGAAATGTTACGTAGCCACCCAAAAGTTCTTAAGCCGATCAGGATAACTGTTTTGAACTGTTCTACTTTTTGCTTCGAAAATCCTGATCAAGAAAAAGATATAGCAACACCTTACTCACCAAATATAAATAGTTTGATTTTAAATCACTACACCTTGTAAATTTTCTTTTAATAAAGAAAATATTTAAAACTAAGTTTTAAAGTAATACCAAAATACTAGACAACTGATTTTGACAACCTATATTTTGAATGATCATATGTAATTCATTTTTTCCTTCTAGTTCTTTTGTAACTGGATTATTACGTTTTAAGATTGTCACGTTTTACAGTTGCACGATTTGCGACCCCTTGTTGATTTACAATCTTGGTTCATTTTATCGCACTTTGCCTATTTAAGCGATTCTTGTATTCATTCTTGTTAGTTTATCGCACGTATTTTCAACAACTCTATCTCTTGATGTATCCCCGTATTGAAAGATCGTTATTCTAATCCAAGACTGAAAAGTTATACGAAAAGGAGTTAAGAAACTGAAGCATAGCGAATTCTAACCGTTAAGACTCGTCGTGGTACAGAAATTACCTGGGAAGCAATGAATTTTTGTTCTACACTTTGTACCTCCTCTTGTACGCATCTTCTACTATTTTCAGGAGAACTCTGGGGACCAAAGTTCCTTTAGGGGGGAAGACTGTGAGAACCCGTACTTTCCCAGCATTATTTTATTCTTTTTATTCGTGTTTCTGAATTTTCCAACGTATTTCGTTTTCTTGTATTTTATATGTAAATCCTGAGATTTTTTTTAAGTTATACTTTTTAAGTATTATTCTGCTCATTGACAATACTTTGCATGGAATTATAAAATTCTTATTTTATTTTTCCTATATTTATTTAAATCAAAGTTTTTGATTTAAAATCACCCGCGTGCGTTTTACAACGAGTTTATTCAAAATCAATGTACAACGAGAATTCCTAGTGATCGCGATACCGACGGATGCCAAAATATTACGTTTATTTATCGATTGTTTCGATAATTAATATTTTTGACGATTTCGTTTTAATTACGTATTAAGTCGTGTCGAGAAATCATATAATCATTTTTATGATGCATTGTAACTTTTGAAAAGTATTTTTACGAAACCCGAGCCCCGTAAATATTTTCAATATTTACCAATAACCATTTTCTACCCTTTAAACTAATAATTGTTTTTAGGTCCAAAACTATTCAATATTTGCAAATTCTACCCTAACCATACTATATAAACTATTTTTTTACATTTCTTCTCATTTTCATCACATAAAAACACACACTAATTAAACTTTCTCTCCCCCTCTCTTTTTCTTCTTATAGTCGTGACACCCCAAACCAAAAACACCCTCATTTTTCTTAGATCAAGCTTGAATCAACAAAACCAAATTCAAGTCCCATCTCTAATATTTTCTTGTGATTCTAATGATATCAAATTCAAGAACATGCATCAAAATTTGTAGATTTTATGATTTCATGGTGGATTGATGTTTAAATCATCTTGTATGTGTTATATTTGGTAAGATCATCATGTTTTGATCCTAAAAAGTTTAATTTTTGATCTTTGATTTTGTTAAAATTTTACATGCAAGTGTTTTTGGGAGTGTTTGGTTGATAGGAATGATAGTATGATGATTCTATAGGTATAGGAATGAGTGGTTTTGGTTGAAAATTTGATTTGTCATGTTTTCTAAAAGGCTAATTTGGGACAGCAGCTTTAAACAGATTGTTTCATGGGTTTAAGGTCTGTGAAAGGCTAAGATTATTTGAAATTGTTGTAGAGTTTTCCGAGAGGTCGTTTTGGTATAAGATAGAGCATATAACTCATCACGAGTCAAAATTTATGCTAGTTTTAGTTTTCTTGTACCAGGAGACGCAAGTCGGCACAATCCGAAATTATGGCTGATTTTGGGTCGACTCTCGGGGACTTTCGGCTTGGTTAGATTGTTGATACTACTTGTTTTTAAAGTTTACGAACTGAGTTTGATGAGTCTAGTAGTGGTTTCAAAAGACGGATTGTCGAGTTTGTACTTTTAAAGCGGTCTAAACGGTTTTACAAAACAAGTGTACAAATTTGTCCTAAAATTTGGAGTCGAGTAAAGTGTCGAGCTGATGGGTTTTAAAGTGTGAACTTTGGCTCAAATTTTGGTGAGGTCTTATACAGGTTATAAGTGACCTTGAAACCAATTTTCATGTAAAACGGACACGTCTAGATAGGGTAGATTGGTGTGTACATTCGGAGTACTTGCTGATTTTTTATTTTGGACACGTAGTTCAATGTTTGTGTTGCGTGAGTTTGAGTATTCATCATCGGACATGATGACTTATTCAAGTGCTTAGTCATTATATAAATGACTTAGCTACTGGTCCGAATAAGGTTAAAGGATAGTTTGACTTGCGTTGACTTGGCGTCGTATAACGGGTCATTTTCAAGTGTTCAAGTGTTTTAACGAGTAACGTTGGATAAATGGATTCTTTTGGTTCGTGTCAATGGTTTTGAAACGTGTATACTTTGAAAACATTTGATTCATATTGTATTTGGTATATATATCGATATTGAGTTCGAGTCTTAACGCGCGCCTTATTGTGATAGGTTGCGGTTTTCGTGTTTCCTCGGGCATCCATATCGTCGGTGATCGTCTCACTACCATTGTTTCTACTCAGTTGCTGAGTACCGTGATTGACTTACCTCGTGGCTAAGGTGAGTTCATAGCCCCTTTTTACTTGTACATGGTTTCTAAACACGGGGTGAGATTTTACATGGTGGAACACAACCATTTAAAAACTGTATGCTATCCAGAACTTGTATGCTATCCAGAACATGTATGATTTCAGGTTTTCATTATTATTATTGCTTTTTAGTCTAGCCTTAAGTTTCCTCTCCCGATCATGAACCGTTAATTTTGAGTACTAAGCGCGAATGTTGTGGGTGGATCCATCGGGATTGACAATCCCCGTCTCAAGTACCTTGATGCACTGATATTCGTTTATTTACTTGAGTATTTAGGCTGAATACTCCCTAGAGGAACTTACATTGAGTTAAGCTTCGGTTCATGAACTGAACCAGCAATAATAATGGTTTCGAACTATGGTTGACGTATATAACCATACTCCGCACTACTTGTTTTACAACTGAATGCTTGTGTTCCACACCTTTACTGCTAAACCTATGAATATCACTCAACTTTATGTTGACGATTTTACATGTTTAATCTCAGGTATTATACTTAGCTTTGCTTGGATGGGAGCCCGCAGGATATTATCGCAGCTTGGAGATTTCTGTGATGCTTTTGAAAGATTGGTTTTATATAAACTGTCAGGATTTTATTCTATCTTTTGGGAAACTTTATGTTATAAATTGTGACGAAATAATATAATTTTCCGCTTCTAAAACTTTGGGACCTATGTTTAAAATCTCTGACCTTTTATGATGTAATGTACATGTTTTTATTTCGTCAACTTTGTATGAACTGTAATTCATTGTTTCTTGTACTATGACGTGTTACCCCCTCGTTGCCTAGTTGTTCCATGTCAGATTTTAGGGGTCTCACATGTAGCTCATTAAGAGGTTGTTAAGACATTTTCAAAAAAAACAAACACCACCTTAGTTAGTAAGCTAGGGTTGACATGTAACCCTAGTCCCTCTATTATATAAAGAGGGTAGGCACCTTGGTTAGATTCATTCATTCACATACAATGTAAACCAAAGGTGTGTGTGTGTTCCGCCTAGCGTCAAGCCTATAAGGCACCAGGAGTAGTAGTAGCTTAGTAATATTTATGAATAAGAAAGCCTTGTTCATAACTTTGATTGTGTTCTTTATGTTTCGCTGTGCTTATTACAATCATTGTTATTATATCCTAGATGAGTCTAGATCCTAAGACTCAACAAGTGGTATCAGAGCTTGTTGGCTCTCGATCTAGTTGATCTACAAGGTTTTCATTTGTATTTTCTGTTTTCATAATGGTGTTCCTCCTGATCTAGGGTTTTCCCCAACAAACCCTAGATAATTCATATGAAGTTGCTGTTGGTACTTTGATGTTGCTGCTGTTGGAATGATGGTGATTGTTCTAGCTTTGGTGAGTTGATTCACGAATCAACGATGGACCCTAGAATGATCCCGAGTGGTGATTCATTTTATGGCTATTGTGATTTTCGTTTTTAGGGTTTGAAAAAAAAAACCCTAGATTCATTTTTTTTGTGGAGGCAGCAGAAAAATAAGATCAGAATTGACGGTGTTCATGGTTTTATGTAATCAAGGTGTTATTGTAAATTCAAGGGGCTGACTGTGATTTTAAGCAGCAGGTTTGTATTCATGTCTTCAAGATCATGGTGTTGTTGTTAGCCACAAAGATGTAGGACGCAGCAGTTTGATAGCAGATTAGGTTTGAAATTCATTTTGATGCCAAAAGTGAAAAGGTATGTGGTTTACATGTTATACTTTATATTTTTGGAAACTGGTATAGCACATGTTCGGATATGATTCTGCTCAAAGAAACGCTGTTGTGGGGCATGTTGTGTGTACTTTTTACATGGCTAACAAAAGAAGGTGATACTCATTATGGTCCCGTTACTTGACTGCCCATGACGCAAGGTGTGACAGAAAGTGATGTGGTTGCATCACGTGTGCATTCATCAAGTTACATGGGACATGTATGGTGCTGCATGATTTATGGGAGGTTTGATGCAATCCTATGGTACGTGATATATACTCATTTTATACTTTCTATAAGAATATTTTGTTTCCTTCTTGGACGTACTCTATGGATGATTTGATATGGTCAAAGTCGAGTGATCATGATTTATGACAATATCTTGATTTCATGGACAAAAACATGGGTCTTGTATGACGAGCAATTTGGATATGGCTGCAAGAGTGATTCCCATGCGTGCTTTGTGTAAAATATATGTTACACGTATGCAAGCAGTTGTCTTCAAGTCAAACGCATACTATGATATATTCTGCGAGATTATTGGAAGCAAAATGGTATGAGTTTGTTTCATGATATGATTTTAATACGTAAAAGATATTGCTTGAAATCCCTAATTGTTAGGGAGTCCCATGATTTATTTGGCAGCAGTTATGGAGGAATATGGACCGAATAAATTAAGGGATATGGGATCCCTAGTTTTTAGGGGTATGTATATATCTTATTATGTATGAGGGACGTATTTTTGGAATGAGCATATTTCTAAAATTTGCTTATTAACTTTGATACGTGGATGAACATGGTGGCTTTGACTTGGGCTCATGGTATTACTCTTTTGGTTATTATGTAAGAACCATCCATGTTATTTCACACTCAATATCAGTGACAGCATCAGAATTAGTGACACCTATTATGTCACTCATCATATTGGAGGATATTATTTTTTTCAACATCAGTTCAGCGAAGAAAAAAAACAAAAAAAACAAAAAAAGGGTTTCTGAGATGCTACTTGAGGGAAATTATTTTTAGCAGCAGTTCAGTGACAGAGAAAGTGTCGCAAATTATTTTTGTGCAAATTTCCTATTCGTGAACTATTTGTTTCTCCTATTTGGTTATTTCTTGCTACCGGTCGGTTCCTCCTGGTCGATTCCTACTGGTCGGTTCCTCCTGGTTGGTTCCTACTAGTCGTTTCCTCCTGTTCGTTCCTACTGGTGATCTTGAACAATGAAGAGGTATATGGTTCATTTCTAAAGTTCGGTTTATGCTATAATTCTTGATTGGAACAGTTACAAGCTCTTTTACAAATATTTGGGGGGCATATGATACCATACAGTTCATGATATGATCATCACAAAATTAGAATGATCATAAGCATCGAGTGGTTTCTGGTTGATCCGTCAGAGCTCATTGAGACTATCGGCCACTGCATGTGATCGCCATGCATATATTGATTATCAGAATTATCCAAAGACATTTTATTACATGTTATTGTAATAAGCATGTCTTTTTCACACTGAATGAGTGGATGATCTATACTCCTGAGTTCAAGATTCAAGAGATGGTTAGCCTATGGTTCCTATTGGTGAGTTATGGTTCCTTGACGAAGACAACTGATAATTGCTTATTTGATGTTGGAGTTGATCTTCACAAATTTGTTTTCTTATTATATCTCAATTAGGTGAGCAATACACCTTGTCTTTGGACTAAATATATTGTTACAGCTTACAATTGGCTCATAGTTGTGAAGGTTACCAGTTCCCATGTACCAAAAACTATTGGTGAGCAATACACCTTGTCATTTTGACTAAATATATTGTTATAGCTTACAACTGGCTCATAGTTGTGAAGGTTACCAGTTCCTATGTACCAAAAATTGTTGGTGAGCAATACACCTTGTCATTTTGACCAAATATATTGTTATAGCTAACAGCTGGCTTATTGTTGTATGGTTTTTATTGGTTTCAGTTCCCGTTCTTACCAATAAACTGAGACCCCTTTTGCAATGAAAGAGTTGCATTTTTCCCTAGTTGTTTCGACAAACAGGGAAAGAGTTTATCAACTAGTGAGAAATTGGGTGAATTGCATGATATAAGACACAAGTTTGAGACATTTCACTTCTTCATAAAATTTGTTATACTTGATTTTCTTTATCAGTGATCACTCCCAGGAAGCCTACTGGATTCGACATGTATTTCTTAAGGGGACGACGATCCCTTTTAAGTTGATGTGACAAAAGGGGAAGAATGCATGGATCGAGGGAAAGCTTAGCCTTCATCTATATCAGCTTCAGGGGAAGCTTGTGCTTACTAGTTTTGTCAAATCAACTAGGGAAGATTGTTGGGAATCATAGACGGTGAGTTGATATGACAAAATAGATGAAGGACTTAATAATAAATAGTTAGCTTAGTTAGTAAGCTAGGGTTGACATGTAACCCTAGTCCCTCTATTATATAAAGAGGGTAGGCACCTTGGTTAGATTCGTTCATTCACATACAATGTAAACCAAAGTTATGTGTGTGTTCCTCCTGGCGTCAAGCCTATAAGGCACCAGGAGTAGTAGTAGCTTATTAGTATTTATGAATAAGAAAGCCTTGTTCATAACTTTGATTGTGTTCTTTATGTTTCGATGTGCTTATTACAATCAATGTTATTATATCCCAGATGAGTCTAGATCCTAAGACTCAACATTAACCATGATTCTAGCACGTGCAAACCGAGCTTCTACGCTTGTAGAGAATCTACCCAACAACCCTAGAGAGGGGCTAGGACTAGATTATAACTAAAATTGATCAAACAAGAAAACCAACCAAAAAAACCCTTTGTGGGTTCTTCTTGCGTTCGCAGAGAGAGATGGAGGGAGAGATTATTGTGTGTCTTGAATTATGAGGAGAAGGATTGTTTATATAGGCCTAAGCTTGTAACCTAAAACAAATAAAAGGAAGTTTTTCCCCCTTCCTTTTTTCCTCTATAACCGACGGCTAGAACACCCCTTTGGGGTGTTCCGGAACCTTCCAAACTTCTTTCTTTTTATTTACTTACTATATGTTTATTTAACACTCGTTAATACTTAACTCCTAATTAATTAACGATCGTTAAAGTTATGTCTCGGTTTAATTTAATAAATATGTAAATATATATTTATGAATTTAATTATTAAATACAATAAATATATGTATTAATAAATTAACTCTTTACATATTGAGTGCAATCCCGTAATCTCGAGTTCGATCATATCACACGACTATTAAATATAAGTCTATAAACTTTCACTTTGGGCATTCGGGTCTGATGTGTCCTGGTTCTCCACAACCATAGCAACGAACTTCACTTTGTCTCATACCATTTCCACCAGTGGGATGGCAGTTTTCTTGCTATCCATTTCCACGGAAGTTTTGGCCACTCCCGTTGTTGCTGGGTCTGAAGTTGGTGCGAGTATTGCTTTTATCAATCGGAACGAGGGTACCGTTCGGTCCTGGTCTTAGGCAAGACCCAACATGAAAATGATGGAAATTTCATTTGGCACACTTGGGCCTGTCACCTCCATACCGGGGTGGCTCTATAGTAGCACTGTAGACCTGATGTGTGTTTTACCTCTTGGGTGGTTGGTCAGATGCTGACTACGGAAGTTCTCGTCGGCTTTTCTCTTGTTTTCCGTATGCCTTTCCGCATAGTTACGGCCTCGTTTGTCCATCAACTCGATGGCGAACTCAATGGCACTCTCCACGGTAGTAGGTCGAGATGTGAGTACATTGTCATGAATGGAGTTTGGCAGTCCGCTAACATACTTCTCGATCTTATCCTTCACATCAGGAAACATTCTGGTACACATCAAAGGCAACTCTTGGAATTTCTCGTTGTAAGCTATAATGTCATAGTTCTTGCACTTGAGATTCCACAGCTTGATCTCTAGCTTCTTTATTTCTCCACGAGGAAAGTATTTCTCATTAATTATTTCCTTCAAAACAGTCCAAGTCATCCCATAGGCATTGTCTTGCCCAAGGATAACAACCAAAGAATTCCACCATGTGAGAGCACTTTCCAGTAGAGTACAGGTGGAAAATTTTACTTTGTCTTCTTCCCTACAATCACTAATACGGAATACAGTCTCTGTCCTCTCGAACCATTACATTAGCTCGATAACTCCTTCCTTGCCCTTAAAGTAAGTGGGCTTACATTTCAAGAAGTCGGGATAAGTACATCCCCTAGCAAGTCTGTTATTTCTCCTTGCATTGGAGTTTTGACTGTCATCCTGGTTTCTGCTGGGATTAGCTTCCCTACCAGCCATGACATCAGCTATGCCTTGTCCGATGAGCACTCTGAGTTGAGCTTCTGAAATAGTTGGTGTGGCATTAGTCCCCGAGGGGTTTGATTGTATGATTCTTGCAGCCATTTTTCTATAGTGATACAAAAATGAGATTTATTAGTTGGTCAATATTGCATTTATATTAATTTGCATGGTAATGTGTATGCATAGAATTCACCACAAATTGGATAAGCTGTCAAGAGTTCATAATATAATATAAGCACAAAGGAGTAATAGAGTAACATCAGTACAAATCATTTCTGGCAAATAACAATATAATACAAGTACAACCAATCTAAGACAAGAATATAACATGCCTGTCTGAAATAATGGTAAAGATGTTTGGGTACAACAAAAGATAACCTACCTACTAGGGTTACGTACTAAAGATGGAAATAAAACTGAAAGAACAAAAGATACATTACATCAGTCCTAAATCATGAGAGCTGGGGTGCAACCCAATGCTTGTCATGATATACAAGGTATCTAGTCTATGTTACGCTAGACTGACTGTCTACTGGTGCGGCTGGAGCTACAGGTGCCTGAGTGGCATCCTGCATGGTGATCATAGCAGTCCGGGTCTCCCTGACGAGTCGGAGAGCCTCTAGTAGCTGAGCGTGTCGCGATGTATCTACGGTCCTGAGATAATAAGTCTCTGTAGTAGTCCCCAGGTGACGAACCTCCGCAAGGTCGAAGAAAATCTGTATGGTATCTCCCTGAGTCATGAGGGCAGTGTGGGTCTGATACCGCTGACCCTCTAGAGTGAAAACACGTTGTCGGAGATAGTCATTATCCTCAAGCAACCACCATAGGGTGTCCTGAACAGTCGTCCAAGTCCCCTGAGTAGCCTGTGACTCTGCTGCTACATCCCAATAAAGAGAGTCTATCCGCTCCTGTAGTACTGGGCGTCCGTACTGACCCACCCTCAGTAAAGCATGTATGGCATATATCTCCTGTGCATGTCTCGCTGCAAGTGCGGCGATCTAAGTCTGAACAGGGTCAGGCTCTGCCCGTCTTGCTCCGGATCCTTCTCCTATCTCAAAAGTAGAGACAGGAGTAGAGTCGTACCTCCTCTTGCGAGGTGGTAGGGCTCTGGGAGGATAGCAATGGAGAGAAGAAAGTGGTAGATGTGGTGGTAAGGTGGGTACAACCTGATCCCTTTCCCCAGTTGGGAAGTAGGTAAATCTGGTGGTGTGGCAGTGGTAGAGTCGGATAATATAATGACTCCTGCAGTCTGGTGATCTCCAGACTCCGAGTCTGATAGTAATCCTTGAAGCACTGAAGTAGGTGATACTGGTATGACAGCAGTAGTAGTCAAGAGAGCGTCGGTATCGGGTACATGAGTCGGTGATGAGGCTGGTGATGTCATGATAATATGAAAATAATAGCATTTCAAAGTTGAGTAAGTATTATCTTACACAATTCAAAAAGTTTTCAAAATTTAAAATTTCGTATGCGTTGTTATGAGTGCCTTTTAACAGTATAGGTTAAAAGTTACGTAAATACTTATGTGATCATATAGCCAAAGGTTATATATCAGTGCACATTTGTATGCTCTATATGTTATATGCCTAACTATTAGGGTCCCCAGAAAACAATTTTTCTTAAAACCAATTTTTTTTTAAATTCTTTTCAGTTATAGTCCAGTTTAAATTTTATTATTTAAAAATTTTAACTTTTTGATCTGGTTCTCTATAACTATCTCTCTGATACCATTCTTTAACACCCTGAAAGTGGTCAAATACAGCGGAATAGTACTTGGGGTGTTACTTGATGGATCGATAGCAAATAGTATACAGAACAATGATCATAAAATATCATTTAAACATATTACATGAATTCAAATTGTGCAGATTAAATAAATTGTCTGAAAATCAACATTTATTATTGTCCAAAGTAGTAACCCTGCCCCGATGGTAAATATGATGCTTCCTATATGATGCTGGAAGTCCAAGTGCACATAAACCTGCTTAGTTAACTGAGAAAACATGTAAAAAAATGTGAGGGTCAACACGAGGTTGGTGAATCCATAGGTTTAGATAAAAAGCATTGATACGCAAAACACCACGAAGATAGTAGAGCACGAGCTACATACTATAGCAATTCCTATTGCCTGTAATAGAAGTTAGACAGTAGCCATGTGCCTATATTGGTCACCTGGTAAGTAGCCCAAAATCTGACAATGTTACAAGTCTGTTGGCCTGGCTGAGGCACAGTGAGCGCTACTCACTCAGACGGGGACAGTCAATCCCATATAGATCTATCTATAACATTACACGCTTCCACAATTAACTATTACAGTCCACGAGTAATGGGCGAACACAATAGGCAGGAATTAAGTTGTTGTCTGTATATGTTTGCATATACAATATGTAGCATGTTTTCACCCCCAGTTTTAGTATAAGAGCAGTAAAGTATGGGGCCATGAACTCACCTCAGTAGTAATGCTGTAAGAATAGTGTCACTGAGTAAACTGGCACACTATGATCACAAAGCAGTAGAATTACCTAAGTAATTTAAATGGTTCTCAGTAAATGCACAACCAAATGCATATAGAAAACATAGTAATGGAAAATGCATGATCACGGTTTATTAAGTCGTTTAGTGTGTTAATTATTCATCTTACAGTAAGCTATCTAACAATATACTTTTTTTATTTAATAAAGTATATTTACATTAATTTCAATTGTAACATTATAATGAATTAAATAAAATAATTTTTATTTAATTAAGAATCATAAAAATATAGTGTTTCATAAAAGTCCTTTAATTTTCAAGTTGTTCAATATTAGTCCTCCAGATTACCCAATTTATCATATAAACCTTATAGTTTATTAATTACATAAATATTAATAAAACTTTAGTAAAATTGCACTTAGATCCTTATTAAAATAAAAGTTTCCAAACATCCCCTAGGGCTTATAATATTTTTGGCAATTGGCAAAACACACCCCTAGGGTTTTAGGAGTTTCAGATAGTTACAAAACAAGTCCTTAGGGCTTATAATAGTTTCAGAATTTGTCAAATTTAGTCCCTAGGGTTTTAGGAGTTTCAGATAGTTACAAAACAAGTCCTTAGGGCTTGTTTGAGTTCGATAAATGGCAAAACAAGTCCCTATGGTTTGAAATTAATAACAAGTTACAATTCAAACCATTAGGGCTCGGTTAGGTTTCAAGTAATAGCCAAAATGGTCCTTGCGGTTTTGTTTATGTCTCGGTTTGTATCAAAACACCCCTTTAACTTATAATAATTTACCAAACGACCCTCTAACTTTGTAAAAGTTACGAATTTAAGTTTTAGAGTTTTAGATCTTATAAAATGGCTTTATAACTTTTATAGCTTTACAAATTTAGCTTATACTTTCACTATATTACACTTTTGGTACAAAAAGTAACCAAATAGTATTTTGAGGGTTTAATGGGCTCGGTAAGGCCCATTAAGGGTCCGATTGGTTTTGGGCTCATGTGAGCTTACTTTTTGGGCTTATTTTAGTCTAAGGAAAATCATATGAGCATTTAACTTAAGCCAAATAAGCTAATTAGTTCGTGGGCCTAATGGGCTTATTCTTTGGCTCGGCTTAAATATAAGCCGTAGGTTGAGCTTATGTCTTCATCGCGTATGGCTTTGCTTTGGGCTTATACTAGTTTGTTAAGTCCAGTGCTTATCTAAAGCTAGCGTATAGTAATAATCAAGCCAAAAAGAGTTTATGGGTCTAAAGTGGGTTTTGTCGTGGGCTTAGTTTGGCCTAGGGATTTTTGGACCAAAAGTTCCTTATCCTATGTTCTTGGGCTTATAAGCCCAATAAGTAATTATGGCCATGTACTTATTTTAGGTTCGGCTAAGGCTAGCTTTAGATTACTAGTTCCTATATTTTTGCTATAGATCTACAATGGTCACTAGTAACACTTACTTGGTTCGAGATCTAAGCACCTACACGCGTAGGGAAGATTGAGGCGAGGGTTAGAGTGTATAGATCTAAGTTTTCACGCATGAATAATTCATGTCGTGGCTTCTTAGGGGTTGTCCCTCAAGATTTTACGTGTGCATGGTGTTTTCATTATGGTTTTCATAAGTGTATCTAGTATATGCGGTTATGCTTATTTGTTTATAAGTTTATAAGAGAATGAAAATAAATATGGAGGTTGTGATACTTAATTGTTGGTTAGGATGATGAATTATGAATGAAATGAACTAGTAATCCCGTGACTACTTTAGATTTACACGAATGAGTTGTTAGCCGAGGCCTAGGTCTTCATATCTTGCCTTGATGTTCAAAATGGGTGTAGTAAGAGTAAATGATAACACTTTTGAGGTTTGAGGCAAAGATTTGGGGTATTGAATGGTGTTTTGAGTGTCTTGTAGGTGTGTGTTTAATGCAAGTCGTGGGGGAGAGAGAGATATAGAGGGTTTGTGTTTGCGTTTTATGTATAGCTGAGAGAGAGAGAGTTGAAGTTTTTGGTTGTGTGGTGAGGTCTTGTACACGAGAGAAAGAGAAGAGGGATAGATTTACTTAGATCTTTGTGTGTACTTCCTAGATCCTTGTACGATTACCTAATACAAGTCTTAATGAGGTATGTTGGTACACTTGCCCTTTTGCTCCTTTTGGTAGCCACGACATATGGGAGGTCAAGGGGACAAGAGGTGAAGTTTTGGGTACTAGGTTTTAATTGCTAAGGTTGTACAAGTTTTAGTAAATGACATGTGTGGGAAAGAGTTTAAGTTTCTAGAAGGTTAAGATAACACAGATGGGTAAATCGGCTAGTAATAGTGTTTAGGATAGTTTTGTGTTTGTTTTCGGTAAACTTATGGAGTTACTAATGATCTAGGTAAGTTAATGTAAGTATTGGTCTATCTCTAAGGTGATTTGGTTAAGGTTTAGGGTTTTTTAGTGTAAGTATAAGTAGTGTATATAAAATATATAGTTTTAGTAAAATAAAATGTATGACACTTGTGGAAATGTATAAAAATTAGTAAGTGTGAAGTTGGAATGTAAAAATGTGGCTTTTATCGACTTGTAGTATTATTTATATTGTAATGAGAATATGTGTACATTTATTTTGGAGTGAGATTCAGGTACTTGGTAAACTTAAATATATGTGATCAAGGTTTTAGATTTTATAAATCTAGAGTGAGGTAATGTAGATGCTCATGAGTTCCAGGTGGCTTAAGAGTCACCGAGGTGATAAATTGTATGATTGTATGCTCGAAACCGTAATGTAATATGAATAGTTCTCGGGATCAAATGTTTGTATGCTCATGCATGATGCAAGTGATAGTATTAATTTCTCATGCAAAGGTGATAATATATATGATAAATCATGAAGTGACGTGTACAGTGATGTCATTACAAAACGTGAAAACCACGGTTTTTACATTTTCTTTTTAACAGTTAACGGTTTAAGAGACATATAAATTATACAAAATAAGTAAAATAATAAAATAACAAAATACTTTTAACCTTAAATATTAAATAAAATGAAAATAAATGATGAAGATGAGTCACTTTTGTTGAATTATGATACCAAGGGACTAATCTGAATCCTTAATATCCATCTTAATCCAATGGATAGGATAAAACCTAAAACCTATTTTCTCCTTTTTTTGAACATTAATATATCTTAAACTATTAATCGTTATGCGAAAAAATATAACAACACGACGGGCATTTAATTATCTTTCTACAGATATGCTATATGATATACTTTCGGAAAAAAAAATCGTTTTTCACGTTTTTTTTCATTGTCGAAAACTATCATATATGTACCTAAATATCATATATGATATTAAGACTAGTATCATATATGATATAACTTATCACATATGATATAAACCAATATCATATATGATTGAATAATAATTTGTAATATAGCACTAATATCATATGATAAAACACTATCATCATATATGATATTTTACGTAAATTTTAAAAAAAAACCAAATTTTTTTCTTCAAAAATAACATATCTGTAGAAAAATAATTAAATATTCGTCGCGATAGTATATTTTTTCCGTTTAACACTTAATGGTCTAGAGTTGAGATCAACATAGATCTTCTTTTTAGCATAGACCATATCAACCAATCACATTCATTCAAATTAACTTTCCACCTTTTTCTTAAAAATTAAATAACTCACAAACGGTAAATCGTCAAGTGACAAAAAATACACCATTGCAACGAAAATTAAATCATCTTTCTATTGAGGGGCACATTTATATACTTTCGACGAACTTTTTTTCGACTTTTTTTCTTAAGTCACGTATGAGAGAATCATATATGATTCGTCACGAAACATATATGATTCATCACGAATCATATATGATTCGTCACGAAACATATATGATTCGTCACGAATCATATATGATTCGTCACGAATCATATATGATTTTCAGAAAATCATATATGATTCGTGATATGAATCATATATGATTTTCTGAAAATCATATATGTTTCGTGACGAATCATATATGTTTCGTGACGAATCATATATGATTCTCTCAGACGTGACCTAAGAAAAAAAGTCGAAAAAAAGTTTGTCGAAAGTATATACATGTGCCCTTCGTTTGAAAGATGATTTAATTCTCGTCACGATGGTATGTTTCGTTTTGCGTAACGGTTAACGGTTTGTGAGATATTGAATTTTTAAAAAATATATTTTTGTTGTTAGATGAAAAAAAAATGGGTGGTTGTGATTGGTTGATTGAGTTTATGCTAAAAAAATAGTCTATGTAGAACTTTTTTCTAATGGTATAAAAGATATTTAAATTTTAAAAATAAGTGAAATCATTAAAATAATTTTAATTTTATTCATTAGATATGTTAGAGAGTCCTTGAAATCTAAAATAAATATGATATTTCTCAGTTTTATATCAAAAATAAAATTGAATTCTATATTAAGTAAATATGAAATTATACCTTTATTAAAAAAAAAGAGTCCGGTTATTGTGGATCCCTTGTATCATTTGGATACAAGGGGACTAATCCCCACCTTCCATCTAATTTTGATCAAAGGCTCACATTAATTCTTGTTTTTTAATTAAAAAAAAACGGAGGGGTATTTTCGTCATTTTACCCCTCCCACCTAACACCAAATAACAATTCCACATCTCAGATCTGGATCGAGGTTTTCTTTTTTCTTCTTCTCTCTAAAACACACACAAAAACACACACACGTACACATATTCATGTCGTAATCAATCATCACAAACATCAAATCCGTTGATCATCACCTCGTAAATCGATCATCCACTTTATAAATAAGGTAAAGTTCATTCGATTTATTTTGATTCATCTTTTTTTAGCTTATTCGATGTGAATAAGCTTATTATTCATTTTATTCTTTTAAAACTTATTTGAGAAACTACGTGAATTGAAAGCTAACTAATGTGAATAAGCTTATAGATTGTCATCATCTTTATTATGATGAATTATAAGCTAACTTATTAGCTTATTTTCGTGAATTATAAGGTTTTATGGCTTAATCTCGCTGAACAGATTTAGTATGACCTGTTTGTGAAGTATCATATATATATACTATATCATATATGATATAAGCTAAAGTATCATATATGATAAATATATCATATATGATTATGTGGTTGAAAACTGAATTAACTCTTATTTTTTATGGCTTAATCTCGTTGAACATATTTAGTATGACTTGCTAGTGACATATCATATATGATATACTATATCATATATGATATAAGCTAAAATATCATATATGATAAAATATATCATATATGATTAGTGCTTGAAAATTTAATTAAATCTTCTTTTTTTGTGTAGAGGAAGCTGTTTACAAGGCATGTTGAATATCACAAGCATCCAAAAGGCCAAGAAGCTTAGTGAAGAAGCTCATGAATTTTTTACGTTTATTGTTTGTTTTTTCTTTGTAATCTCCTAATGGAGTTTTGAAGTATATGGACGATTTTATAATCCATTGGTATCTGGTACATCGTCTTGTTAATATGATTAACTTTCTTGGTATTATGTCATGATGGTTTGATAAATTAAGCCATATATGATAATGCACTATCATATATGATAAGGCATTATCATATATGATACTCAAAGAAAACTTGGATATATTAAACAAAGAATCTGATGAACTCATGATTACAACAAAAAGTATGCACAATTAATAACTAAACACTTGTTCATAACATAAAATAATGTGCGTTTGAACAGAATCATATATGATAATTCACACAGAACATAACCTAATGTAAAATTATATATGATATACATCTGAATGATAACCATTAATACAAAATCAAAAGGTGCTAACAACATTATTATTGAAACTACTCTTCTTTTTCAATAATACACTATCTTAAAACAAATTATCAAATGATGAATTCATGATCAACGCATACTTCGTCTTGATCCTTAAAACACATCCGTGCACATCCTCTTGTTATAATCAACATCCCTCTCTCCTTTGCTCCAAATAGGGCAATCACACCATCTCTGTTTGACTGCATTTATAAAAGAAAAAAACAACATATTATGCAAAATTTTAATACCAAAATAAATTACTCATATATATATGATAGAAGGCAGGTTTCAAGAGTTTATACAGATTTCTCGAAAGATACTCATACAAAATCTGTTTTTTCATATGATTTATTTGATATATCATATATGATATATATATATATATCATATATGATATATCAGCAGCTATCATATATGATAATTTATCATATATGATAAGAAATGTACATCATATATGATAACATCAGAAAGTAAAAAAGAAATCATAATAATACAGCTTATTAACATGAAAATAAGCTTATTCATAACTATCTTATTCACAAAAACGTATAACTCATTGAAATAATCTAATAAGCTATCTTATAATGCAACACAATGAATTCAAATCATTTTATTTACAAAGCTTATTCATAACTCTACTCTTATTAAAAAAAAAGCTTATTCATAAGCTTATTCAAACTAACTAGCTTATTAATCCCACTTTATAACTTATTCATAACTTCTCATCTAAGAACTTAGCTTATAATTAAGAACAATCAATCCAAAAAGATTCATTCATAATAATCCAGTTAAAAGCTAATGATAATACATTAATAAGCTTATTTAAACCAAATAAGCTAAAAAAACATATTAATCAAACCTGGTGATGGATAAATTAATTCGTGATTATAGATGTTCGTGATGAATTCGTCATGGATTCATCATGATCGCGTTTCGATGAATTCATGATATAGTAGATCATGATTATAGATCGGGGTAGAGAGATAAAGTAAATCAGGGGTAGAGAGAGAAAGAGAGATCCGATGTGTGTTTTTTGTGAGAGAAGAAAGATTTAATCTTAGTCACTGGATGAAAAAGAGATGAAGGGTGGGGATGAGTCCCCATATCTTAGATAAGTTTGATATCCAAATGAACTTAAATCAAAAAAAAAATATGAAATTATACCTCATTTATATATTTGAACATTTAACATTACATAGAAACAACTATCTGTGTAAAACTCAAACGTTTTTTTATTTGAAATTACAGATAAAATTGGTCTTCGAACCAATCGCACATAATTCTTTGATAACCCAAATCCGGGTGCCCACGAAGCATCAATTCGTTATTTATCTTCTTTTTTTTTCTTCCAATAAAATCAATTCGTTCCATGAATAAAAGAAATCCTTAATCTATAAAATTAGGGGTTTCGTGTTCTTCATCGCATAAGGTATCTGCTTAATTAGTTATTGCAATCTTATACTAGTATTTATTAGTATTCTGCAAAATGCATGAGCTATTTCAATTGTTCAAATTAGGGCTTATTTATAGAGTTGAATCGTTTGTTATGTCTTCGGATCCTTACTATACTAGAACTGTACTTAACAGTGTTTTGGATCAGCTAATAGTGGCGTATTTCTATTAACAAATTGGCAGTTTTGTGCACATAAGGGTGTTTGTCTTAACCACACATAGTGTACCTCTATACTAGTAATTTTTAGCCTAGCCAAACAATACACCTCCTTTATTGTAGTTGGCTTAAATATTCTAATTGGCGTGCTAATCTCATTGTTTAATCCTCCATATACGAACACCTTGTGCTTTAGTTAACTCTACTTTATTCAACAATTCCTCCCAACTTTTCTTGATATTATTGCACATCAATGTCTTGTTTCAGTTTTTTTTTTTAAGTCCAGCATTCGATACACCCATACACATTACAGTTTACATTTTCCACATTGATCTTTACAAAATGTTGATGCCATGAAATTGCCTTATCATACAAATGCATAGAGACTAACCTCAATTTATTTTCTTCTCTTACATTATCAAGAACATTTAAGTGTTGTACTCTGAACAACTAGCTATCTTTTTGCAGATTTATAGGAACTGAACTTGTTTATTAGTTTTGCGCTATTTATTAGACTTGGGCTTAGTAATTTTAATATGAAGATAAATTTTTGAGTAACTCAAAGCCTATTTTGTTTTAAATTTGAATTAAAGTCTTGCTCCATTTTGTATCATGTAAGGAGTAAGTTATTAATTAACAGATTTAATTTCTTATGTATACCGTCTTTTGTAAACTCGCTATATAAATAGTAATTTATAAGTAATTTGTGCCGCTATATATCACGCTTTAAAAAACGCCGTAGCTTCGCTATAGCTTCTGTAGCTTGAAGCTTGGCAATACCGCTACGCTACGCTTCACGCTATTTAGTATTTACAACCTTCCTTAAATCCATATCTTCATTAACAACTCTAATACATGTTTGATAGCATGAAACACTTTCACGAAATTGTAATCATGCACATAGGATTCTAATGTGTTTCCTTTGAAATATGCAACGTCCAGAAGCTTATAAAATTAGTTATTAGTTAACTATCTTAGTAAACGAGAACTCAAATTTAGCAGTTTCTGAAATATACGAGTATATGTTTTGGAAACTGCATGAAAGAGGCCATGGATCTGTTTGAACTTTATATTTGATGCTTGACTCTAGATTATGAATATGTTGTAGTCAGTAAAAGGTTTGTATAACTGAATTGGAATTGTACAAATCTAGTATATCAGAAAAACACTCGGGCCACCTTTATCCTGACGGAGCAAGGTTCCAACCAAGAAGCTAGTTATTGCAGTTAAGCAACAAAAATATACTATACACTTAATTTTATAAGCTTGTATCTATCTCATTTACGAATTCTACAGTTTGGGATAAAAAATGATGAAGCGAAAGCGCTCCACATGGGTGCATCAGGAGAGCATTGAGGATCGTCTAGAGATTTTGGAGAACGCGATTTATGAGATTTATGAATATAACGCCACTAGCTATGGCTATAAGGAGCTTTGCAGGTACAAGTTCTTCTCTTTATTTAATAATATAAACTGAAACAGGGTCTTTGTAGTATTCTGATTTCACTATAAGTCAACTCAATACATTATGATCACACAACGTGTAGACAGTCAACACCTCATTTTCTCTAGGTAAATATCAGCATTAATGAAGCCTTTTTATGTTCTGCTCGTTGAATGTTATAAGTGCGTCATATGAAATCTATGAACACATCAATGGTGACTTGGTTTACAAAAAAATTCAAACTCCATAATTTCAAGGCCAATCATCTTATCTTTCGTGGTTTTTTGCATAGCAAAGATCAGTAACAATAAATGCTAATTCGGTCTATTTGCTTGTCGTGCTCGTGTATCCAAAATTTTCTCCATTAACCAGAATGTGGAAATTTTCTTTGACTCGTACACTGTTTCTGCATCTGTCTGTCTTTGATGCACAAGTGAGGAGTCTTGCTATATATATTATAGTTTAATTCTTTAATCAGTTTGGGTGGCTAAGATTGCTTCTGACTCAAACTTGCACTGTCTTAGCAAAGGAGCTTCTTTCCATGCTCATATTCGCACTTACAGGAACTTTTTTTAATAGAAACTCGAATGGTAAGAATCGGCATCATGATGTAACTCTAAAAATTTGTTCTTATTGTGTGCTGTTAGACCAGAGATTAGATGGGTCGGCCCATGCCGTACCCGTTAGGTATATATATACTATCTAATGTACAATTACAATAATACAAATCCTTGGAGGTTTTTATGTGCTAGTTCGACAATTACAGCTGGCATGATTTGAATATTAGGTAAACTATATCTACCAATTGGAGTAGTACAATACAGGTTTCCCCCAAATCATTGCTAAAGAGGAACATTAAAAATATCGAAATCTTGGATACACAACCTTCCGCAGTATCTGAACCCACAATCATTGGCGGAGCTTAATAAGGGCAGGAAGGGGTCACCCCCTGCCCTTATCTTCTTTTTTTTTCTTCCAATAAAATCAATTCGTTCCATGAATAAAAGAAATCCTTAATCTATAAAATTAGGGGTTTCGTGTTCTTCATCGCATAAGGTATCTGCTTAATTAGTTATTGCAATCTTATACTAGTATTTATTAGTATTCTGCAAAATGCATGAGCTATTTCAATTGTTCAAATTAGGGCTTATTTATAGAGTTGAATCGTTTGTTATGTCTTCGGATCCTTACTATACTAGAACTGTACTTAACAGTGTTTTGGATCAGCTAATAGTGGCGTATTTCTATTAACAAATTGGCAGTTTTGTGCACATAAGGGTGTTTGTCTTAACCACACATAGTGTACCTCTATACTAGTAATTTTTAGCCTAGCCAAACAATACACCTCCTTTATTGTAGTTGGCTTAAATATTCTAATTGGCGTGCTAATCTCATTGTTTAATCCTCCATATACGAACACCTTGTGCTTTAGTTAACTCTACTTTATTCAACAATTCCTCCCAACTTTTCTTGATATTATTGCACATCAATGTCTTGTTTCAGTTTTTTTTTTTAAGTCCAGCATTCGATACACCCATACACATTACAGTTTACATTTTCCACATTGATCTTTACAAAATGTTGATGCCATGAAATTGCCTTATCATACAAATGCATAGAGACTAACCTCAATTTATTTTCTTCTCTTACATTATCAAGAACATTTAAGTGTTGTACTCTGAACAACTAGCTATCTTTTTGCAGATTTATAGGAACTGAACTTGTTTATTAGTTTTGCGCTATTTATTAGACTTGGGCTTAGTAATTTTAATATGAAGATAAATTTTTGAGTAACTCAAAGCCTATTTTGTTTTAAATTTGAATTAAAGTCTTGCTCCATTTTGTATCATGTAAGGAGTAAGTTATTAATTAACAGATTTAATTTCTTATGTATACCGTCTTTTGTAAACTCGCTATATAAATAGTAATTTATAAGTAATTTGTGCCGCTATATATCACGCTTTAAAAAACGCCGTAGCTTCGCTATAGCTTCTGTAGCTTGAAGCTTGGCAATACCGCTACGCTACGCTTCACGCTATTTAGTATTTACAACCTTCCTTAAATCCATATCTTCATTAACAACTCTAATACATGTTTGATAGCATGAAACACTTTCACGAAATTGTAATCATGCACATAGGATTCTAATGTGTTTCCTTTGAAATATGCAACGTCCAGAAGCTTATAAAATTAGTTATTAGTTAACTATCTTAGTAAACGAGAACTCAAATTTAGCAGTTTCTGAAATATACGAGTATATGTTTTGGAAACTGCATGAAAGAGGCCATGGATCTGTTTGAACTTTATATTTGATGCTTGACTCTAGATTATGAATATGTTGTAGTCAGTAAAAGGTTTGTATAACTGAATTGGAATTGTACAAATCTAGTATATCAGAAAAACACTCGGGCCACCTTTATCCTGACGGAGCAAGGTTCCAACCAAGAAGCTAGTTATTGCAGTTAAGCAACAAAAATATACTATACACTTAATTTTATAAGCTTGTATCTATCTCATTTACGAATTCTACAGTTTGGGATAAAAAATGATGAAGCGAAAGCGCTCCACATGGGTGCATCAGGAGAGCATTGAGGATCGTCTAGAGATTTTGGAGAACGCGATTTATGAGATTTATGAATATAACGCCACTAGCTATGGCTATAAGGAGCTTTGCAGGTACAAGTTCTTCTCTTTATTTAATAATATAAACTGAAACAGGGTCTTTGTAGTATTCTGATTTCACTATAAGTCAACTCAATACATTATGATCACACAACGTGTAGACAGTCAACACCTCATTTTCTCTAGGTAAATATCAGCATTAATGAAGCCTTTTTATGTTCTGCTCGTTGAATGTTATAAGTGCGTCATATGAAATCTATGAACACATCAATGGTGACTTGGTTTACAAAAAAATTCAAACTCCATAATTTCAAGGCCAATCATCTTATCTTTCGTGGTTTTTTGCATAGCAAAGATCAGTAACAATAAATGCTAATTCGGTCTATTTGCTTGTCGTGCTCGTGTATCCAAAATTTTCTCCATTAACCAGAATGTGGAAATTTTCTTTGACTCGTACACTGTTTCTGCATCTGTCTGTCTTTGATGCACAAGTGAGGAGTCTTGCTATATATATTATAGTTTAATTCTTTAATCAGTTTGGGTGGCTAAGATTGCTTCTGACTCAAACTTGCACTGTCTTAGCAAAGGAGCTTCTTTCCATGCTCATATTCGCACTTACAGGAACTTTTTTTAATAGAAACTCGAATGGTAAGAATCGGCATCATGATGTAACTCTAAAAATTTGTTCTTATTGTGTGCTGTTAGACCAGAGATTAGATGGGTCGGCCCATGCCGTACCCGTTAGGTATATATATACTATCTAATGTACAATTACAATAATACAAATCCTTGGAGGTTTTTATGTGCTAGTTCGACAATTACAGCTGGCATGATTTGAATATTAGGTAAACTATATCTACCAATTGGAGTAGTACAATACAGGTTTCCCCCAAATCATTGCTAAAGAGGAACATTAAAAATATCGAAATCTTGGATACACAACCTTCCGCAGTATCTGAACCCACAATCATTGGCGGAGCTTAATAAGGGCAGGAAGGGGTCACCCCCCCCCCCCCCCCCCCCCCCCCCCCCCTCTCTTCTCATGACTACTAATGTAAATAGTTCTCCGTTGGTCTCAAAGTTATTGTCCATTTTTTTATTTTTGTATGTTTAAAATAATTCGACCCCCCAAAAAATAAATGTTCAAGCTCCGCCATTGTTTGCAGAAATAGTACACCAAAAAGTTTACAATCTAGCTATATTGAACAAGTACTTGCAACACATGTCAGTATTATATTATAGATTTCACCAATTAGAGAATAAGTTCTGCTAAGTTTTAATCTGGTTTATTGGTTTTCTTAAAACTAGTTTTAGCTGTCTTAATCATGCTATTACTACCTTTCTTGTTTGTGCTCAGCAATGCAGACTATATGGTGTTTAATAATTATGGAGAAAAGTTATATTTCGGAATTGTGTCAACAATGATGTCTCGTATAAAAGGAATGGCAGAATCTATTGAAGCGTCTCAGGGGTCGTTGTTTTTAGAGGAGCTTAACAAGAAATGGATGGAACACGACAAAGCATTTGGAATAATAAGATGCATATTCATATACATGGATAATACTTGTACTCCTAGTACACACAAGGCTCATGTTCAAGAGCTTGGGGTGACACTATGGGTGGATAACGTTATCAACTACGATAAAATTGAAATGAAGCTGAAAGTTGCACTTGTAGAAACTGTGCAGAGAGATAGGGATGGCGGAGTAGTTAACAGGGATATGATGAGAAATACACTGAAAATGCTGGTGAAGCTAGGTCTCTCTGTCTACCAAGAAAAGTTTGAGAAGCCTTTTCTTGATTTTTCGGCCGGCTTCTACCGAGAGAAATCTAAGCAGTTAATTAGATGCTGTGATTGTGGGGAATATCTAAAGGAAGCTGAGAATTGTTTAGAGGGAGAGATCAAGAGAATGTCAGACTACTTACCCGTGGGAGATTACATTGATGACTTGATAAGTGTAGAGATGATAACAAGTGTGGTGGAAAAGGAAATGATTGAAAGTCATATGCTGGAATTAGTTCAAATGGAGAAATCAGGGCTGGTCAACATGATTGTGGATGACAAGTATGACGATCTGGCAAGAATGTACAACTTGTTTGGTAGGGTGCCCAATGGGATAGCGACTATAAAAGATGTGATGACTTGTCACATTCGTGAAACTGGTAAACAACTGGTCACTGATCCAGAAAGGTTTAAAGGTCCGGTGGACCTTATACAACGCCTATTGGATGAAAAAGATAAATATGACAAGATCATAAACCTTGCATTTAAAGCTGACATGGAGTTCCAAAATGCGCTGAATTCTTCATTTGAGTTTTTCATCAACTTAAATCCTCGGTCCCCAGAATTTATCTCGTTGTTTGTGGATGTCCAGCTAAGGAAAGCTGAGCTGGTGATTGAAGAGGACGACTGGGTGATTGTACTTGACAAGGTGGCAATTCTTGTCTGTTATCTCCAAGATAAGGGTTTGTTTAAGAAGTACTTTAAACATCAGTTGGCAGAAAGGCTATTTTTGGGCAGCTCGATGGTATCTGAAGAAATAGAGAGAAGCTTTTTACTGAAGTTAAAAAAGATATGTGGGAACCTGGATATCTCTGATTTGGAAAACATGTTAAAAGACATAGAGACCTCTCTTGATACAGTGAAAGGGTTTTATGAAGACATGAAACCTGCTGATGGACCCAGACTTGGTGTACACGTTCTCTCGACTGGATCTTGGCCATCTCAATTAACGAGGACCACCACTTGCAACCTTCCTCCAGAAATCATCCGTATGAGTGAAAAGTTCAGGACATATTACCTTGGGATCCATAAGAGGCGCAAATTAACATGGCAAACAAACATGGGTTCTGCAACTATCAAAGCGAAATTTGGCACAAAACAGTACGAGCTCAGTGTATCAACATATCAAATGTGTGTTCTTATGCTTTTTAACAATGCTGAGCAGTTGAGCTATAAAGAAATCCAACAGGCTGTTGAGATTCCCACCATGGAACTAAAGAGGTGCTTGCAGTCATTGGCTTATGCAGCAGAAATGGAAAAGAATGTTCTGAGGAAGGAGCCAATCAGCACAGATATTAATGAAGATGATGTCTTCACTGTCAATGAAATGTTCTCTAGCAAGTGTTACAAGGTGAAGGTCGGTAATGGTACAATGGGGGTAGCCAACATGGAGTCAGAACTCGAAAAGCAAGCTTTACTTTCTAATATGGCCGACGGCGCTCCAGAGGCAGCACACACGGAACAGGATCCCGGAAAGCTAGTGATGGTGCAAAATCTCGAGATAGGCAGAAAGCCGCAGATTGATGTTTTGATTCTTAAAATCATGAAAGCAAATGGGATTATGGACTGCAACAATCTTGTGAGAGAGGTTACAAAGCAACTACAGTCAAGAATCTGGACCAACCCTGCAATAATAAAACGGATAATCACACTGCTGACTGATTGCGGCAACTTGCAAAGGGACACAAAACATGGAAATCTGCTTCGATACTCAGCTTGAGGAAAAAAATGACCTTGCTGGCTTCTAGGGTGACTAGTTTCTTTTGAGATTGTTGGTCTTTTTGTACATCCTTCATATGTGGGTAGTTTGTATAGGCAAACGGTTAAATCTGCTTCTATAGATTTTTTATGTCTGAATTATTTACATGCAACTTTTAGAAAGTAGGAAGTTTAGTTCCGAATTATATAATTTGGGGATTTTTTACGCTCCATTTGTGAGCTTTTCTTTTGGAATAAGGAACGAAGTGAGAAGTTTGAAGATTTTAAATGTTCCTAAGAGTATCTGTCCCAACTTGCAACAACAAAGGACGCCGTGCATCTTCTGTGCGGCTTAGCATTGTATTTAAGTTTAACAAAGCTAGTTGAATGTCTCTTCCATTCTCTAATAGGAACAACGTTACTAGTACTTGAAACCACTCACCAAGGGTAACCTTGGGAGGTATTCTTGGATAGGTCTCAAGTTTTAGTGTCACTAAGGACTTTCAGGGCCTCGAAATATATAGAAGCACGAGTGGGGTTTACCCCTTAAAGGAAAAGGTTCGAGGCTTGTATGTATCCCAATTGGATGTCACCGTGAGCTCGAATCAGTAACTACTAACTCACCATTAAAAAATAAAAGTTTATTTGAAACAACGTTAAGTATACCCACATACTCAACCATTGGAGCTAGCTCAGTTGGCCACCAAGGTAACCTTAGGGAGGTTTTCTTGGAGAGGTCTCAAGTTCGAGTCTCACCAAGCATCTTCAGCGGCTCGAATTAAACAGAAAAAAAAAGTATATCCACATACTCCGTAACATTTTTTCAGAAAATTGGAAACAGCGAACTAGGATTAAGAAACAAACTAAACACAACCAAGAGATTACAACTAGAGAGTTGGTTAGGGGACGCACAAACGCAATCCCCCCAAAATGACAAACTGCAATGTAGACTCGATCACTTGGACCGATATGAGGGTGGCACTCCTCCCAAGTGCAATGGAGGTCTCCAACGTAGGCCGTGAATCTTCTTGATCATTCATACACCCCAACCTCCTTCTAAAAGTGGGGGAGCGGTGGCTGTTAAGTGGGTTGTTAGCCATTTGGCGCCAGCTCCCCTTTGGCGTACTGTACCGAGCCTCGCGCCAACGGGGCTCGCGCCAAAGCTAACAGCTCGCGTTAACCCCTCTTTAAATTTTCAAAAAACTAGCCGTTGGGGTTTAAATTTTGTTTTTTTTTAAAAACTCATACATTCCCTATATATTACCCCATTTCACCCGTTTTTTTCAAAACACACTTCAATCCTAAATTTTTTAAAAAAAATGGATCCTTATCAAAACACCGTTTACGAATACGATGAATATTTCGGTAACGCCCATGAACGTTACAGTCGAGGCTTGCGGGAGTATGAGACCTTTGTTGGTATGTGTAATCAAGGAGCCGGTGGATCGGGTCATACGAGGACATACATACCTCGTGATTGAGAAGATGCGAGTCAAAGATTACTAAAGGATTACTTTGGTGATAACGAAACTCCTCCAAAATATCCGGAGGAGAAATTCCGGCGAAGTTATCGTATGAGTTCAACGCTTTTTAAAAAAATTGTCAATGGTATTTTAACTCATAATGCCGACCCTCTTCCTGAATATTTTGCTTATTTTCGCACTGGGCTAGATGCTACGGGTCGGGATAGTATCCACCCCATTTTAAAAATCACTTCGGCAGTTCGTCAATTGGCGTATGGGTCATCACCCGATGCATTTGATGAGTATTTGCAAATTGCCGAACGCACTTCTAGAGCATGTTTGCTTCATTTTACTAAATGCATTTACGACTTATATGTTGAAAAATATTTAAGAAAACCTACTCCCGCGGATATAGAAAAACTTTATGAATTGCACAATGAGAAACAAGACCTCCCAGAAATGCTCCGGAGTATTGATTGCATGCACTGGGATTGGAGAAATTGTCCCAAGGCTTTACAGGCTCAATTTAAAAGACGGGGTCATAAATACCCAACTCTTATGTTAGAAGCAGTGGCGGATCAACATTTGACATTCTGGCATGCATACTTTGGTTGTCCCGGGGCAAACAATGATCTAAATGTCTTACATGGTTCACCTTTATTTGATGATGAGTTAGCCGATAAGGTTCCAGATTCTCCGTTTGAGGTAAATCGAAAAACATACAAAAAAGGTTATTATTTGGCTGACGGTATTTATCCCGATTGGTCTACTTTTGTGAAAACATTTTCTGTTTCAAGGGATGAAAAAACATTGCGGTATAAAAGAGTGCAAGAAGGTGCTAGAAAAGATATCGAACGCGCTTTCGGTGTCTTACAAGGTCGTTGGGGAATTATACGACAACCCGCTCGTGCTTATGAAATTAACTACTTGAAACGAATCAGTATTGTTGTATCATGTTACATAACATGATATTGGAAGACGAAGGATATAAATTGAATCCTAGAGATGTTTATGTTGATCCACAACCTAATATTGTTCGAAGTTGGGTCGAAAGGTGTGAAGTGCACGAGAGAAAAACTAAAGAAATTCGAGACAGAAGAGTGCACACCGAGCTTCGAGCCGATCTTGTGGAGCATTTGAGCCGCAATCATTAAATTTATGTTTTTTTATTGTAATGTTTTTTTTATTGTAATGTTTTTTTTATTGTAATGTTTTTTTTATTAATAAAATTTTATTTTAAGTTAATTTTTGTGGAAAAAAAATAAAAAATAATTCCGTTGGCACTAGAAATTCTGGTGCCAACGGTTACCTCAGAAATGTGGTGCCAACAGGATTCTGGTGCCAAAGGCCCAGAATCCTACGTGGCGCCTTTGTCACCACCTTCTGATGCCAACGACTCCCAGTACTCTAAGTACCAAATCTTGTGGCTTCTTTCCCATTTTATACAGCTTCCCTTATCTTTCATTTTAGTCACTTGGCCGATGTTGGATTCCGGGTTTTCCCACTATATGTTCTCTTTTTTTCACTCTAAAATACAAGAAAGCTAGATTAATCGATGACAAGAAACCATAATATTTCAAAAGGAATAAACTCACGACCAAGAACTGTTTTTTTTTTTTTGAACGGTAAGTTAGTAGTTAGTGATTCGAGCTTACAGTGACATCCAATTGGGCAATATGTAAGCCTCGAACCTTCTTCTGTTTAATTCAGGTCCCTGGAAGTCATTAGTGAGACTCGAATTGAGACCTCTCCAACAATACCTCCCAAAAGTTACCCTTAATGGCCAACTGAGCTAGCTCAGTTGGTTCACGACCAAGAACTGTTACATAATCATTACTAATAAACTGTTAATTACAAAAAAAAAAAAAAAACATGTAAGAATTAGGTATATACTAAATGATACAATCAGAACAAAATGTTGTCGTATGATCAGGATATCCAAAGATATCGATCCAAAAATGTTTAAAGGTCCAGTGGACTTTGTACAACGCCTATTGGACGAAAAAGATAAATATGACAAGATCATAAACCTTGTGTTTAAAGCTGACATGGAGTTCCAAAATGCGCTGAATTCTTCATTTGAGTACTCATCAATATGAATCGTCGGTCCCAAGAATTTATCTCGTCGTTTGTGGATGACAAGCTAAGGAAAGCGGAGCTGGTGATTGAAGAGGACGACTGGGTGATTGTACTTGACAAGGTGGCGATTTTGTCTGTTATCTCCACGATAAGGGTTTGTTTAAGAAGTAATTTAAAGGACAAAAGCTAAAGATACGTAACATATATTTAAAAAAAGACTGGTCTCGCCAATGTATTATCTAAACGACCAAACTCGCCAATGTACATTCAAATAATGTTCGATCTCGCCAATATGACCAGTTTAACCGGTCATCTTTACCGAATTTGACTAAATTACCCTTGGGTTCTTCCTTATTTTTTTTATGAATTTACATTTTCTTTTTAACGTGTTCATAATTGAAACCCAGAAAAATCCAAAAATTAAACAAACAACTAAAACCATCTCATTGGTTTGTTTTGAATTTGTTCCTATGTTTATGTTTCAAACCCAGAAAAATAAATATTAATTCATTGAAAATGGTCATTTCAGGTGAATCTTTGACCACTGTTTGTTCTTGTAGAACCAGACCACGATTCCTTGAAAATTTCCTTGTTGGTGTCAACTCAGATCAGTGGGAATGATGGAGGGTTTAAGCCACTTGATCAAAACTTCAGAAAAGATGAACCACATGGCTGATGACGTAGGGTGCTGATGGGATTAACGTAATCAATCCGCAAAGACTATCGACAGTCTTGGAGTTGCTGTTTAAAAAAACTAAACTTATCTGTAATGGGTTTTGGCCATCAAAATCATGTTACTAACCTGAAGCATTCTGCTGGCCTGTGGGAAAAACGGACTCAATCTCAGCTGAAGGGAGTTTTCGTTGAGAATTTGGTGATGCATCAGCTGGGATCCTGTATGGTATGAGTTCTTCTCAACTGCAGATACCCGAACACATGTCAATGAACAGATTTTATACAGCTAGATGGTCTTATTTCTGAAGATATATGCTGTTTCTCGATTAGTGTAGGGTGAAGAACTTATGATATAAATGATTTCATATCAGACAATATGGTATTATTCGGATTTTAAAAACGATTTAAGTTTGTGGGTTTTTGAAGTTGAGATAATAGAAGATGTTATGTGGTGAATTCGAATGGTTAGATTTGTAATTTGAATGGATGAAATCTGGAAAAAATGATGAATATCAATTAAGGTTAAATATAAGATCAAAAACAAATTCAAGGGGAAGAAGATAAGGTCATTTTAGTCAATTCACCGACCATATTGGCGAGATCGAACATTATTTGAATATATATTGGCGAGCTTGATCGTTTAGATAGTACATTGGCGAGACCGGTCTTTTTTTAAATATATGTTACGTATCTTTAGCCTTTGTCCTAATTTAAACACCAGTTGGTAGAAAGTGAAGGTTTACAAAATACAAAACCCTAAATAAGATCAAATCACACATACAAAACCCTAAATAAGATCAAAGCACACATAGCGGAAGCGATTTAACAATATCATAATTAATAACACAATTATAATTAATCGAATTAGGGTTACATACCTTTATCCTAGCGAAGATCCACAAGATCACAAACGAATCACCAATTAGGGTTTGTAACGAGTAATACCAAGATATAGTTTAAAGTAAAACTATATTACGCTCTTGTACACACGTAATGCAACGGGCTAATCGTGAGTCTAGCACGTGTAAACCAAGCTTCTACGTCTTGTGGAAAATCTACCCAACAACGCTAGAGAGGGGCTAGGACTAGATTCAAGAAACCAAAACCAAAGGTTGAAAGGAACACTAAAAAATGTGTTTGCCTTTGGTTTTGAACGCAGGAAAGAGAGAGAGACAGAGGGATGGAAAATTATGAGGGCTAAGGGTTGTTTATATAAGCATAGCAAACTTGTTTGCCAAGACATAAACTAATTAGGAAAGAAAATCTTTCTCCCCCTTGTGGTTGTAGCCGACGGTCAAAGCCCACCCAAAGGGTGTTTCCAAAATTTTCCAACTCTTCTAATTTATTTCACAACGTTCGTTATACTTAACTCTTAATTATTTTAACGACCGTTAAGTTAAAGCTCAGTTTAATTTAATAAATATAATAAATACATTTATTAAATAAATTAACCCTTTACGTATTGTGTGCAATCCTGTAATCCCGTTCGATCCTAACACACGACTATTAATTTTATGTCCATAAACTTTCAACTCCCACTTGGAAAAAATCCAAATATCGTGATTACATTGACTAGCGTCTAGTTACACTAGCAATATCTCTAGTACAACTCGAGTAAGGTCTCCTAGACAAAACCCTTGTAATGATTCATCATTATCATGTTTATATGATATGGATCTCAGTCATTCCTTTTATTAACCATTCTGTTTCTCGTTTACGGATATAGCAAGATTACCAAAACAAATTTGGGTGCGGCCACACAAACATATTACTACTCCCCCGAGGGCCCCAATTGTATTATTCTTCAAAATAATTTGAAGGAAACAAATCCCATTTTGACTACAAGCGAAACTTATGAACTTTGCAACACTTCTGAAAATAAACCTTATAGCTACCAGTTACGTTTAACGTTAGGTTACCTTACAGAAATGCACTACATTCAATGTAGTTTCCTGGTATCTCAGGTGTAAGGATAACTATTTATGATTTACTTAATGACAAAGATCCATAAAATAAAATTATACAGTTGGATAAGTCCAATATTTGATTCATCAAATATCATCCAAAATTGACCAATATACTTTCAAGTATACTCTTTCACTATTTGAATTGTCTCAGTTCAATAATATTCCCATATTATTAATCGACAACGGACATTTAGAACATAACAATTATTCATGGATTAAAACATGTAAAATAGGATACAAAATTAAATAACAGAAAATAAACGAAACTCAAACTTTATTTCATCAATTCAATAATGTCTTAAACATCCTTTATCCAAATACTAATCACAGATTTATTGCATGAAATCGCATGCTAGTTGCAGCCCAATAGCCTTGGCATGCTTAACTACCTTTGGTCTAGGCAAAGCCTTACTAAAAGGATCAGCTACGTTATCGTCTGTGTGAACTTTTATCAAATTTATTTCTCGAGCTTCAATTTGTTCTCGAACATAGTGATATCTACGTTTAAAGTGTCTGACGTCTTTCATGACTCCAGAAATCATTGGAAAATATGATTGCAGTAGAATTGTCACAATACATATCAATAGGTCTTTTAAATGAAGGCATCACTCCAAGATCTCCAATAAACTTCCTCATCCAAACAGCTTCCATTGCAGCTTCTGAAACAACCCTGTACTCAGATTGAGTAGCATTCTTTGCAATCGTTGTCTGCTTCTTGCTCTTCCATTCAACTGCTCCTCCATTGATAACAAACACGTAACCCGTCTGAGACTTCGTATCGTCTTTATCACACTGCCAGGACGCATCACAGAAACCTATAACATTCAGTTCTGTGTCTGGTTTACCCCCAAATACCAAGAACATATCTTTCGTACTCCTCAAATACTTTAGTATATGTTTAACAGCAGTCCAATGGAGCTTCCCTGGATTCTGTTGGTAACGACTGACCAAGTTCTAAGCAAACGCCACATCAGGCCTTGTGCATCTTACAACATACATAATAGATCCTACAGCCGAAGCATAAGGCACCTTCCGCATGTAAGCCACCTCTTCAGGTGTTGATGCATCTAACTCATGACTTAGTTCATGCTTAACCTCCATAGGCTGAAAACCTTTCTTAGAGTTATGCATGTTATACTTCTTCAATATCTTATCAATATAAGCATCTTGACTAAGACCAATTAATCGTCTACTCATATCTCGATAGATTTTAATTCCCAGAATATATGAATCATCTCCCAAATCCTTCATAGAAAAATATTTACCAAGATAACCCTTATTTCTTTAAGTCTTGGAATGTTACTTCCCATGATTAATATGTCATCGACATATAATACACATGGCTCATCACGATTTTAAATAAATACAAACTTCTTGATTTCTTCATCAAATCGTTTATTCCATTGACATGATGCTTGCTTCAAACCATAAATAGATCTTTGAAGTTTGCACACGCGTTTTGGATATTTAGGATCAACATACTCTTCCGGTTGTTGCATATAGATATCTTCATCTAAGTGACCGTTCAAGAAGACAGTTTTAACATCCATTTGCCATATCTCATAGTCATAGTATGCTGCTATAGCTATGAGAATCCTAATAGCTCGTAAGTCTGCTACAGGAGAAAATGTCTCCTCGTAGTCTACGCCAAAACTTTGAGTAAAACCTTTAGCTACTAACCGTGCTTTATAGGATTGTAGGTCACCATTCATGTCGGTTTTCTTCTTGAGAATCCACCTATTTTTCAATACTTTAGCATTTTTAGGCGCGTCAACAAGAATACAACATCCTTGATTTCCATGGATTTCATTTCCTCATTCATCGCAACTATCTATTTAGATTTTTCTGATCATGCATTGCGGATCGATAGTTAGCAGGTTCACCAAGATCCCCAACTTCCTCCTCATCATCCTCTATGTTAAGACATAGTTTGCTTGGCGCACGTATAGTTCTTCCAGACCTACGTGGAGGAATTAATTCCGGTGGAACTCCCAGACTTTCTGGTTCTACAGGAATTTCTTCGCTAGTATTTTCAAAAGGCGATGTATCTTCTTGAATTTCTTCAAGGTTATAATTTCTCCCACTGAATTCTTGATTTACAAAATCATTTTCAGGGAAGTCTCCATACCTAGCAACAATAACTTTGTTCTTGGGTGGATAATAAAAGTAGTAACCCATAGTCTCCTTAGGGTAACCTACAAAGATACATTTCACAGAGCGTTGTTGGAGTTTATCTCCAGAGTCACTGAAATTGAGTATAATGCAGTTCGTTTTTTCTCAGTTCTTGCTAATAGAAAGTCCAACCAATATCGGGTTTTTAATTGTTCTTGGTTGTTTAGCTTGCTTGGATAATCTATTTGCTAATTCAACAAATGCTTGCAAAACAGAAAAATATTACCTACGTATATGTAAAACAAATTGCAAATACCACGTTTTTATTCAAGTAAAAATTCAAAATGTAAAATATGAAACTAAAGGGACTGAAATTGTAAATTCTATGAAAAATAAATGCTTGAAATGTAAACTCTAACAATTATAGGGACTAAAAATGCAAAACAGTAAACTACAAGGATCAAAAATGCAAATTCTATAACAAACTAACCAAAAGTGTAACAAACTAACAAAATACTAACTGATTTTAACAACTCTCAATACTATAGGGACTAAGAAAGTGCAAACCCTAAAAACATGGAAGATTAGCCAGATTTTCAAACTGTTTAAAACTCTAGGGACCAAATGGCAATTTCCAAATCTTTTTAAGCAAAAACGGGTTAAGATCAAAAATAAGCTCGTTTGAGCTTAATACTCAACCAAATTTGATGAGACAGATTGCAAAACGTTTAAAATCTCAAATAAGCTATGTGTGTTCAAGGAAACTTGCTAAAAATGAGAAATAAGCAAATGAGTGCTTATTGATAAGCACAAAATAAGCTATAGCCAAAACTAATCAGTCACAACTTGAATTTTTTATTAAAACTGATTAAGCAACTGATTTAAAGAATGGGAAATCAAACTAGAACGTTTTTCATCAAGTAATAAGCTCTAAAACTGAATTAAGCTAAAATTGAGCTTATGTTGACCAAGCGTTGACCAGCTTTTTTTCAAAAAGCTAAAAATCTCAAAAATCATGTAACTCAACTACTTCAATGGATTTCTGAAGAAAAATTGCTAAGTTTATGAAGAGAATATTGAGATACAAATTTTCAGTTCACAAGTTACAGAAACTTGCATTAACTTGGCTTATCTGATTATTGCTTATATCTAAGTGCTTATGGAATACTGTATAAAATCCTTTTGGAATATGAAACTATATGATATAAGCTATGAATGAAAACAAATTTGGTGAAAATTCATCAAGTAATGAATGAGAACTGATCAATTGAAAATGGCAAGTTCTAAAACCAAAACTGAATAAAAACTGACCTAAACTTTTTAAGAGCCATTTGCCTGTTTGACCTTCTACTTGACTTGTAAATGCCTTGAAACTCTTTTATAACACCTATTAACTACAAATGAACTCTAAAATTCCAAAACTCACAACTTGAAAACTCTTTTTAAGCTACACCCAAACACTCCTTTAACTGGTTATTCAAACTTTTTACAAATACTTTTTAAGTTCTGAATTAAGCTGACTCAAAAGCTATAGCAGTCTAAACTCAATGATCAAAATGAAAAGTAATAGGGCTCAATGCACTCAATTAACTCTACTAGAACTACAAACCAATTACAAGACCAATATTGACTGAATCAATGCAGTTAGCTAGAATTTAATCCAAATCAAAGAACAAGTAAACAGGATTAAACTACTAACACTCTAAGATCTAACAAACAGCAACTACAAGCAACTTTTATCAAACAGCCATCAAGATTACTCTAGGAAAGAAAGCATGCAGTTAACTGTTGAGTGGAACAAAAATCAAGAAATTTAAAACCTATTGTAGAATTCCTTTGAGAAGAAGAGGAGCGCTGAGCTCTCTTACCCTAGTGATAACCACCACCTTATCACTAGGAATCAATCAATCAACAATAACTGCTATCTAATCAATAGAAATCATCATTTGAAATTGAACATCTTCAAAAGCTATGGAAATGACTGAATTCTGATCAAACAGCAATCAAACTCCTTCAATGTCAGTTATGATCCATCAATGATCATAACAAACACTTAACAGCAACAACAGTATCAAAATGCAGCAAGAATAGAACTGGAATGATAAGAACAGTTTTGGCGGGAAAGCTTGAATTCAAAATTCATTAATGGAAAAACGGTTACAAGGTTTGTTAAAAGCTAGTAACTAACTAACTAACTCAAGAGTTTGTCAGACTCTTGAGTAGCTAGGGTAAAATTGAGGAAAAAAGGAAAGGAAATTTAGAACTAGGTGTTTTTACAAATTTAAGCTACTAATGAAAATGAAGGCTAATCCAGCTATTTATAGACATGAAGGAAGAGTTTGTTGGGGTTGGTGACGTGTCAGAACCAATCCCAGCTTGCCACGTGGAGAATTCTGCATATTGCACTTTGAAGGTATGAACAAGGAATTGGGGTTTTCTTCATTGATGGATTTCATGTTAATTGATTTGCACCATTGTGTTTATCTCTTCAAAACGATCAATTTTGATGTTGAACACTTTCCATGAAATTGCTTGTAGCTAAAACGCGATCCTGGTAAATTTTCCTTTGAAGAAGATGACACGTGTAAGCATTTGATTGACTGAAAAATCTTCACACGGATTGCACTGTTGGGATTGGGCAATAAATGCCAAATGCTGAGTGGGTATTAAATGCTTGATCCGTGTGCTTCCTTTTCTTTCTTCTCATTGGCTGAATTACTTGACACATGGATCAAACTTGGATATCTTTCAAAAGTTGGCAGAACAAGTCCTTGTACTTGGCAGATTATTGTTTTAAGCTAGAATCTTCATTCTTTTGACATATTTGGTCCTTTGACTTCCATTCTTTGAACAAAATGGTCCTTTGACTAAGTTGACTTGAGAGTTGACCAAGTTTGACTTGAATCTTGACTTTTTACAATATTTTCACTTTTAGTCCTTCAACTTTGATAACTTGTCAAGATAGGTCCTTATACTTCAAAGTCTTGTCACTTTTGATCCTTCTTTGTCTTTCATCCATTTGAGCTTGATTTTTCCTTGTTTGCTTGAAAATGTATCTTTTTACCTACACAAGTGCACACAAACACAAACATACCACATAACACTGTTTTTGCCAAATAAATTGGTATTTTGCTTCATGTTTTAGGGTTATTTGTTGATAAAAGGATATGAGTTTAAGCTCATATCAAATTCCCCTACACTTGAACATTGTCATGTCCTCATGCAATATTATATATTAAAGCTCAAATTTACATTTCCCTCATAATTAATCCACCTTGGCCATATGAGATGCATCTACACTACTCTAAACTAAATGATGCATGATTTTGACTTTTAATAATGCAATGAACAAAATACAATTCTATCTATATCTTTTTGATTTTTCTTGAAATGGTTTTGATGGAAATAACTCATAAAGAAGTCAATGACTTAGATTAGGACTTTGGTACCATGGACATTTATCACCCTCAAGTTTCACTTTCCCCATACCAAGCTTAAAAATGGGATCATTGTATTCACAAGTAAAAAGTGCATCAACTTATTCATGACAATTAAATGTGGAACCGGTTATTATTTGAGCAAATTGCTTGTGGGCAAATTTGTCATTATTCAAGTGTGAAGTATAAGAAGTGTAAAATCCAAAAATAAGGAAGCACGGTTTTAATCCTAAGTAATCCTCTCATCCATTACTTGAAAAACCGCTCACAATTAATATAAGTCCGTTTCAAGAGTAATAAGTCATTCGCCTTATGTGTAAAATCCTCATGTCATGCTTTCATAAGTAGCTACACACTCGCTAAGGAAAGGAAAATAAAACTCACGCAATAATTTACATCCGCCATCTTTTTGAGACTTTGGATCTTCAACCCCGCAACCCGTCAAGGTAATATTGGATTGGAGCAATCTATTGAATCCCCGCAACCCGTCAAGGTAATATTGGAACTCAATAGTCACTATAATTAACACCACACTGCCCCTCTTGGGAGTCTTGCATTATTTTTTTTCTTTTCTTTTTCTTTTTCTTTCTTTTTTTTTCTAGCCACTCATTTTTTTTCATAAGCCGCTCTTATTTTTCTTTATTCCTCACAAAGAAATTTGAAAAGAATAAAAGGAAAAACACCCGCTAAATATGGAGCATGACATAAGTCTAGTACACATAAAACGTGCTAACTTAGAATCTTAAGACGTACTCATATCAACCATAAATGATTAGCCAAAAATGCATAAGAGATTACAAACCAATTAAAACCGTACTTGATTATTTATTAACAATTATATACATGCGGAGAAAGTAGAGATAAAGAAGAGAAGGGTTTAGCCACAAGTAATTGCCATGAAGTCTATCTAGCCCTTTTACACTTGCTTCAACTCTATCATTTCCCATTCTCCACAAATTTAAAATCTCAAATAATGAGATTGGTGAATGCTTAGCCTAATAGACCAATGAAGGACTACATGGTTAAGGATACTAGCTAGAGAATGCTAAGATAAGCAAACTCGGGTTGAGTCAAAATATCCATGGTGGGCCTAATATGTCAAAGAAGTCTAAACTTGTTAAAACCATGTTTTATTATATTTTTTCCTTTTTATATATTTTGATGAAAAATAAAAGAATATATACAATGCAAATGTGATATGCAAAATGAAAAATGATTGATGCAAAAATTATGAATGCATATTTTTGGTGGCCAAAGTAGATCAAAAATTTGAAAATGTTGAAAATTCAATTTTCTCATGTTATCATGCAAGACAATGACAAGTTCTAGGTAAGGTCACTTCGATAGAAGACCCCCCTACACTTAAGCTAAACATTGTCCTCAATGTTTAAGAGCATGGAAGTATAAAAACTTCCCCTACACTTATGACAATGAATAGACTTTGCTTAACCCAAGTTAAGGAAAGGACAACTATTAGTGAAATCATGTTTAAGCACAAAGTGTCAATGAAAAATCACTAAAGTAACGAATTGAACCGGATACAAGGGCCTCCTCCATAAGCTCCAAAACATGAAATGAGTGAGCAACCCTACAAACAATCATGAAGACAAAAGAAGGTCTCCCATACACTTATCTCCAAGTCTATGCCTTTATTTCTAACCTACAACACTCTAAACCTAGTTATACGATGCTTGAGTTAATGAGTCTTTAGCTCGACTCGTCCCGCAATGAATTAATTCATGGGGAAAATGGGGACCTCTTGGACCATTTCGACGGAAATGTCCTCCCCAAAGTAATGTTTAACACGGTGACCATTCACTTTAAAATTTGGACCATCGGGTTGGGACAACTCAAGAGTTCCATATGGAAACACTTGAGCAATAGTGAATGGACCGGACCATCTCGACTTAAGCTTGCCCGCAAAAAGCTTCAATCTTGAGTTAAAGAGGAGAACCGGCTCTCCAACTTTGAACTCACGATTCTTGATCTTAGCATCATGCAATTTCTTAGTCTTTTCCTTGTAAAGCAAAGAATTCTCATAGGCATTGGCTCTCAACTCATCCATCTCATTGAGTTGATCTTTCCTATGTGAACCGGCTTGGTTTAAATCAAAGTTAGCCCACTTGAGAGCCCAAGATGCCTTATGTTCTAACTCAAATGGGAGGTGGCACGCTTTTCCATAGACAAGCCTATAAGGTGTACAACCAATTGGTGTTTTAAAAGCCGTCCTAAACGCCCACAAAGCATCATCAAGCTTATCCGACCAAGAAGCTCGATGCTCTCCCACCGTTCTCTCTAAAATCCTCTTTAAACCACGATTTGTGACCTCGGTTTGACCATTTGTTTGAGGGTGATATGCGGTAGAAAGTCTATGATTCACTCCATATTTCTTCATAACTCTCGTGAATTGATCATTACAAAAGTGCGTACCACGATCACTTATGATGGCCCGAGGTACACCAAATCTAGCAAACAATTGTTTCAAAAACTTTACAACCACTCTAGCATCATTAGTAGGTAAGGCTTTAGTCTCCACCCACTTGGACACATAATCCACCGCCACAAGTATATACTTGTTTCCCTTAGAGGATGGAAAAGGTCCCATGAAATCTATTCCCCATACATCAAATATCTCACACTCTTGGATAAAATTTTGTGGCATCTCATCACGTGGTGTAATTTTTCCTTGTCTTTGACAAACATCACAAAATTTCACCATCTCTTGGGCATCTTTGTAAATGGAAGGCCAATAGTAACCCGAATCAAAGACTTTCTTGGCGGTGTAGTTAGGCCCAAAATGTCCACCCGTAGGTCCTTTATGACACGCCTCTAAGATCTTAAATGCCTCGGGCCCATCTACACACCGTCTAATGATTTGGTCCGCACATTGCCTAAAAAGATATGGATCATCCCAAAAGTAATACTTAACTTCCTTAAGAAACTTTTTCTTTTGTTGATAAGTAAGACCCTCAATAAGCACATTGCCCACAAGATAGTTTGCGATATCCGCAAACCAAGGTGTGGCATCCTCTTGGGAAGAGATAGACATGAGCTCCTCTAGTGGAAAGGATTCATTGATTTCTTGATGTGGGAAATCTCCTTGAAAAGGATGCTCAAGTCTACTCAAATGATCCGCCGCTAAATTCTCGGCCCCTTTCTTATCACGAATCTCTATCTTAAACTCTTGAAGCAATAAAACCCATCTCAAAAGCCTAGGCTTAGCATCTTGTTTTGTCATAAGATACTTGAGAGCGGAATGATCCGTATACACTATGGTTTTGGAAAGCACAAGATATGGTCTAAACTTCTCAAAAGCATATACTATAGCAAGCAACTCTTTTTCCGTGGTAGTGTAATGAAGTTGTGCACCGGTCATGGTTTTACTCGCATAGTGTATAGGTTGAAAATGCTTATTAACTCTTTGTCCTAAGACGACCCCCACCGCATAATCACTAGCGTCACACATAAGCTCAAAAGGTAATTCCCAATTTGGAGAAACCAAAACGGGAGCCTTAGTCAATTTTTCCTTAAGAGTCTCAAAAGAGTCTAAACAAGCTTGGTCAAAAATGAAAGGAGCCTCTTTCTCCAAGAGGTGAGTCATCGGTCTAGCTATCTTAGAAAAATCTTGTATAAAGCGCCTATAAAATCCCGCATGACCTAAGAAACTCCTCACACCTTTAACCGAGGTGGGTGGGGGAAGCTTAGCAATCACATCAATTTTAGCTCGATCAACTTCTAATCCCTTATTGGATATCTTGTGTCCTAAAACAATCCCCTCTTTCACCATAAAGTGACATTTCTCCCAATTAAGCACCAAACGTGTTTCCTCACAACGCTTAAGCATTCTCTCAAGACTGGTGAGACATGAGCTAAAGGAGTTTCCAAATACGGAAAAGTCATCCATAAAAACCTCCATGGTTTGCTCTATCATGTCATGGGAAATCGCCATCATGCACCTTTGAAACGTCCCCGGTGCATTACATAGGCCAAAAGGCATCCTCTTATAAGCAAATGTACCGTAGGGACAAGTGAATGTGGTCTTTTCTTGATCCTTAGGGTCAATGGGTATTTGAAAATAACCCGAAAAGCCATCAAGAAAACAATAGTACTCCTTTCCCGCTAAGCGTTCAAGTATTTGATCCATAAAGGGAAGCGGGAAATGGTCTTTCCTAGTTGCCTCATTGAGTTTTCTATAATCAATGCAAACTCTCCAACCGGTCACAAGTCTCGTGGGAATAAGCTCATTATTCTCATTAGGAACCACAGTGATTCCACCCTTCTTTGGAACACAATGAACCGGGCTAACCCATGGAGAGTCGGAAATGGGGTAAATCATACCCGCATCTAAGAGTTTAATCACTTCTTTCTTAATAACCTCATGGATTTTTGGGTTAACTCTCCTTTGGTTTTGAATGGCGGGTTTATAGTCATCCTCCATAAGGATTTTGTGAGTACAAAAATGTGGATCAATTCCCCTTATGTCGGATATTTTCCATGCTAAAGCTTGCTTATGTTTCTTAAGAACTTCAATAAGTTTCTCTTTCTCATCCTCTTTCAACTCTTTAGCAATAATCACCGGTAATTGGTCTTTTCCTTCTAAGAAAGCATATTCTAAGTGGGATGGAAGTTCCTTAAGTTCAATGGGAGGTGGACTCTCTATGGAAGGTTTTACTATGGAAGGTTCCTCAATGGTAATCTCTTGTGGAATAGGAGAAGGAATAGGGTCCTCATTGAGCAACTTTTGGATTGTAAGAATATCTTCTTCCCAATTAATGGGAGAATCATCATTACCAAGAAAGTTGGACTCAAATTCCTCCAAGAGGAAATCACTCTCTCCAAAAGGTGTTAAAGAGGGAGCAATTGAGGCCACGGTTTCAACATGGGGTAGCTCATCACTAGCACTCTTACAAGCATCATGAAAGTGTTCATTACACACTTCATCTAGCACATCCACAATGTTAATAGTCTCACAAGGTCTAGACTCCTTAACCTCTTTTCTATCACAAACTTTCCCTAACTTAAACACCACTCTCTCATCTTCTACTCTCATAATTAGTTCTCCTTTCGCCACATCTATCAAGGTACGACCCGTTCTCAAAAACGGTCTACCAACAATCAAAGGCACTCTAGGATCCATGTCATAATCGACCACTACAAAGTCGGCCGGAAAGGTAAACTTATCCACACCTACAAACACATCTTCCGCTATACCTACGGGGTGAGCTATGGTTCAGTTGGCTAGTTCAAGAGTCATCCTAGTGGGAGTGAGCTCGGGAAGAGATAGTTGTTTCCAAACCGATAAAGGCATGAGATTTATGCTCGCCCCTAAATCCGCCAAAGCCATGCAATTTTCAACACCGGGAAAATTACAAGGTATCAAGAAGCGCCCCGGATCTCCAAGTTTTGTTGGTAAGGTTTTAAGTAACACCGCGGAACAATTTTCATTAAGTGATGTGTTGGGCAAATCAACCAATTTCTCTTTGTTTGAGAGAAAATCCTTGAACATCTTAGCAAAATTTGGCATATAAGCAAGAGCTTCCGCAAAGGATATATTGATGTTGAGTTGCTTGAACATCCTTAAGAAATTGGAAACTTGGATGTCATCCTTGTTCTTTAACTTGTCCTTTTTCAACCTTGAAGGGTATGGAAGAGTAGGCTTTGGTGTAGGTGGAATAGGTGTTGTGGTGGAAGATTTGTCTTTGTTAGCTTCTTCATTGGGAAGTGTGGAAGGTAAAGGAGAAGTATGAGGTGGTTGAGAAGGTGTGTTTGAGTGAATAAGAGCATTTTGAGGAGGTGGAGTAGAAGTAGAAGGCTTGTCACAAGTAGGAGCACAAGTGGGTTGAACAAGAGTAGGTTTAGGAGGTGAAGGATCCTTTGTTGTTGTTCCACTCCTTGTTGTAATAGCATTGACATTAGCTCTAGGGTTTGTTTGTGTGTTAGAAGGTAAAGCCCCTTGTGGTCTTTGATTTAATGCCATTAAAACCCTATTGGTTTGTTCCTCCAATGTACGTTTCATTTGGTCATTCATTCTCTTCTCTATTTCACGCATTTTCTTGTCAACATACTCTTGAGTCTCTTGCATCCCATATCCTTGATTTGGACTTTGAGGGTAAGCTTGATTTGGAATTGGAGCATATGCTTGATTGGGAATAAATGGAAGTGGTTGATTAAATCCTTGTTGTGGTGGATAAAAGGTATTTGCTTGAGGTTGAAATTGATTGGGTGCCTTGTAGTTATTTCCTTGGTATGGTGGTCTTTGCCCTTGATTCCTTGCTAAAATTTGAGGAGGATGTTGTGGAATTTGGGTGGGTGGTTAGGGTGGAAAGCCGGGTGGAGTAAGGTAATTTTGGGATTTGTAAGAAAGGTTATTTGGATTGATATTAGGTTTGAAGTGTTCACGATGTTCCTCTTGGTAAGCATAGCATTCCCCTTGATACCCTTGCACCTTATCACATTGTTCATAAGAATGAGGACCTCCACAAGTAACACAAGAAATGGTGATGGCATTCACATTATTCGAGGAATTGTTCAATGTCATGCTCTTAAAATTTTGAAACATTTCTTGTTGTCTTTGCAAATTCCTTTCACTATCTCTATCCATCCTTTGAAAAATCGCATCTTGAAACTTGAGGAGTTGGTTGTCACAAGGGATTTGAGAATTGTTTTGGATAACATGAACCTTTTCTTCAAATGGATTGTTTGTTTGAACCATTGCCTTAGTCTCAATAATGTCCAAAGCCTCTTGATAAGTCTTAAGAAGAATACTCCCTCCCGCGGAAGCATTGAGTGAATCTTGGTGGTGAGATTTAAGGCCATCATAAAAGAGGCTTATTTGGTGAACTTGATCCAATCCATGATTAGGGCATCTCCTCAACAACTCACTATACTCTTCCCAAGCATCACTAAAGGATTGACTAGGTTTTTGTTGAAAGCTCATAATTAAAGTCCTCAAAGCCATAGTCTTATGTGGAGGAAAGAACTAGTTCAAAAACTTAGTGGTGAAACCATCCCATGTGGTGATACTATCGGGTGGTTGGGTGTCTAACCAATGCTTAGCACTCCCCTCTAAAGAAAATGACACTAACATCAACCTAATGACCTCATGTGGAACCCCATTATGCTTAATGGTATTGCAAAGTGAAAGGAATCTCTTAAGGTGAGCATGAGGATCCTCATTGTGTTTACCAAGGAAAGGTGATAATGCAACCATATTGATCATAGATGTATGCAGCTCAAATGTGTTAGCGGGAAAGTCGGGAATCTTAATGGCACTAGAATATCCATGAATGTTGGATTGCATACGTTCATACAAAGTGCGATTATCAATAGCCATGGCTTCTTGTGGTGGTGACAAAGCACGATTCTCGTGATCGGCTTGGTGAACGATGGTGGTCTTACTCTTTCTCTTTTTCTTCCTTTTCGGAGGAAGAGGTTGTACACCAATCGGTATTTGTGCACGCCCGCGAGTGAGCATGCAACTCAATACGAGGAATGAGAGATAAGCTCTCGTGTGACTTTGAAGAGAAATGGATTATCCTCTTCGAGTTTCAATATTAAATATCCACAAGAAAATAACAATATATGTATTTACTACTTTGGGTGCAAGACCCTCAATGAAGCCTTCCTTCTTAGAATACTTACAAGTGAACGGGGGGTTAGGTGGCGCGAAGCACTTAAGTACCTATTGACCCTTAGATGGCATTTTATAGCACATCGCCTTTCTATTCACTTAAATGTTCGTATTCTTCGAATTGTTGCTTATTGAGAGTATTTACCTATTCTTGCTTTATTTTGTTTGATCGATACACGTGTCAAGGACCGGAACGCCCCTCAACACGGTGTATTGCCTCGGCAATACTTATGGAAGATATGTAGATTGATTGTTCTTATATGTATACGTATTTACTTATAATAATATATGGAAAATATTTTTGTATTTATGAGTTTTTTAAGAGAAAATACTATATGTACATAAAAACCGAGAGAAACCAATAATATATATTTTGGGTGCAATCTCTTAGGAAAAAGATTGCTTTTTGGATTTTTTATTTTTTTGGTCAATTCTTTAGGAAAAGAATTGTTTTGTTAATTTTTTAGTTTTTATATATTGTTATATTTTTGATTTTTTATTTGTTTTTGATTTATGATACGTAAAAATAACGTTCACAAAGTGAACGGATCCCAAAAGCCAATGAAAACCGTCAATTGATAGTCTCTCGTGTAGTCAAAGAACCGGCAGCGGCGCCATTTGAAATTGAGTATAATGCAGTTCGTTTTTTCTCAGTTCTTGCTAATAGAAAGTCCAACCAATATCGGGTTTTTAATTGTTCTTGGTTGTTTAGCTTGCTTGGATAATCTATTTGCTAATTAAACAAATGCTTGCAAAACAGAAAAATATTACCTACGTATATGTAAAACAAATTGCAAATACCATGTTTTTATTCAAGTAAAAATTCAAAATGTAAAATATGAAACTAAAGGGACTGAAATTGTAAATTCTATGAAAAATAAATGCTTGAAATGTAAACTCTAACAATTATAGGGACTAAAAATGCAAAACAGTAAACTACAAGGATCAAAAATGCAAATTCTATAACAAACTAACCAAAAGTGTAACAAACTAACAAAATACTAACTGATTTTAACAACTCTCAATACTATAGGGACTAAGAAAGTGCAAACCCTAAAAACATGGAAGATTAGCCAGATTTTCAAACTGTTTAAAACTCTAGGGACCAAATGGCAATTTCCAAATCTTTTTAAGCAAAAACGGGTTAAGATCAAAAATAAGCTCGTTTGAGCTTAATACTCAACCAAATTTGATGAGACAAATTGCAAAACGTTTAAAATCTCAAATAAGCTATGTGTGTTCAAGGAAACTTGCTAAAAATGAGAAATAAGCAAATGAGTGCTTATTGATAAGCACAAAATAAGCTATAGCCAAAACTAATCAGTCACAACTTGAATTTTTTATTAAAACTGATTAAGCAACTGATTTAAAGAATGGGAAATCAAACTAGAACGTTTTTCATCAAGTAATAAGCTCTAAAACTGAATTAAGCTAAAATTGAGCTTATGTTGACCAAGCGTTGACCAGCTTTTTTTCAAAAAGCTAAAAATCTCAAAAATCATGTAACTCAACTACTTCAATGGATTTGTGAAGAAAAATTGCTAAGTTTATGAAGAGAATATTGAGATACAAATTTTCAGTTCACAAGTTACAGAAACTTGCATTAACTTGGCTTATCTGATTATTGCTTATATCTAAGTGCTTATGGAATACTGTATAAAATCCTTTTGGAATATGAAACTATATGATATAAGCTATGAATGAAAACAAATTTGGTGAAAATTCATCAAGTAATGAATGAGAACTGATCAATTGAAAATGGCAAGTTCTAAAACCAAAACTGAATGAAAACTGACCCAAACTTTTTAAGAGCCATTTGCCTGTTTGACCTTCTACTTGACTTGTAAATGCCTTGAAACTCTTTTATAACACCTATTAACTACAAATGAACTCTAAAATTCCAAAACTCACAACTTGAAAACTCTTTTTAAGCTACACCCAAACACTCCTTTAACTGGTTATTCAAACTTTTTACAAATACTTTTTAAGTTCTGAATTAAGCTGACTCAAAAGCTATAGCAGTCTAAACTCAATGATCAAAATGAAAAGTAATAGGGCTCAATGCACTCAGTTAACTCTACTAGAACTACAAACCAATTACAAGACCAATATTGACTGAATCAATGCAGTTAGCTAGAATTTAATCCAAATCAAAGAACAAGTAAACAGGATTAAACTACTAACACTCTAAGATCTAACAAACAGCAACTACAAGCAACTTTTATCAAACAGCCATCAAGATTACTCTAGGAAAGAAAGCATGCAGTTAACTGTTGAGTGGAACAAAAATCAAGAAATTTAAAACCTATTGTAGAATTCCTTTGAGAAGAAGAGGAGCGCTGAGCTCTCTTACCCTAGTGATAACCACCACCTTATCACTAGGAATCAATCAATCAACAATAACTGCTATCTAATCAATAGAAATCATCATTTGAAATTGAACATCTTCAAAAGCTATGGAAATGATTGAATTCTGATCAAACAGCAATCAAACTCCTTCAATGTCAGTTATGATCCATCAATGATCATAACAAACACTTAACAGCAACAACAGTATCAAAATGCAGCAAGAATAGAACTGGAATGATAAGAACAGTTTTGGCGGGAAAGCTTGAATTCAAAATTCATTAATGGAAAAACGGTTACAAGGTTTGTTAAAAGCTAGTAACTAACTAACTAACTCAAGAGTTTGTCAGACTCTTGAGTAGCTAGGGTAAAATTGAGGAAAAAAGGAAAGGAAATTTGGAACTAGGTGTTTTTACAAATTTAAGCTACTAATGAAAATGAAGGCTAATCCAGCTATTTATAGACATGAAGGAAGAGTTTGTTGGGGTTGGTGACGTGTCAGAACCAATCCCAGCTTGCCACGTGGAGAATTCTGCATATTGCACTTTGAAGGTATGAACAAGGAATTGGGGTTTTCTTCATTGATGGATTTCATGTTAATTGATTTGCACCATTGTGTTTATCTCTTCAAAACGATCAATTTTGATGTTGAACACTTTCCATGAAATTGCTTGTAGCTAAAACGCGATCCTGGTAAATTTTCCTTTGAAGAAGATGACACGTGTAAGCATTTGATTGGCTGAAAAATCTTCACACGGATTGCACTGTTGGGATTGGGCAATAAATGCCAAATGCTGAGTGGGTATTAAATGCTTGATCCGTGTGCTTCCTTTTCTTTCTTCTCATTGGCTGAATTACTTGACACATGGATCAAACTTGGATATCTTTCAAAAGTTGGCAGAACAAGTCCTTGTACTTGGCAGATTATTGTTTTAAGCTAGAATCTTCATTCTTTTGACATATTTGGTCCTTTGACTTCCATTCTTTGAACAAAATGGTCCTTTGACTGAGTTGACTTGAGAGTTGACCAAGTTTGACTTGAATCTTGACTTTTTACAATATTTTCACTTTTAGTCCTTCAACTTTGATAACTTGTCAAGATAGGTCCTTATACTTCAAAGTCTTGTCACTTTTGATCCTTCTTTGTCTTTCATCCATTTGAGCTTGATTTTTCCTTGTTTGCTTGAAAATGTATCTTTTTACCTACACAAGTGCACACAAACACAAACATACCACATAACACTGTTTTTGCCAAATAAATTGGTATTTTGCTTCATGTTTTAGGGTTATTTGTTGATAAAAGGATATGAGTTTAAGCTCATATCAGTCACGTTTCACATACGCCTCAGAACCCCAAATCTTTAAATAAGACAAATATGGCGTTTTGCCACGCCATAATTCATACGGTGTCTTATCAACCTTCTTTGTGGGAACCATATTCAGAATGCGAACATCAGATTCTAGAGCATAATCCCAAAAGGATAATGGTAAAGTTGCAAGATTAAACATAGATCACACCATATCCAATAATGTAAGATTTATCCTTTCGGATACACCATTTTGTTGTGGAGTATATGGAGAAGTAAGTTTCTGAACAATTCCGTTCTCACTTAAATAATCTTTAAACTCTTGACTTAAATATTCACCACCTCTATCGGAACGAAGAGCTTTAATCTTCTTTCCTAGTTGCAATTCTACTTCTGCTTTAAACACTTTGAATGTTTCAAATACCTCATGTTTATGCTTAAGTAAATAAACATAACCATATCGGCTATAGTCATCCGTAAATGTTAAAAAGTAGCTAGCACCTTTCCTTGACACATGTCTAAGTGGTCCACACACATCCGTATGTATCAAACCAAGTAGTTCAGTAGCCCTTTCAATATTGCTATTAAAAGGTTTCTTGGTCATCTTTCCAGAGATACAAGAATCACATTTATCAAATGATTCATCATTGATATTTTCCAAAAGACCATCACGTTGAAACTTTTGTATGCGTGTCTTCCCAATATGGGAAAATCTACAATGCCAAAGATAAGAAGAGTTCTTGTCTAACTTTCTCTTCTTATTCATGCTAAAAACAGAATTATTATTACTCTTGGAATTATTATCATGCATGTTAATTTCAAACACACCATTCACAAAAATTACATTAAAATAGAATAAACCATCTTTGAAAACAGAAATTCCATTATTATCAATAGTGTGAATAAATCCAAGATCCAACAAACAAGTAAAGGAAATGACACCCCTAACAATTGAAGGTGCATAATGACAATTGTTCAAAATCTGTACTAAACCCGAAGGTAAAACTAAAGTAAACGTTCCTATAGCTTCAAAAGCTGCTTGTGTTCCATTGCCCACTTGCAAATATTATTCCCCATAGGATAGCTTCCTTTCCAACTCAAATACCTGCAGCGTATTACAAATATTAATACCGCATCCCGTATCATATACCCATGAGTTTGATTTGTATGTAAGATTAAATAACTCTATCATAAATAAGTTATCTAAAGGTACTGCAGCGCTCTTCTCAGACTTCTTTATTTCTCTCAACTCATCGAGGTAAAGAGGGCAATTCCTCTTCCAGTGACCACTTGCTTTGCAATGGTGACAAGTCTCATCCTTTTGAGATTGATTCTTCTTGACAAAGTTCTGCTTAGGTTTTGAAGGATTCACAACTTGTTTTCCCTTATCACTTTTGCCATCGCCTTTCTGCTTTTTGTACACTTGCGGTTTTGGCTTATTCACTCTACCCTTTTGTACATAAAGTACTTGAGGAGTAGAAGTAGATGTACTTGCCTTGTCTTTTAAACCCTTTTCATAGTCAATGAGCATTGTGTGCAAATCATTAACTGTCTTCCCCGCGCAATGCATATTGAAGTTCCTAACAAAATTATTGAATTCCTTATTAAGGGACATGTTGATTAGGTTAATCACCATATCATTGTCATAGGGTTTCCCAAGCGCGATGAGCTGTTCCATGTAACCCTTCATCTCTTGATAGTGTGTACTTACAGATTTCCCAGGGGCTTGCTTACAACTATACAAAACATCTACTAAGTCATAAATCTCCACAGCCTGAGGCTTTTCAATCTCTGCTTTGAGCTCTTCAAGCATTTGTTTTGGAGCAAATGGTTCAAACTTTTTTGTAAGAAAGGTGCCATTTTTTCTAGCATTAAGCAAGCCACATAATTGTGCTTCTTAACCTCAACCTCATAATTCAGTCTTTCAACTGGAGTAGCATTAGGGCCAAGGGGCGCAGGAAACGCCCTGGTCAAGTAATCAGAAGTACCCGCTACTCTCAAGACAATTCTCAGTGAGCGGTACCAATCATTGAAGTTTGAGCCATTTAGTTCATGACGTTCAAGATAAGTCTTGAAGGCAGAACTTAAAGTGTTGTTGTCAGTTAAGCCATTTCTACAGAAATAAGTTCAAAATATTTGTATTTTCGATAATACCATTCAAGAAAATAAAATTACCCCGGTAATATAACCATAGTATTTTCCTTGAAACTAGAATCTATATTGACATAAACTCATCACATGAGTTGATCTGCTAGTGATAAATGTATTCAACATGGTAACTTGTCGAACAATAATTGACAAACAAATTTGCAATTTCTAGATATTTAGGGATTTACATTGCCAAACGTCATTTTGCATTGTAAACATGTTTCATCCCTACTTTATGCCTTAAGTTTCCAGATCTCACTGAGTAACTTACTTAATCGACTAATCTAAAGAACATAAAACATTCATACGAATTCTCATTCTATGAGCGTTTTCTTTCGATCACAACATCGTCCAGAATCTCATATGACGACAATTGTAACTTCAAGTGTTCGTCAATTAGATGGCATATGACTTAAATTAGGGTATAGATTTTTGGTGTCAAAAACACGCATGGAGAAGCATGCATACATCTCAATAGCATTAGTTTAAAAAAAAAATTAGTAAACCTTTTGGTGAGACAAAATTTACGTCATATATGGTAAGTTGAGGTATTGGTTAAACCAATTAAAGATTTTTACCCACAACTATCCACAACTTACGTTCTTAGAACTTGGCTAAAGCACAAAGCAATATCCTTATTCATTGTGTTTCGGATGTGAATTTGCGGCAAATTAACCTTAAGATATAATGCAAATAATAATCGTAGGTAATTTCAATTTGACGCACAGGCGAGCTGGGAATTCGGTCAGTGACTAATGGCATAACACCTCCTTCCTTAACTGGGTACATGACCAGCGGTGCGTTATACCCACTTTATAGTTTGTCAAAAGGAGTAGACCGTTAAATTATCAATCAACACAATTCTATGTAATTTAGATCTCAAAACAATTCATTATTTTTGATATGATTTAGTCCATATTATTTTTCTTGGAAAAAATTACATTTGTTTACAACATACAATTAAATAAAACGCATGAAAACAAGTAGGTAAAAAAAACTAAATCAAATAGCCACATGCATAACAATTTATTCAAAGAACATCAAATCTAGGGTTTTATAAACATATAAAAGTCTTCGCTAATTTTTAGAACTTTGAATCAAATAAAGCAAATAGCACATAAAATCATATGATCCGTGAAAAACATGCATGTTCATCACGGATCTCCCACATAATCTTAACAATTAGATCTCTACGGATCGTAACCATGCATGACATAACAATTAATTCATGCAAACATCTAAAGATTTTAACAACATGAAATTTTAGGGTTTCAAAAAACTTTTTTTTTATAAGTAAAATTCGGCCAGGCCGATTTATTTAAAAAACAAAAACCCTAATTTTGTGAAAACCTAAAAAACAACATGTAGTTTTAACTCAAATCATTATTAGTTAAAAAAAACTTTAGATCTTGATAATTATAACATGTTAAAACGGCTCTCGATGCCACTGAAGGTTTATAAAGTTCATAACAATTATACAAAACCCTAAATAAGATCAAAGCACACATAGCGGAAGTGATTTAACAAGATCATAATTAATAACACAATTATAATTAGTCGAGTTAGGGTTACATACCTTCATCCTAGCGAAGATCCACAAGATCACCAACGAAACCAATTAGGGTTTGTAACGAGTAATACCAAGATATAGTTTAAAGTAAAACTATATTACGCTCTTGTACACACGTAATGCAACGGGCTAATCGTGAGTCTAGCACGTGTAAACCAAGCTTCTACGTCTTGTGGAAAATCTACCCAACAACCCTAGAGAGGGAGTAGGACTAGATTCAAGAAACCAAAACCAAAGGTTGAAAGGAACCCTAAAAAAGGTGTTTGCCTTTGGTTTTGATCGCAGAAAAGAGAGAGAGAGGGATGGAAAATTATGAGGGCCAAGGGTTGTTTATATAGGCATAACAAACTTGTTTTCCAAGCCATAAATTAATTAGGAAAGAAAATCTTTCTCCCCCTTTTGGTTGTAGCCGACGGTCAAAGCCCACCCAAAGGATGTTTCCAAAATTTTCCAACTCTTCTAATTTATTCCACAACGTTCGTTATACTTAACTCTTAATTATTTTAACGACCGTTAAGTTAAAGCTCGGTTTAATTTAATAAATATAATAAATACATTTATTAAATAAACCTTTTACGTATTGTGTGCAATCCCGTAATGCCGAGTTCGATCCTAACACACGACTATTAATTTTATGTCCATAAACTTTCAACTCCCACTTGGACAAAATTCGAATATCGTGATTACATTGACTAACGTCTAGTTACACTAGCAATGTCTCTAGTACAACTCGATTAAGGTCTCCTGGACAAAACCCTTTAAATGATTCATCATTATTATTATCCTTTCATTTCAAATACAATGCTAATAGGATATGTATCTCAGTCATTCCTTTTATAAACCATTCTGTTTCTCGTTTACAGATATAACAAGATTACCAAAACAAATTTGGGTGCGGCCACACAAACATCTTACTACTCCCCCGAGGGACCCAACTGTATTATTCTTCAAAATAATTTGAAGGAAACAAATCCCATTTTGACTACAAGCGAAACTTATGAAATTTGCAACACTTCTGAAAATAACCCTTATAGCTACTAGTTATGTTTAGCGTTAGGTTACCTTACAGAAATGCACTACATTCAATGTAGTTTCCTGGTATCTCAGGTCTAAGGATAACTATTAATGATTTACTTAATGATAAAGATCCATAAAGTCAAATCAAATAGTTGGGATTAGTTTAATATTTGATTCATCAAATATCATCCAAAATTGACCAATATACTTTAAGTATACTCTTTCACTATTTTGAATTGTCTTAGTTCAACAATATTCCCATACTATTAATCGACAACGGACATTTAGAACATAAAAATTATTCATGGATTAAAACATGTAAATTATGATACAAAATTAAATAACAGAAAATAAACAAACTCAAACTTTATTTCATCAATTCAATAATGTCTTAAACATCCTTTTTGGTCTAGGCAAAGCCTTAGTAAAAGGATCAGCTAGGTTATCGCTGTGTGAACTTTTATCAAATTTATTTCTCGAGCTTCAACTTGTTCTCGAACATAGTGATATCTACGTTTAAAGTGTCTGGCGACTTTCATGACTCCAGAATCATTGGCGAATATGATTGCAGCATAATTGTCACAATACAAATCAATAGGTCTTTTAATTGAAGGCATCACTCCAAGATCTCAAATAAACTTCCTAATCCAAACAGCTTCCATTGCAGCTTCTAAAGCAGCCATGTACGTAGATTGAGTAGCACGCATTGCAATCGTTGTCTGCTTCTTGCTCTTCCAGTCAACTGCTCCTCCATTGATAACAAACACGTAACCCGTCTTAGACTTTGTATCGTCTTTTTCACATAGCGAGGACGCATCACAAAAACCTGTAACATTCAGTTCTGTGTCTAGTTTACCCCCAAATACAACAAACATATCTTTCGTACTCCTCAAATACTTTAGTATATGTTTAACAGCATTCCAGTGGAGCTTCCCTGGATTCTGTTGGCAACGAATGACCAAGTTCTGAGCAAACGCCACATCAGGACTTGTGCATCTTACAACATACATAATAGATCCTATAGCCGAAGCATAAGGAACCTTCCGCATGTAAGCCACCTCTTCGGGTGTTGATGCATCTAACTCACGACTTAGTTCATGCTTAACCTCCATAGGTTGAAAACCTTTCTTATAGTTATGCATGTTATACTTTTTCAATATCTTATCAATATAAGCATCTTGACTAAGACCAATTAACCGTCTACTCCTATCTCGATAGATTTTAATTCCCAGAATATATGCAACATCTCCCAAATCCTTCATAGAAAAACATTTATCAAGATAACCTTTAACTTCTTTAAGTCTTGGAATGTTACTTCCCATGATCAATATGTCATCGACATATAAAATTAGGAACACTACATTAATCCCACTAGCTTTGCAATATACACATGGCTCATCACGATTTTGAATAAATCCAAACTTCTTGATTTCTTCATCAAATTGTTTATTCCAGTGACGTGATGCTTGCTTCAAACCATAAATAGATCTTTGAAGTTTGCACACGCGTTTTGGATATTTAGGATCAACATACCCTTCCGGTTGTTGCATATAGATATCTTCATCTAAGCGACCGTTCAAGAAGGAAGTTTTAACATCCATTTTCCATATCTCATATTCATAGTATGCTGCTATGGCTATGAGAATCCTAATAGCTCGTAAGTATGCTACAGGAGAAAATGTCTCCTCGTAGTCTACACCAAAAGTTTGAGTAAAACCTTTAGCTACTAACTGTGCTTTATAGGATTGCACGTCACCATCCATGTCGGTTTTCTTTTTGAAAATCCACCTATTTTTCACTACTTTAGCATTTTTAGGCGCGTCAACAAGAATCCAAACATCGTTGGTTTCCATGGATTTCATTTCCTCATTCATCGCAAATATCCAATTAGATTTTTCTGGATCAAGCATTGCGGATCGATAGTTAGCCAGTTCACTAAGATCCCCTACTTCCTCCTCATCATCCTCTATGTTAAGACATAGTTTTCTTGGCGCACGTATAGTTCTTCCAGACCTACGTGGAGGAATTAGTTCTGGTGGAACTCCCAGACTTTTTGGTTCTACAGGAATTTCTTCGCTACTATTTTCAGAAGGCAATGTATCTTCTTGAATTTCTTCAAGGTCATAATTTCTCCCACTGAATTCTTGATTTACAAGATCATTTTCAAGGAAGTCTCCATACCTAGCAACAATAACTTTGTTCTCGAGTGGATAATAAAAGTAGTAACCCATAGTTTCCTTAGGGTAACCTACAAAGATACATTTCACAGAGCGTTGTTAGAGTTTATCTCCAGAATCACGTTTCACATACGCCTCACAGCCCCAAATCTTTAAATAAGACAAATATGGCGTTTTGCCATGCCATAACTCATACGGCGTATTATCAACCTTCTTTGTGGGAACCATATTCAGAATGTGAACATCAGATTCTAAAGCATAATCCCAAAAGGATAATGGTAAAGTTGTAAGATCAAACATAGATCGCACCATATCCAATAATGTACGATTTCTCCTTTCGGATACACCATTTTGTTGTGGAGTATATGGAGAAGTAAGTTTCTAAACAATTCCGTTCTCACTTAAATAATCTTTAAACTCTTGACTTATATATTCACCACCTCTATCGGAACGAAGATCTTTAATCTTCTTTCCTAGTTGCAATTCTACTTCTGCTTTAAACACTTTGAATGTTTCAAATACCTCATGTTTATGCTTAAGTTAATAAACATAACCATATCGGCTATAATCATCCGTAAATGTTAAGAAATAGCTAGCACCTTTCCTTGACACATGTCTAAGTGGTCCACACACATCCGTATGTATCAAACTAAGTAGTTCAGTAGCCCTTTCAGTATTGCTATTAAAAGGTTTCTTGGTCATCTTTCAAGAGATACAAGACTCACATTTATCAAATGATTCATCGTTGATATTTTCCAAAAGACCATCACGTTGAAGCTTTTGTATGCGTGTCTTCCCAATATGGGCAAGTCTACAATGCCAAAGATAAGAAGAGTTATTTTCTAACTTTCTCTTCTTATTCATGTTAAAAACAGAATTATTATTACTCTTGGAATTATTATCATGCATGTTAATTTCAAACACACCATTCACAGAAATTGCATTAAAATAGAATAAACCATCTTTAAAAACAGAATTTCTATTATTATCAATAGTGTGAATAAATCTAAGATCCAACAAACAAGAAAAGAAAATGACACCACTACAATTGAAGGTGCATAATGACAATTGTTCAAAATCAATACTAAACCCGAAGGTAAAACTAAATTAAACGTTCCTATAGCTTCAACAGCTGCTTGTGTTCCATTGCCCACTTGTAGATATTGTTCCCCATAGGATAGCTTCCTTTCCAACTCAAATCCCTGCAGCGTATTAAAAATGTTAATACCGCATTCCGTAGCATATACCCAGGAGTTTGATTTGTATGTAAGATTAAATAACTCTATCATAAATAAGTTACCTGAGGGTGCTGCAACGCTCTGCTCAAACTTCTTCTTTATTTCTCGCAACTCATCGAGGTAAAGAGGGCAATTCCTCTTCCAGTGACCACTTGCTTTGCAATGGTGACAAGTCTCATCCTTTTGAGATTGATTCTTCTTGACAAAGTTCTTCTTAGGTTTTGAAGGATTCACAACTTTTTTGCCCTTATCACCTTTGCCTTTGCCTTTGCCTTTCTGCTTTTTGTTCACTTGCGGTTTTGGCTTATTCACTCTACCCTTTTGTACATAAAGTACTTGAGGAGTATAAGTAGATGTACTTGCCTTGTCTTTTAAACCCTTTTCATAGTCAATGAGCATTGCGTGCAAATCATTAATTGTCTTCCCCGCACAATGCATATTAAAGTTCCTAATGAAATCATTGAAGTCCTTATTAAGGGACCTATTGATTAGGTTAATCGCCATATCATTGTCATAGGGTTTCCCAAGTGCGATGAGTTGTTCCATGTAACCCTGGTCAAGTAATCAGAAGTACCTGCTACTCTCAAGAGAATTCTCAGTTAGCGGTACCAATCATTGAAGTTTGGGCCAGTTAGTTCCTGACGTTCAAGATAAGTCTTGAAGGCAGAACTTAAAGTGTTATTGTCGGGTTGAGCCATTCCTATAGAAATAAGTTCAAAATATTAGTATTTTTGATAATACAATGGCAAATTAACATGACAAAGGGTTCTGCATCTATCAAAGCGACATTCGGCAAAACAGTACGAGCTCAGTGTATCAACATATCGAATGTGCGTTCTTATGCTTTTTAACAATGCAGAGTAGTTGAGCTAAAGAAATTCTACAGGCTGTTTAGATACCCACCATGGAACTGTAGAGTTGTTTGCAGTCATTAACTTGTGCAGTAGAAGATGAAATGAATGTTCTGAGAAAGGAGCCAATCAGGATAGATATTAATGTAGATGATGTCTTAACTGTTAATGAAATGTTCTGTAGCAAGTTTTACAAGCTGAAGGTCGGTAATGGTACAGTGGGGGTGGCCAACATGGTGTCAGAACCTGAAAAGCAAGAGACTGTGGAGACTATGGAGAAGGATAGAAAACAACAAATTGATGCTTGAATTTCTAATATGGGTGGCAGTACAGAGGCAACACACAAGGAACATGATCCAGGAAAGCTTGTGATTGTGAAGAATGTCGAGGTGGATAGAAAGCCGCAGATTGATGCTTGAATTTCTAATATGGCTCGAGTACAAAGGCAACACACAAGGAACAGGATCCGAGAAAGCTGGTGATGGTGAAGAATCTCGAGGTAGGCAAAAAGCAGCACACTGATGTTTTGATTCTCAAAATTATGAAAGAAAATTTTTGCAAGAATTCGGCAACTTGCAAAGGGACGCAAAAGATGGAAATTTGCGTTCGCGCGGCCCCAGCCAATTTTCTAGTTGTAATCTCTCGGTTGAGTTTGACTATATTTCATGATTTCTAGTTTTCGGGAAAATAATATCTGGGTATAATTTTCTAGTTGTAATCTCTCAGTTGGGGTTGGTTTAAGTTCCAAAAAAAGAATGCTTCATATGTCATCATCCGCATTCCTCTTATTAAAACTTAATACAATGCCAAGCCGCACAGAATATGCACGCCCTCTGAACGAATGCACCACTGCCAGCCATATTAGAAATTAAAGCGACATTCAGTTGTTTTCTATCCTTCTCCACAGTCTGCACCGTCTCTTGCTTTTACAGGTTCTAACTCCATGTTGGCCACTCCTAGCATACCATTACCGACCTTCACCTTGTAACACTTGCTAGAGAACATTTCATTGACAGTGAATACATCATCTTTATTAATATCTACGCTGATTGGCTACTTCCTCAGAACTATCTTTTCCTTTCTGTTGCACAAGCCAGTGACTGCAAGTACCTCTTTATAGCTCAACAGATTGTTCAATTTCTTCATAGCTCAACCGCTCTGCATGGTCAAATGGCATAAGAACTCACATTTCCTATGTTGATACACTGAGCTTGTACTGTTTTGTGCCAAATGTCACTTTGATAGCTGCAGAACCCATGTTTGTTTGCCATGTTAATTTGCGTCCCTTGTCGATCCCAAGGTAATATGTCCTAAACTTTTCACTCATACATATGATTTCTGGAGGAAGTTTGTAAGTGGTGGTCCTCGTTAATTGAGATAGACATTGCCAAGACCTGGTTGTGAGAATGTGTACACCACATTTGGGTCCATCAGCAGGTTTCACGTCTTTATAGATCTCTGTCACTCCGTATTGAAGGAATATGTACATGACATAATATATGTCCGGAAGTCGTCCTGAGCCTAAGGAGACGTACGCGTAAAACTTTAAGTAATTATAATTAATATTTAATTAATATTAATTATGTGTCAAACAAATAAACAATAAAAGAGAAGTCGAGAAAAAGGAAACAAAGTATTGTTCCCTGGTTTGTCATAGGTGGCCGACCCAAGGCTATTGGGCTTAGGATTGGTTTGCTTGGTAACCAAGGAATTACTAGTATATAAGGAGGTCTAGGATACCTCATTATTTACAAGTTATCCCTATATCTTTGGTCCGTTCGGTCGAATAAAACCCCTAGGGTTGTTCGGTTTTGGTGGTCGACGAAAAAAAGAAACCACAAGGTTTCTTGTTGTTAATTGATTGAAGAAGCATGGTTTATTGGTTGTTTAATACAAACATACTAGCATACTTACTGCTTGTTAAACGTATTGTGTGCGTATACTTAGAGAGATAATACTTTGATCTTTTAGTTTTCAGTTATATTAGTTATTCGATAAAGGTGATTTAATCCATTGCTAAAAGGTACGCCATTCTTTATCGTTTATGTTAATTACTTCTCTATACGTGATCTTAATTATTTCGATGCGTACTCCTGATTATTAATGTGTTAATATAGTTAAAGGTTTTTATAAATTCCAACAGTGGTATCACGAGCCGTTCGTATAGCTTTTAATTACATTAAAATAAAGATCTAAAATTGTGTAAACTTAATATGATGTTGTTAAATTATTTTATTTGATGATTAGATTTTCATAAACCCTAATTAGGGTTAATAAAATAAATTATACAAACCTCAAGTTGTATGCAAATTTTAATGATAAATATGTTTTTAATTGTTAATTTATCGTTATTTATCGTATTATTAATTACTAATATGATATATCTATGGAAATCATGCAAGTTTACCATGGATCATATGTTCTTGATATTAGGTATATCGATGTTAATTAATAGTTAATGGTTTATACATGCTTAATTGATGATTTATAATGAATCTTGATATTATTATTGTGTTATTTTTTAAGAAGGGTTGTTTTAACACCCGTCACTACAAAATTCATAAAATATTCACTCGATGTAGAAAAAATTTGAAATTTGTTTGGGAGGTCCACGACCCAAAGGTATACAACATTGTAGTTTTGAGATAAGACTGGGAAAGAACCGAGCTATACTCTAGCGTGGCCTGAAGTCAACTTAAATTGTAAGACAACTTTACGTGCTATGTGGTGTATACTTGAATTTGACTTAGGAAATCGATTTTCGATGCATGTGGTTCACTTCTATTAAGAAGTGAGAGTCTTATTCATGTATATTCATTGTTTTAATTTAATTGATTTGGATTCATCATCAATTGGTATACATGTGGTATGTGATTAATTGTTAATTGGATATTTGGATATATATTTTAGGTTAATATTTATTTGTTTGCTTTTGATTATGATTGTTATGGATCATGTGTATAGCAAAGGGTTTTTTGAAAATAAAAAACGGGAATAAAACTATATGAGATTTGGTTTATTATAAGCTTGCTCTTGCACAGTTATATGTGGCAAAAAATAAGTCGCCTTTACATGGTTTTAAATCTAACTCACGTCGTGACTACTCGTGACTAGCAAGAATCAAGTTTATAATGTGTTTTCAACTTTAAAGATGTAAACTTTTATTAATGGCGTAATATGCAGAAGTACTATCTAGTTGCAAGGATAAGGTTCGGGGAGACTCATCAAGACTTCGGTCTTGTAGATACCGTTACCCTATAATGGTAGACTACTTGTAGTTTCCTTACCTTGCATACTATTTAGGAAGCCGAGAATGATCTAGGGTTTGAATGATTTTAATCATTCTGTAATCTTTTCGCGTGATAAAAATATTTTTTTTTAAATGGAAAACATATTGAATCGTCGCTTTTTATTATATCATTATTTATACAATTGATTTGTGTGTTAAATAAGTTATATTTGTAATTAGTGTAATTATGTAAATTTCTTTGAATTTTCATGATACAAAGATGTTGCATGAACTTTGTACATGTTTTTGAAATTGTCAAAATTATACCCTTTGGAATAAGTTATTTTGTCATCCAGCTTGTAAAGACACTTGTACTTACTCTTTCACCATACGTGAGACTGCGATGATTTTGTAACCCAAGGTGATATAATACACTCAATTGTGAGACGTTAGTGCTATATAATCACATTTTTTTGTTGGACGACTTAAGCAAGTTAAGATAAGTGAGACCTTAACTCGTGGAAATTGATGGGATAAACATACTAACTTTATCACTTTTGAATTGTCACAAGTGATGTACATAAAGACATAAAGTAGAGTCTCATAATTCTAGAAGTTGCATATGATGCAATTATTGAACGTCAATTACCCCTTGAATACCATCATCACTAGAAGATCAACTGATGTGGTGGTGGTATGTCTTGGTGGATTCTAGATTTAGAAATTTAATTGTTTATTTATAAACATGGTATTTAATTTTTCTATATTATCGAAAATGCTAAAACTAAATTTTCTGATTCTTTTAAAAGTATTATTGAACCAAGTTCAATAAACTTATGTTTGTTTGACAAACAAAGTCTCATTATTTGTAATAAAGAGAGAGACATGTACCTATCCTTTTCCTTAAAAGGAAAGCTATTAATTGGTGCGATTGGATTATTGTAATTATCAATTTATTAATAAACTTAAATGTTTAAGTAGATTTACAAAACTTATTGTTTCAAGTAGATCTCATTATTCTTATTTAAGTTTTTGAGAATCTTTCAAACTAATAAGTATCTTAACAATCTCTAGGCAAGCAACGTTTCCTTTGTTCTTTACATATTCTTATAATTGATAAAACAAAACAATTTCTTTGTTTGCTTATTGTGGTTATAATAACTAACTTTATTTACCCTAATTATTATGTTTTAACCAATGTAGGCACTATATATCATTATTGAATGGTAGGCTTAATATAGAGGAAATTGCATGTCAGTTTTCAAGTAAATGAAAGCATGAGAGATAGTCTCTCATCTACATGGTAGAGATTCATACACTCTATAATACATAAGTAATTGTTACTTAGGGCATTTAAAGCGAGTAGGAAAGTAAACAAATCGCTATTTGCTTTTCGCTGGTGAAGTAACATTTGTAATGTTGTCAAATCCAGTGGGAGCACTATGTTTTACTAGTGGAAATACATTAATGTACTGTTCTCTAGTTCAGTGGGAGCTACAAGCTTGTTTACCTTTGTAGTAAACCATATTATATCTAGTTTGACTTGAAAAAAATTTTATTTCACATTATGAAGAACCATAATTTTAAGGATAGGTGCATTTTGTTTTATATGATAATCAATTTTGAAGTATTTCCATTATGCACAATTCTTTATAGAAATATGTGGTTGTCATTCTACTAGTTATTCAAATATATATGACACTATCATATGATACACATAAACAAATTGCGTTTCATGATTGTTTATCTGCATACATAATGTTGTGCCATACACAGGTGGAAAAAAATTTAATTGTGTGCAAGGTACAACACATAACAATATGACAATGGTTTTTCTTGACCACGAGATAAGAATCTAATATTCTATAATACTTATACATTTAATTGTTAATGCATGTTGCCTTGTTTAGATAATGTCAAGATATGAATAACAAGCTAGTTTAACTCATTTGTTTATATTTCTTGGAATATTTCTTGGAGTGCACAATAATAAAAATAAAGTAAGAAATTAACTTGAAATAACTATTGAAGTTGTTTGTAGTTACTTTATGAATGTTTATGTCTCTTGTAAAGCATAAGCATACAATCTTTAAATGTTAACAAGACGTATAACATAAAGTAAATTGTTTACTCGTTATGTCTTCTTGTTAATGAACATGAAGTCTTTGAATTATTCAAAGGATAAAATAGGGTATATGTAGTTATTGAATTATTTAAAAATGTATACATTAAAGCATGCACTAGGTTTTTAAATGCTATTTTTTCAGTATTGTTTTGAACAATTGATAAGTATTTAACCTAAAGAGTATTAAGTTATTTAGAAATTGTGATATAGTCTCACAATCACAATACTCATTGGATGCCACATAGTTTGGTATGATTTAGTGATAAATTAAATTCTTTAGAATTATTTGATTCTAATAACTTGAAATATTATACCTCCAAAAGTTCTTAAGGTTTTGAAATTGAGTACACAAAGTATATACTTAAATATTGCTCCGACCTAGAAGGAAACCGAGACACCATCAAGCTATGATTAAAATTGAAGTTTTTGAATTTGTTAAGAACTATCAAAGTATTTGTGTAGTTTCTTAAAAGATAACAATTTGTTGTTGCTCTACATGCTAAGTATTTGAAGAATAGTGTCTGATTACTAAAAGCAAGTGGGGGACTCATAGATCTTTAAGAGATAACATAACAAAATACACAACCTTCTAAATATACTAGTGAATGTCATAATGATGGTGAACATAAAATGTCAAACCTCGTAATGATAGAACACATATTCATTGATGTATTACTGAATCTTGAATGTCATGATTGAATAAACTTATGAATGAGTAGATGCAAATCCATAGAAGATAAACAATTTTTGTAAACTTGATTAATCTTCAACCGATCGGTTAGATCGTGAGGTAAGTATAAGCTTCTTTAATGAAAGACTCATATGGACAACATTGTACACATAATTAATGCGCAATATGTGATAGAAAGTTCTACACGCATTTATTTAGTAAAAATGATTTATTGTCATGATGATTTTATAATGATAAATATGACAATGCAATATTTAAACTCTTTTGTATGATTACATTAGCGAGGACGGTTGTAATCAAACGGTTTATAAATTACAATAATGCTTATGTAGTGTACATAATGCAATAACCCATGTATGGATAAGTGTATGCATATAAGGGATGTATCTCAAGTTTAATTATTAAATCTGTGTTTTTATTTTCAGTTATATCTAAGATAACTTGTGAGTACATCTAAAAGCTAGTAGGAGTATTATGTTTACTTCTATAAATCACATATGATGTATAACATGAAAAACTATATCCCATCTAAGCTTGGAATAAAGTTTCATACGAAAGGGTTTAAAAAAATAAACTTATGACCTTAATTTATATATGTTTATTAAGATAAATATTTGTGGTTATGAAATCCAACACAACATCAAATATCATTTAGAAAGTCTCAATGAATATATCTCGTTTGATGAGAGTTAACATGAGATGAATACTTAAGAGATTCATCATGTAAAGCATATTGTGTATATGGATAATTGTAAAACTTGTATAAGTACAAGAATTTTGACAACAACGATTGCTTAAAGAGAAAATCATTTAGATGATTAGTACAAATGTTATGATAAAGATTTTCTTGAGATAGAATGATTATTACTAGCTTGAATTATTCCAAGTAATGAATATTTTATATGATATTAAGATGTAAAAATCATTGCCAATAAACTTAAAGTTTAGAAAGACACCAAATATTATCATACTAATAATTTATTGTTTATGGATCATAATAAATCATAACGATGTTTCTAGACATGGATGATAGTTTGATTGATATAACACTCAATACTAGTCATAGTACAATTTCATCTTTTTGATGAATATGTGGAATAGTTATGTTTAATTCAGCATAATGTTGCAATAGATATTAAAAGAATAAAGAATATGAAGGCCTACGAAATCTAAGGATTTGGTAAATGGATGGATTAGATCTATGGATTTGGTGGAAGAGATGGGGAAGAAGGAGATTAGGTGTAGAGAGAGAAAGGAGAGGGAAGAAAAGTAGAGAGAGAAAGGGATTAGATTAATGATAAGTGTGAAAATGAATGAACTAACCAACCCCCTCCTAACATGCTAGGAGGGGTATATATATAGCCCACCCTACATGTGGGCTATATGGACTATACATTATTAAGTAGACCACGAGCCCATTACATAATTATCGTTGGAGCGACCGATCCTTCATAAATACGTAAAACGTATTTCCAACAATCTCCCCCTAAGGGAGGTCGCTCCAAGTTACAAAGTTCTAAATATTCTATAGCTCGTGATCTATGCTAATAATGATGTGACCGAGACTTTCTTTGGGAAAACACATTTCCAACAATCTCCCCCTAAGGGAGGTCACACCATTTTACAAAATCTTAAACCTAGCACACTATGCTTGAGTCTTCGATCTTGTTCTTGTGAATATGCTTGATGTGATCTTTGACTTTAGTCTTGAGCATGTTTCCTTGCCTTGACCTTGTGCATACATCACTTGTGAAATTTGCCTCTTCGTGACTTCATGTTCCACATACTTATACTTTTAAATTCTTGAAAGCTTCAGAGTTTGATACAGCGGAAGACTTGACCTTCAGACTTTCTTGAATTTGTTGAAGTACTAAGTGTATGTAGTATAAGCATGTGGTGACGACTTCTTCTGGATTGTACACCGCAATGCCACCTTTTTGTTACGCTGCATAAGACAGTTAGCAACAAACAATATACACGGATGAAATGGCCTTGAACATTTCATTCTAATTCGGTAGCATTTTACCTCCGGTCGGTGAAGACCGTTGGACGATATTAAATATCGTACTTGTGGCAGGTAGTTTCAATTAAGAACCTCCTTGACAAGATTTCGCGGGTAAACCCGTTCTCTTTACTCGACCGTCCAAAGCTGACTGCGAACGTAAAGAGTGAATCATTTGGATAATAATATCCGCATGATTTGAAGCCGTCAATTCATGTTCCTGGAACAAGTGAAGTTCAATTAAGAACCGCACCATCGTTGCTTTCCAGTTGTCACTAGCTTGATTCATATAGAATCTTGCAAGTTACCTACCAAGTGCTGTTTGATGTTAACACTAGAAGGATTTCCACTCGTCACTGTGATCAATAAAGAGTCACTCTGAGTGTTCTGGCAAGATCATATGATAATGCGTAGAGGCCTGGAACGTGTTTAAATTCATTTAAGAATTAAACCACTGTTGCTTTCCAGTTATCACAAGTTTGATTCATAAAGAAACGCACAAGTCACCTACCATGAGCTTTTTGATATTCGCTCAAGAAGGATTTCCATCTTCATTGTAAATACTTTAGTATTACTCGGATGTTCAGGCAAGATCATGAAGATTTTGCGTAGGACTCTTAAGATCTTTCTTACTTTTCACAGTGTGTGAAGAAGCAAGTAAATATGAAAGTGTGTCCTAATGAGATATTTGATGATCTCAAATGGCTCTAGACTCGATCGTGCATTTTGGATTTTAGTGATCGGAGGCTGGAGAGGAGTGCCACCTTTTCAATACCAATTTATTCGGAGTGAATAAATCAATAGATAATGTGTTGATCTCCGTGTGATTAAAACAAATACCTTTTGAGAGATATTTGAGTTAGCTGGGAAGGGTTGTGCATTGCATCACTGGGTCCATGATGTCTATCTTCAATATCGAGAATCATAAATGATCTCAATAGCATATGAATTGACCCGGTTTCTGCCTAAGTTGTAAGGAGGGCTTCTTTCTTTACACCCTTTATCTTTACAATTCTTTTTCATTCTTCAACCCCTTCAATGCTTACCAATACGTCATCACTAGCACCTTGTTGTGATTGTTCCAGTGCTAACTTAAGTACTTGATCGGCATTCAGCTACGTTCACAATCTTTCTCCATCTTTCCTAAGGACTACTATTTCTAGCTATGGAATGTCCTTGGGAAGATTCCTCCGGTTCTAGAGAAATCATTGGACTTTAACCTATCCTACCATCCTTATGTCACCACAATCTTCATCGTCGTGAAATAAATGGGTTGCGGGTAAGTATAAATCACCATGAAATCCATTTTGAAGTGCAAATCCATTTTGCTCCCCCTTAACATATGCTACGATATTCGAAAACATTTCGCACATGTCGGGATGAGCTAACACGTTAAGTCAAACCATTTATGATTGATCATATCCCATATTAAATCACATTTTCTCCCCCATATTAAAAATATTAACCCAATCGATGTTTTTAATATCAATTGATTTAATAGCCTTTTAAGAAAATTTGGGAAGAAAAATGCAAATCCAATTATCTTCATGAGTTACACAAGCTCCCCCTCAAATTAATGAGGGTGTGCTGAAACGTAAATTAAATACCTTTTAAACACAAGTGTAAGGTATTTATTACGTGCAAAGATCAGATATAATAATGAATTCACAAGATTAGCAATGTACGAGGTTGGACCTGAATAATGGAGAACATCATATGAAAGAAGCACATGGTTCTTGTTCACGAATGTTGGTCACCTCGTCACGTCCCCGAGAAAATTAATTCTCGTTGTTGAGTCAAAGCTTTCCGGTGAAATGCTTGACTTGATTATGAAAAGCGGGTTGCTATCTGAAATAATAGCAAACCATATGGAGCATGTTTTAAATGTTTTAAACTTCTGCTCGAACTTTATTTACAACCCCGTGTCATTATTGAATGACATTTCTAGGTTCGTAAATATTATCGATTCCAGAAGACATGCTCGTTTTATCAAAACGTTTTTGAACACACAATTTTGAAAGATTTAGAAAAACCTTTTGAGAAATTCTCGAAAAATTGTGTTCAAAGTTTTGAAAAACAATTACTTGAGCTTAAGATGTTGAATATCTTAAAGGCGAGCTCAAGTCCGAGAAGTTGTGAACTTCCCGTTGTTAAGGATAAGTTACCATCGGCGATAAACTTTCCTTTTATCTGAAGGACGAGTCCTAAGCTGACATTTACTTAGAAGTCGTGTTCATGAGCTTGAAAACTTTGACTGTTTTAACGGAAAGCTCATGACCGAGAAAGGTTAATTTCTCGTTACGAGGAAAAGTTCTCTTATTTAAAAGATACACTTTCCTTTCTGAGCTTAAAACTTCGAATGTTTTAATACAAGCTCATGACCGAGAAAGGTGAATTTCTCGTTAAGAGGATAAGTTATCATAAAAGATAATCTTTCCTTTATTTTAAGTTCGAGTTACAGTCTGACATTTAACTGTAAGTCATATACACGAGCTTAAAACCTTTGAATGGTTTTAATGTAAGCTCGTGTCCGAGAAAATTTTAATTTCTCGTTGTAAGGATAAGTTTATCATCGGCGATAAACTTTCCTGCCTTTGAAGAACGGGTTACAGACTGTCATTTATCTATAAGCCTTGATGCATGAGCTTAAAAACTTGGAATGTTTTTGATATAAGCTCATGCCCGAGAAAAATGAATTTCTCGTTTTTAGGATAAGTTTATCATCGGCGATAAACTTTCCTTTCTTTGAAGATCGAGTTATAGTCTGTGATGTGACTATAAGTCCTAGTGCATGAGCTTAAAAACGTGGAATGTTTTTAACATAAGCTCATGCCCGAGAAAAATGAATTTCTCGTTTTTAGGATAAGTCATCATCGGGATGAACTTTCCTGTCTTTGGAGATCGAGTTACAGTCTGTTATGTGACTGTAAGTCCTTGTTTGCAGCTTAACCATGAATCCCCTGAGACATTTGTTTCTCTGATATCTGCTTCTTCAGCAACCAAACTCTAAGAGTGTCCTTAGTTGAACGGTATACAACGATTGGACCGCTTCGTTCTTTTGGAACATCAACTTTGGTATCTGCATTCTCATTAGAAGTTTGTATACTTTTGAATGGGTTAGAGATATCTATTTTTGAAGCACGTGGGGGTTCACAGTTGGCTTTACTCGTGTCAGAGGTGGCCTGAGGAGATGATTCACTTGTCTTAGTTGGCAAACGTTTCCTTTTATAGAAAACCTTAAGTTCATGCTTAAGTGATGTATCATCCTTTGCAATTTCCTCCCTAGTAGTCTTCGTAGAATCAGAGACTATCCTAGTTAAAGGGCACTCGTTTCCTACAAGAGTGAAAGTTCTACCAGTGGGGCGCCAAACTTTACCAAAGGGTTTGATTTTAGCTATCCACTGGGACTTAATTCTAGCACGGGAGTTCACCTCATCAAGTAATTTCTTGACACAAGCATCATGATTTGCCGTAAAGACACATTTTCTACATGTTTTACAAGTAGCATATTTAATGTCTGAATAATTCCTAGATGCTTGATCGATGCTCCTAGAAGATGGCATACTATGGTTAGCAGTGTTGGGTAATCTAGAAGGCATCTGACTAGGTTGGACATTGCTATCTCTTGCATGTGTCTTTTGCTTAGCTTCCCCAAGACCAGATTTATGGCAAACGTTATTTGAACTAGTTCTAGACGTGGTCTTGGTATTTTTAGGGAAACTATAGGCAATCATATGATTTGGTCGTGCTAAAGCTGGAGTGATCACATTGGGCCTAGTTGCTGGAGTGACTGGTCTAAAAAGATGAACCAAATCAACTTGGGAGGCAAACCGCGGTCTCGAGGATTGTGGTCGCTCGGATCTAAATGCAGTAGGTTGTCTGACAATCGGTTGTCTGACGAACTGATTTGTAGGCGGTTTCCCCAAGATTGATGGTTTTTCAAGCTTAGTGTCTACACTAGATCCTTTAGTTTTCCTTAACTCGTTTTTCAACGCAGCTATAGCAAAGACCTTTTCCTGTACTTGGGCCTTTAAAGTCTCATTCTCTTTGAGCACTCTATCTTGGGATGCCAACTTAGATTCAAGCAGTTGAATTTGTTTCAAAAGATTATCCTTTTCAGCTTTAGAATCTTATTCAGTTTGATCTAATTTTCTTTCAAGAACAACGTTTGACTTTTCAAGTTTTTCAAAGTATGTTTCAAATTTGTCCGTTTTCTTAGAAAATTCAAGTTTGGCATCCTCAAGATCTTTTGATTGCCGAGCTACGATCGTTTCGAGCTCTTTAATCTTGGAATCAGAAGCAGTCAATGAAGGAGTTATAGGATAATTATCATGATGTTTAGCATTCTGAACAATCTCTCCCCCATTATGACTTACATCAGATGAATCAGAGGTGGTATTACTATCACTCGTTTCCATCCCATGTTTGTCATAATTAGGTTCAGAATTCTCAATATGCGGCATATCATCAGCATATACATCATAAACAACATTACATTGTACCATGTTTGCAGGCTCTGCGTCATAAATGGGTAAGGTGTCATCAAAAGAAATCTCGTGAACGTTCCCTGACGTGCCACTGGCATCATGTTGTCCTCCTGATTCTGTGCTCTTGGCATCGTTAGGCTCCAAGTTTTCAACCGTATGACCAGTTTTCTCTTGCATCAAAGAGTCTTGCACTCCATTATCATACCCTTGCTGAAGTCGAGATCTTTCATAAATCGAAGACGAGACCGAGGTCATGAGTTTCAATATTGTATCACGAAAAACTCGAAGCTCGGTATGTGTATCTCGAAGAAATGATTGGCAAAGCATCAAACTTTCAGACTTGATGAGATTAAATTGGAGGAAAGGCGTGAGTTGTGTCACAAGAGCCTTATAAGCAAGTGCCGATGCAGAGTGATTAAAGGTCTCATGGTTGAGTTGCTCTGCTAGTTCGGTCAAAGTGGTGAAAATTGAGTCGATGAATATATGACGATCTTGTCCAAAGATTGTCACAAATTCGCTCCCTCCTTGAATCCCCGAAAGAGTGACAAGATGAGACTGGAGCATTTGAAAGGAAGTGATGCCGGTTTTCCTAACTTTGTTTTGCATTAAATGCGATTCTCCCTTTTGACATGTCGAATCGAACGAATCCATTAAATATCGAGTAAGAATGACGGGGATGTTGTTGTTTTCGGGATTTTAGAGTTCGTGAAAAACCGAAAGACCCGTAAATAACACTTAAAATTCCTTAATGGATGATATAAATGAAGCTCGTCACTTTGACTCGTCACGTTTTTCTTGAAATCCGGCCACAATAACGGTTATCCCGACAAATATTTTTCCACGTTAACTTTAAAAAGACGCGCCTCGACACGATTTGCCAAAAATTAATAAACAAAATATACTAAACTAAAAATATAAAAGTGACAAAAATACAAAAATTTAATTTAACTAAAAATAAAAAATAAAATGTGATATTTTAAAATAGAAAATAAAATTAGAGAAATAAAAAAATAACTTTTAAAGATAGGAAAATAAAAGTAAAAGTAAAAGGAAAACAAACTTTTGACACAAATTTTTCAAAAATTAGTTAACTAAAAATAGAAAATTAAAAAAAAATCTGATATAAAAAAGAAAAAAAAAACGTTATATAAAGACGTTTGACAAACTTTTACCCCTAAAAACATCACATAGTAACCTCCGCCCAATTAAATATATATGTTATCTCTGTCAAAGAAAGAACACGTGGCCCAATGAAAATACTTCCACCGCCCAACCCACTACCACCTAGTTATATCCGCCCCATTGACCTTATCTATCTTCTCTCACAACATAACTCTCTTCAGTCTCTTTCTCCTTCACTTCTCAACAATCTCAATCCTAACAAATCTCAAATCCTTGTTTACTCCGCCTGGTTCACTCGATTATCTCACACCTAATTTACCTCTCTCACTTCACAAAACAGATAATATCCCTCCGTATATGAATCTCACAGCCACCAGACCAAAAATCTTCAAGATCTTTAATTATAAGGTCTCGGGTAAGGTTCTTTAACTTTGTTTGCATGTTATTTAATTAAGTCCCTCTCTTCATCTGTTGCGTCCTTCTTTTTAAAGGTGTTCTGGGTTTGGTGTCTAAATCTTTTTGGTGTGTGGATCGATGAAAGTTTTCCTCTTTATTGAAACTGAGATCTTGTTTAAGATTTTGAGTCTTGAAACGGGTCTATGGGTGCTTTCTGTTTTTGGTATCGAGGCTGTTGTTGGTGAGGAATTAAGTCGAGTCACGAGTGAGTGGTTGTCTGGACGTTGATGGAGTCTGGGGAGTCTGGGGAGTCTAGTTGAGTCGAAGTTGGGTGATTGGTTGAGTCAGAAAGAGAGTCGGAAGATTGTGTGAGGTGTGATGTCGTGACGAGGGTGAGGGTGTAACGAGAGTCGAGAGGTTGTGAGGGGGTGTTTGGTGAGGGAGAGAGTCACTGTTTTGGGCCGAGTCGAGAGGTGGTTGGGGTGAGAGGGGTGAATTGGGTGAAAGGTGAGACGAGGGATTCGAGAGGTGTGAATATTGTCGAGAGAGGGAGTCGAGAGTTTGATGAAAGTTTTGATTTTGTGAGTCGGGAGTGAGGGGTCTGTGAGATTTGGTTTCAGTCGAGGTGAGGGTCTGGTCAAGGGTGAGTATGTTTGTGTCGAGGGAGAGAGTTTTCCTATTCGGAACTTTTCCTATTCGGAACTTTTCCTATTCGGAACTTTTCCTATTCGGAACTTTTCCTATTCGGAACTTTTCCTATTCGGAACTTTTCCTATTCGGAACTTTTCCTATTCGGAACTTTTCCTATTCGGAACTTTTCCTATTCGGAACTTTTCCTATTCGGAACATTTCCCTATTCGGAACTTTTCCCTATTCGGAACTTTTCCCTATTCGGAACTTTTCCCTATTCGGAACTTTTCCCTATTCGGAACTTTTTTCCTATTCGGAACTTTTTTTTTTTCAAAATTCGTTCATACGGAAAGTTTTTCAAATTTCGTCCATACGGAATACGTTACAGTAGCTTGATTGAACAGAGACGAGACTTTTGACTAAGATTGGATAAAACTGAAACGGATGTTGGACAGATTGATTGGATATGGACTGTTGGACTGAATTGACCAAAAAATCTGAGACGTTGGACAGATTTGATGAAGAAAAAAACTGATTAAAAAATGACTTATTAAAATGACTGATTAAAAAAAAATGATTAAAAATGACTGATAAAAAAAAATGATTAAAAAAAAACTTGATTATTTTTTAAAAAAATTTAATAAAACTAGATGATTTAAAAAATGATAAAACTGATAATAAAAACTGTAAAACTGATAAAAAAATGATTGTAAAAACACACGAAAAACTGATAAAACTGATAAAAAGTGATTGTAAAAACACACGAAAAAAGTAAAACTGATAAAAAAATAAAAATAGATAAAATTTATAAAAATTGATAAAAAGTTGATTGAATGATGAAAAGATTGATAAAAAATTAGAAAAGAAAGGATTTTTACCACCAAATCAAAAGATAAAAAAAATGCAAATCCTAAGATTCAACCATGGCTCTTGATACCAATTGAAGGCCTACGAAATCTAAGGATTTGGTAAATGGATGGATTAGATCTATGGATTTGGTGGAAGAGATGGGGAAGAAGGAGATTAGGTGTAGAGAGAGAAAGGAGAGGGAAGAAAAGTAGAGAGAGAAAGGGATTAGATTAATGATAAGTGTGAAAATGAATGAACTAACCAACCCCCTCCTAACATGCTAGGAGGGGTATATATATAGCCCACCCTACATGTGGGCTATATGGACTATACATTATTAAGTAGACCACGAGCCCATTACATAATTATCGTTGGAGCGACCGATCCTTCATAAATACGTAAAACGTATTTCCAACAATCTCCCCCTAAGGGAGGTCGCTCCAAGTTACAAAGTTCTAAATATTCTATAGCTCGTGATCTATGCTAATAATGATGTGACCGAGACTTTCTTTGGGAAAACACATTTCCAACAGAATACTTTATAGTTTAAGAATGTATTAAAGATGATTGTTTTTAATAAGGTGTTTTGTTGGACTCAGACACCTTATAAGATGTACAACAACAATACTCCTATTTTGTTGTGTGTTCATATGTACAAACGTACATACTAACAATCTTTGTATATGTTCAGAGATTTTCACAATTTTAAATTTAAAAAAAAAGTATTTTCAAAATTCCAAAGATCAAACCTAGTAGAAATTCATGATATTTATGCCTTGTCAACAAGTATGATCGTTATATATTGAGGCATTTTTCTTTCAACTAGGGTAATCATGCATTAATCTTTTAGTATTTGGATAAATGATATTGTTAAACAAGATTATTTTATGAATTGAAGTATTTGATATGTTCGTTTTTCATTTATATTTATTGTTCCAATTTTTGCATATTCAAATCCTTGAATAATATGTTATTTTAAATAGTCTATGTCGATCAATTATGTGAGAATATAATTGAATTAAGACATATTTGAGTGATGGTAATATTCGTAGAATATGTAAGAATGGTTCACCAAATCACACAATATTATAAAGGTTGCATATTGGACATCTCCTACTAACAAGTTAATCACTTTATGGATCGTCTTTATTAAGTGAAACCAAGGTTTTCAAGATCGGGGTTTTACCTAGGATCGTTTTTGTCTTTGCAAGATCGACATCGTAAAGTAAGATCGGGATCGTAAGATCCTACTATAATGTAATTTTATTAGTAGTCTTTGCAATATATACAAATTTAGAAATTTACAAATTAATATACATCTGATGAGATGGCATTTATACATGATCTCATCGTTCTTTTCGGGCTTTAAATGCATAAAATGTCATCAAAATACCATATATATGCTTGTGTTTGTTTACTTGTGTATTTTAGGTATGGATATCGGGTAAAAGACAAAAGATCACAAGAAACAAGGAAAACGAACACAAGAAACGCAGCCGCACAATGAACCGGGCCCTAGTTTGTGATTTATCAAAGAAAAACCTTGAAGACTTGAAGATGTACAATATTGATCCCTCATATATGAAGAAATGACACTTAATACCCTTGTATATTCATAAATACAAGTTTGGTCCCTTAAGTTTGTCAAAATGACAAAAAGATCCCTCATCTTTGAAGAATTAGCAAATTTAGTCCCTCAACAAATATAAATTGTCAACAATGGTCCTTCATGAAGTCAAAGATCCAAAGAAGACCTTCAAGTTTAAGAATATTACACATCTGGTCCTTGATTTATGATTTAAAACATAAAAGGACTGAAATTGTAATTAGACCAAAGTTATAAAAACCCTAAAACCTTTAAACTAAACTTTTTGTGGCCAATGTCTAAATTCAGAAACTTCAAATACAAAGGGAGTCGTTTTTGTTGGCTGAAAAACATGTTTTACACCTTTTGCCAAAACACAAGGGCCACTTGTGTCATTCTGAAAGTTTAAACACAATAGACACGTGCCAAACACTTAACCTCCACTAATTTCGGATCAAACTTGGCACTGTTCACACGTATGAAACCCAGGATTAACTTTTTACCATCAAAGGGGTTTTTAAAATTACTTTTACCAAATGATAATTCACCTTCCCACGAATCATTCCCATGCCTAAACTCACACACCCACTCACCCAAATGACCCCACACTCAACCTCGTCCACCTATCATGTGACACCCTCCTCTCCAAGCAAAGACACGTGGCCAAATCAACAACTAATACTCTTTACTTGGCACCAAAGCAAAAATGAACGTCTCTGATTCATTTGGACAACTCATAAACATCAAATGCCATCAAGCACTCAAGGGCATATTTGAGATTTCATAGCTAGGGTTTCTCATGTATTTTCCATTCTAGGATCGTCCTAAGTAGTCTATAAAAGGAGCCTCAACATGTGAGTAGCCCTTTGTTCCAGATTTTAGTTTAAATCTTTGTAATTCATTTTTATGAAATAAAAGTTGGTATTTTCTGAAAAATTGTAATTCCTTTTTGTTTTTATAAAAGTTCGGTGTTTGATAAGCTAAAGTATGAGTTCCATTTATCTATTTGTTGAGTTTTGAGGAAAGGTTTTAAGGTTTAAAACCCTTGTTTTCAAAAATCAGTCATAATCTGTTATTATTGTTCATCCTTGTGAATCTTAGCAAGTACAAGGAAGCTGGTACTTGTTTAGCTAGCACCTAAGCTCACACAATCCAAGGCATGGATGTGTGTCTTGGAGGTTTAATTCTCTAAACGTTTTCATTTTTCTGAATTTGTCATGTTTTAAGGTGAATCTGAGATTTATTGCTTGATTATGGGTTTTTGTGGTTGAATCTTGTTTATCTGAGGTTGTTTGTTGTTACTGAATTGATTTGAGCCTGGTTTGTGGGTTGAATGACACATATCCTTTGAAAAATTGTTAAATCAGTTTATTAAGGGGTGTTTGGGTTAACTGCATAAGCTGAGTTTTGAGTTAATTTGAGTAGGTGTTGTTTTGTGTATTGTGTTTGTGCTTGATCTATTGGTGATATTGGACATTTATCTGCAAGTTTTGAGGTTCTAATCACCATAATCCAACATAAGGCCATAAAATCTGGTTAACTTGTTGTTTTTGACTAAAATTTTGGGGACACCTATATCTAAGGGTAGACTAGGGTTAACAAGTGCTAAATATTAGTTAATACAACAGGGTAAGGGATTTAGGGTGTTGAAATTGGATCTGTGGTTATTTAAATCAGCAAAAAGGTTTTGTGTTCTTAGTTTGTTCATCAGTAAGCTGCTAGTGCTTTAATTTGTCTCTAATCTTTGAATCAGTGTTTTAAACAAGTTTATTTGTGCTTATTGGAGTTTATTATAGCTTGTGTATGCATATGGTTCATTTTGGTTGGCTTATTCATGCTTACACTGCTTATTTCTTCATAATCTGCTTATTTGCAAGTCTGTGTGGTATCTGGTGACTATTTGCTTATTATGCGTCATTTGGCTGGATGAATTTGTGATTTCTTGCTTGACATTGACTCCTTACAACTAACTGGTTGTAAGGGTGCCCTTGTATCTATTGAATCCAACTGGAAATCTCTAAATCTTCAAGTCAAATGGTCAAAGCAGTGGGAACTCCTTTCCCCTGCTGCTAGCCACTGCTAGTGTTAGTTTGCATTAAGCTTATCAATAAGCTGTTCTAGCTTATTTTAACCAGCAACATCTTTAATTTTGTAATAGGTGCTCATCATTTGACCCATTTGTTCATTATGGAGCATTTGGGTGGTTGACTAATAAGAACACTTATCTTTTTGCCACTAAAATCAAGTAAAAACAAGACCTAATCATGTGTTTTACATCTTAAATGTCGGAATTACGCGTGGTTTTGTATTTTTTCTGTTAAATAGGTACAAATGATCAAAAGAAGAGAAAACACGGGATTTCACGGTCAAATGTCGAAGAAAAGTCAAGAAAGAGTCAAGACAAAGATCAAAAGACCAAAAGTGTGCCGACGATCACGGAAACCGGTTAAACCGACACGAGTTTGAAGAAATGGCGAATTCAAGTTAGAGTTTTAGCGGATTTAATTTTTATGGAGATTAACGGGCTTATGGGTCCCACTTGTGATTAATGGGCCCCAAAAGCCCATTTGTGTGGATAAAATTATTATCTTTGGAAAAGAAGAGCCCATTAAGCCCATTTGGCTATTTACAACATACGGATATAAGGCATTTGGGCCACAAGCCAATTTAAAACGATGGGAGTCAAGGATTTGGGCCATTAGCCCAACAAACAATATACAGATTGTTTTCATTTACTTTGCAAAGTTTTCACTTTGGCAAATAAGTCGGTCAACCCTCAATTCACCAGTCAACCCACACACGTAAAAAATACTGTTACCCTCACACCCTTATCTCTCCACGTGTGTTCCACTCACCCACCATTCCCCATTTATTTACTCCCACTTTCCCCAACTAAATAAATAAATAAATTTACCCTCATTCCCAGCGTTACACACGAAGTGAAATCTCTCCCACTTCCATCTTCCCCAAAAAATACGCAGGCAACCAGTCAAACCCTAAATCAAAATCACAAAAACAATTACCACTAAAAAGAGGGCTTTTACCCACAATGGGTAACTAACACCAAATGGATTAAATTCCCCCAGTTTTCGGATCAATCCACCAAAGCTATGATAATCCTCTCTCTCCTACGTGGCCAAATCATTGGATATGATTGGCTATGCCACCTCTCCATTTACCAACCACCCAATGAGAAGAAGCCACTTAGGCTGAAAACTAGCACAACTAGCACATCCTTGTGCCACGGTGGCAATCCGTGTGCACAAGGATGATTCTGAGCCGCAAGATTAGAAGAAAAGAAGGAAGAGAAGGTTAAAGAAGAAATCAACGGTGGAAAATGAAAGCTTACAAAGGAAGCTAAGATTAGGGTTTTGAGGGTTTTCTCCTATAAAAACCCCCATATTTCACATGTAAGGGGGGACTTTCTCTTTTATTTTTATTTTCAGTAAAATTAGATTAATAGGTTTTAATCTTGTAATTTTCACTTTCAAGTTATGTAATCTTTTTTTTATTATTAATGAAAAATTAAATTTCGTTTAATTTCTCGTCTCAAGTTAAATTCCAGTACTGTTCATTTTTTATTAGTTATTGTTCTTTATATTTCAATTCGTCTATTATTATTATTATAAAAAAATAAAATAAAGAAAATAAAGAAAAGTGTAATATATTTCCCCCACTGGGAAATATAAAAATAGTTACTGTTCATATCTTGTTTCATCCGATTGGGGTTCGAGATAAAGGTGGTGATTGAGTTCGAATTAAAAATGGTGTTTGTTTGATGTTTGTTTCGGTTCATTAAGCTCGCTCAGCGCGACGCTTCTTCTCAAAGGAAATCGTCACAAGGTTCTTTCATCTTTTACCTTTGTTAATTATTAGATTAGTTTTAGTTATTTAATTGAGTTTGAATTTACTTGCTATTTGGTTTAAGGATTTGGTATTTTCTTATTAAGTTTGGTTTATTTGATAATTGATATTCTACTTGTTTTATTTTGTCATTCGGTTGTTAGGATTAGTTTATGTTAACTAGTTTTCAGCTTATGTTATGTAGCTTATTTGTTCAGTTTTTAAATCTGCTGCTTAGTTTGGATCCGCTTATTGATATTTCAGCTTTTAAGTTTCAACTGTTAGTTGGTTTTAGGTTAGATTATAGCTTATTTGGTTAGAGTGTTGATAGCTTTTAGCTTATTTTAGGTTTTTCTAATCATAGCTATTGTTTTAGAACTGTATTGCCTTTCAGTTTTTTTTAATTTGTGCTTATTTGATTTATTAGCTTATCACTGCTTAACTGGCTTTTTGATTCCTGCTTATTTGTATCAGCTTATTATTTTGGCTTGGCTTATTTGACGTTTATATGCTTATTTCACTTTACTGCTTAAAAGAAAACTGAACCAGTTGTTCAGTTTTTGACTCTCTGTCCAATAACAAGTTCCAAAAAAAAGTGCTAAAAATATTTGCAAAAATCTGCCTTTGCTCAGATTCGAACCCTGGACCTCCTGTCCAGGGGCCAAACGTCACAACCACTTGTGCTAGTAATCCATTTATGTTTTATTTCTCTTAATTTCATTGATATAGCGTAATAATAGGGTAGGCAGTTTTATTTAATTAAATTAGTTTATATCATTATTAGGTTTAATCAAATTGGATAAAAAGTTTATTCTATTTAATTTTAATTCAGTTTACTTTTATAAAAATACAAAAGATAAAAAATATTTTTATTTACTTTTATAATTTTAAATTTGTTTCCAATTTATTTAAAATAGATTTACTTTTATTTTCAAATTTTAATTAGTTTAAATATTTTTATTTCAAATTTACTTTCAAATTAGTTTAAATAAATTTACTTTTATTTTTAATTAGTTATAATTTTTAATTAATTTTAAGTTTATTTTCAAATTAATAGTTTAAAATAGTTAATTAAAATAGTTTTCATTTAATAGATTTAAGTTAGTTTAAAAATACCCAAAAATAGATTTTACCAAAAACAAGTTAAGTTGAAACGTTAAACCGGAAATCAAATTCGAGTCGAATCGAGGAAAAACGAACATTAAAAAGGACTTAAAAATCCTAGTTTCAAATTGGCGCCGCTGCCGCTTCGCTCGTACGATTGACGATTTGTCGTGAAGACGTTTGGATTTTGGGATCCGTTCATTCTTTGAACGTTACGTTTCTTGCACAAAAAATCAAAAACAAAAAAAAAATCAAAAACTTAAATTACAAAAAAAATTAAAAAAATCACAAAAGCAATTTCTTTCCTAAGAATTGCAACAAAAAAATTAAAAAATCCAAAAGTAATATTTTTTCCTAAAAGTATTACACCAAAAATATTACGTATTAGTGTTAATTTTTATTTCGATTTCTTTCGATTTTTCTTGTGAATATATATTTTTCTAAAAATACAAAAATTTTTTCATTTTACTATAATATATTACGTAGCACAATAAAATTACCCACTTATCAAATAAGGCCTTAGTTGGGATTTCATCACCTAACTATTGTATTCGAATCCATAACAAGAGAAAAGGGCAAAATAGATAAATACTAGTAAGACGTTTGAACTCGAAATATACAAACTATAAGGTGGGTATAAGGCGACGCGCTATAAAAGGCCGTCTAAGGAAAAAGGTTTTTAAGTGCTTTGTGCCACCTCGTTTCCCCGGTCGCTTGTGCGTATATTGAGAGGGACGACCGATTATTGGTTTGCCAACTCAAGTAGTATTTTACGTATATATTTTTGTAGCTTTTTTATATTGCTCCTCGAGAGGGAAAATCCTTTTCCTCTCAAAGTCGACCGAGGTCACCTACCTCATTCCAAAGTTTTAATTGTATGCGCACTCGCGCGCATACATACATACCGATTGGTGTACCAAATACTTCTAATTCTTCTAAAAAGAAGAAGAAGAAAAACAAAAAGACCGTCATTAAAGCCGATCCCGAGAATCGAGCTTTCAACAATACGATGGCAACGGATAATCGACCAATGATTGAGATTCTACAATCTCACGTTGAAGGAAACGATGACGCGATTGTGATGCCAAATATTGGAGCTAATCATTTCGAACTTAAATCGGGTTTTATTCAAATGGTTTCCGCTACACCTTTTTTAGGCCGTACTAATGATGACCCACACGCTCATATCAAACGTTTCATCCAATTAGCTAATACCGTCAAATACAATAGGGTGCCCCAAGAGGCCGTTCGCCTCCAACTTTTTCCTTTTTCCCTCGAGGGACAAGCCCGGATTTGGCTTGATAAGGAACCACCCCAAAGTATTACCACATGGATCGACTTAGAGACCAAATTCATTAACTACTTTTTCCCACCATCACGGACCACTTCCTTAAGGAATGAAATAATCAATTTTGAGCAAAAATATGGGGAAACGTTTAGTGAGGCTTGGGATCGTTTTAAAGATCTTTTGAGAAAATGTCCACAACACGGTTTTACTAAAGTTCATCAAATCAACACGTTTTATAATGGTTTAACTCTAAACGACCAAGACTCACTTAATAGTGCCGCGGGGGGCAATATTCTTATGAAAACCATGAACGAGGCTTGGGCCATTATTGAGAACAAGGCAAAAGTGCAAACCAAAAGTGTTAGGGCTAATATGGCAAGTGCTAGTACGAGTAATAATGAGGTGAATGATCAAATTAAGGAGCTTACTTCAATTGTGAAAACCCTTGCTCTAAGAACCGACGCCCTCACTACACATGTGCATGCCGTGAAAGAAAAAAGTGAGACGTGTGAGACTTGTGGTGGACCACATTCATACTTTAATTGTGACAAGGTTTACAATGATCAACAAGAAGTTTATGCTTATAACAACAATGAAATTGATCGGGTTCAATTCAAACCAAATGTTGATGTTAACCATTTGTCTTACAAGTCTAATAACTATTTGGCTCCCCCGGGTTTTGTAGCACCACAAAGACCACCCCCACCCGCCCAAAATAGGAACCAAGGTCCTCAACGGGGTAATTTTCAAGGAAATACTAATCAACGGGGTTTTAATCAAAATCAAGGGAATTTTCAAGGGCAAAACCAAGGGTTAAATAATCAAGGATATAATAACCAAAGTTTTCAAAATCAAGGATTTAATCAAGGTTCTAATCAATATCAAAACCAAGGTTTTAATAATCAAGGTTATAATCAAATGAACATGCATAATCCTCAAATGGACTTGGTTTTACAAAAATTATCCGACCATGAACGAATCATGAGAGAGATGCAAGAACAAAATCGACAAATGCAAGAATCGAACGATAAGAAGTTTTTGACTATGATTCAAACCTTTCGTCCCCAAGGTGACCTTCCCTCGAACACCGTGACCAATCCTAGGGCTAATGTTAATGCTATCACTACTAGGAGCGGTAAGACCACCGTAGAACCTTCCCCACCTAACCATGGACCCGAGATTCCTTCTTCTTCGACACAACCTCCTTCTTCTTCCACTTGTGAGATACCTCCCGTTATGCATTCGTCTACACCTTATGTTCCACCGATACCCAAATTTTATACCCCACCTTCGGTTTCAAAACCGGTTCCTTCACCTTCTATTTCTACTCCTCCTCCTCCTCCAAAGGATGTGAGTGAGCAATCCACTCCAAAGCCTTCATCTCAACCCAATATACCTTATCCCTCAAGGTTGCGGAAAGAGAAATTGAAGAATAAGGATGATATTCAAGTTTCGAACTTCCTAAAAATGTTCAAACAATTGAATTTTAATATCACCTTTGCCGAGGTGCTCGCTCACATGCCTAAATACGCTAAGATGTTTAAGGATCTTTTAAGTGATAAGGAAAAGTTGCTTGATATCGCCAATACCCAATTGAATGAGAATTGTTCCGCGGTTCTTTTGAGAAAATTACCGGTTAAGTTAGGAGACCCCGGTTGATTCCTTATTCCTTGTAATTTTCCGGGTGTTGAGAATTGTATGGCCTTGGCGGATCTCGGAGCGAGTATCAATCTTATGCCATTGTCCGTGTGGAAACAATTATCTTTACCCGAGCTAGTCCCCACTCGTATGACATTGGAATTAGCTAACCGTACGGTTGCTTATCCGGTGGGGATAGCCGAGGATGTTTTCGTAGGAGTCGACAAATTCACTTTTCCCGCCGATTTCGTCGTCGTCGACTATGAAATGGATCCCCGTGTTACCTTAATTGTGGGACGACCCTTCTTGAGAACTGGGCGTACATTAATCGATGTAGCCGCGGGTGAACTTATCATGAGGGTCGGGGATGACAAAATCGTCTTTAACATGGGTAAACTTTCCAAACTTCCCGATGAGCCCGAATCCGTGAATTTCATCGATGTGCTCGACGAAGCATGCGAAGAACATTTTCATGAGGCTTGTAAGAGCGGGATTTCTCCTTTACCTCATGTTGAGACCATAGCTTCTATTGCTCCTTCATTGACTCCATTTGGAGAAAGTGACTTAGATGAGTTTGAAGCTAGTTTGGGTCCTCTCGAGATTAACTATGATAATTCTCCCACCAATTGGGATGAAGACATTCGTACTATTGAGAGACTTCTCAATGAGGACAATATCTCTCCACCTACTCCTAAAGAAGTTACAAACGATGATCCTACTTTGACTAAGCCTTCCATTGACAATCCGCCGGATTTAGAGCTTAAGGATTTGCCGTCTCATCTAGAGTACGTTTTCTTAGAGGAGGATAATAAGTTGCCCGTCATTATTGCTAAGGACTTAAAAGAAGATGAAAAATCCCGAATTATCGATGTGCTTAAGAATCATAAGAAAGCAATTGCTTGGAAAATCTCCGACATCCGCGGAATTGATCCTAATTTTTGTACTCATAAAATTCTCATGGAAGATGACTTTAAACCCGCAATCCAAAATCAAAGAAGGGTTAATCCAAAAATTCATGAAGTCATTAAGAAAGAAGGTATCAAACTTCTCGATGCCGGAATGATTTACCCTATCTCGGATTCGCCATGGGTTAGTCCCGTCCATTGTGTGCCTAAGAAAGGCGGAATCACCGTTGTTCCCAACGAAAACAATGAGTTGATTCCTACTCGACTTGTAACGGGTTGGCGAGTTTGCATCGACTATCGTAAACTCAATGATGCCACTCGTAAGGATCCTTTCCCTCTTCCTTTCATGGATCAAATGCTCGAGCGTTTAGCGGGTAATGATTTCTATTGTTTCTTAGATGGCTTTTCCGGATATTTTCAAATCCCTATCGATCCAAACGACCAAGAGAAAACCACATTCACTTGTCCCTATGGAACATTCGCTTACAAAAGAATGCCTTTCGGCTTATGCAATGCTCCCGGGACTTTCCAAAGGTGTATGATGGCGATATTCCATGACATGGTTGAAGAAACTATGGAAGTCTTTATGGACGATTTCTCGGTCTATGGTGATTCTTTCTCTTCTTGCCTTGCTAATTTAGAACGTATGCTCCAACGGTGTGAAGACACTCGTCTCGTTCTTAATTGGGAAAAATGCCATTTCATGGTAAAAGAAGGCATCGTCCTTGGTCACAAAATTTCCAAAGCCGGTATCGAAGTCGACCGTGCTAAAGTTGACGTCATTGCTAAGTTACCTCCGCCTACCACCGTCAAAGGAGTTAGAAGTTTTTTAGGCCATGCGGGATTTTATCGACGTTTCATCCAAGATTTCTCGAAAATAGCTCGTCCAATGACTCATCTCTTAGAAAAGGATGCTCCTTTCATCTTCTCTCAAGAATGTCTCGACTCTTTCGAACTTCTTAAAGGTAAATTAACTAAGGCACCGGTCTTAGTCTCTCCAAATTGGGAGTTACCTTTCGAGCTCATGTGCGATGCTAGTGATTTCGCGGTAGGAGCGGTTTTAGGTCAACGAGTTAACAAACATTTCCAACCCATTCATTATGCTAGTAAGACAATGACGGGGGCTCAATTGCATTATACCACTACCGAAAAAGAGCTTTTAGCTGTAGTGTATGCTTTTGAGAAATTCCGCCCCTATCTTGTGCTTTCCACCACCATCGTTTACACCGACCATTCCGCCTTGAAATACTTGTTGACCAAGCAAGATGCTAAACCGAGACTCCTTCGTTGGGTTTTGCTCCTACAAGAATTTAAAATAGAAATTCGTGATAAAAAAGGAGCGGAAAACCTAGCCGCGGATCACCTTAGTAGACTTGAGGATCCTTATCAAGGGGAATCTCCCAATCAAGAGATTAATGAATCCTTTCCCCTTGAGACCTTAATGTCTATTAATTCCAATCTTGATGATACCCCATGGTTTGCCGACATTGCAAACTATTTGGCGGGTGGTGTTCTTATCGAAGGGTTAACGTCCCAACAAAAGAAAAAATTCTTCAAAGACGTTAAAACGTACTATTGGGACGACCCTTATCTTTTCAAGCAATGTGCGGACTTAATCATTCGAAGATGTGTTGATGGGCCGGCGGATTTACAAATCCTTGAAGCTTGCCATAAATGACCTACCGGTGGTCACTTTGGTCCTAATTACACCGCTAAAAAAGTGTTCGACTCCGGATTCTATTGGCCCTCCATTTATCATGATGCACATGAAATGGTTAAACATTGTGATGCTTGCCAAAGGCAAGGCAAGATCACACATAAAGATGAGATGCCTCAAAATTTCATCCAAGAATGTGAAATCTTTGACGTATGGGGCATCGACTTTATGGGGCCGTTTCCATCATCGAAGGGAAACAAGTACATCCTCGTAGCCGTTGACTACGTCTCAAAATGGGTTGAAGCAAAAGCCTTACCTACTAATGATGCGAGGGTGGTTGTTAACTTCTTGAAACAATTGTTTGCTCGATTCGGTGTGCCTCGTGCTATTATTAGTGATCGCGGGACTCATTTTTGCAATGATCAATTCGCACGAGTCATGGCTAAGTATGGTGTCAATCACCGACTTTCCACCGCGTATCATCCTCAAACTAATGGACAAGCCGAGGTTTCTAACCGTGGTCTTAAGAGAATCTTAGAGCGAACCGTGGGAGAGCATCGTGCTTCATGGGCCGATAAATTAGATGATGCTTTATGGGCTTTCCGTACCGCTTATAAGACACCTATAGGTTGTACCCCTTATCGCCTTGTGTACGGAAAGGCATGCCACCTCCCCATTGAGTTGGAGCATAAGGCTTATTGGGCCTTGAAATGGGCTAATTTTGACATAAACAAAGCCGGTGATCATAGGAAAATCCAACTCAATGAACTCAATGAACTTAGGAATGAGACTTATGAGAATTCATTAATCTACAAAGAGAAGACTAAGCTCATTCATGATTCCAAGATTAAAAACCGAGAGTTCCATGATGGTGATCAAGTTTTATTATTTAACTCTCGGTTGAAAATCTTTTCAGGTAAATTTAAGAGCCGTTGGTCCGGTCCATTCACCGTGGCCCAAGTCTTCCCTTATGGCACCATTGAGTTATCCCAACCAAATGGGCCCAACTTTAAGGTGAATGGCCAACGGGTTAAGTTGTACTATGGAGAGGACATCTCTCACGAGATGATTCCATCCCTCTCCACATTTCCCTTGAATTAATTCGGGAAATCGAGTCGAGCTAGAGACTCGTGATAAATAAATCAAGCATCGTATAACTAGGTTAGATTTTTCCTTTACCATCCTTTCCACCCTTTTTCGCCTTCATCCATTGTCCACCAATAAGTGTAGGGGGGAGCCAAGTAGGTTGTTTGTGTGTGGTGATTGTGTGCAGGGACATGTGCTTTGATGATCCACTTTTGGTACTTTTGACGCGACCCGTGATCCCGTGTTCCCGTGTACCCGGTTCTATCAAAACTATTGTGATTCATACTTGTATATAAATAAAACGAATAAATGCAATCACTTTAGTTGTCCCTTCCTTAGGTCGATTTTAAACAACGTACTCAATGTCCTAAGTGTAGGGGAGTTTAGTCGCCCACATGCTTAAACATCGAGGACAATGTTTATATTAAGTGTAGGGGGGACTTCTATCGAATTTTAGTGGCCTTTTCTATGAATTTGACCCCATTTAACCGGAAAATTTAAAAAAAATTTCAACGTTTTTCAAATTTTTGATCTATTTTGGCCTAGTAGTATTTTTATTTATTTTCTTTCCTTTTATTATCGCATCATAATAATTTCCATTTCAAGAATAAAGTCAAAAAATAAATAAATAAAATGGTTTTAACAAGTTTAGATATCTTTGATATATTAGGCCCGTCGTGAATATTTTGACTCAACCCGAGTTTACTTATCCAAGTTTACTCTAGCTAGTATCCTTAACCATATGGACCTTAATTGGTTTATTAGGCTAAGCATCCACGAGTCTCATTCCTTGAGATTTTAAATTGTGGAGAACGAGAGATGATAGAGTTAATTATAAGTTCGGTATTCTTTCATTAACTTATGTGAGTTAGTTATGAGCTTTTTCTCCCATCACTTGTTAATAAATATATTTGCAATAAATAAGGTTGTACGATTTAAAAGGTTACTTAGCTTCTAGCACAAGATCGTTTAAAAGTTGCTCGGTATTAATTAGAGTTCATAGCCAAGGCATAACTTATTGAAACGGGACGCGAAGATTGGCTTATCCAAAAAGGCCCTAACAAGGCATGAGGATATCCGAGTCCAAAAAGGCCCTCACAAGGCATGAGGATTCACTTTTTGCTAAAGATCCTAAGATGATGTGAAGATCATTAATCCAAATCAATATGAAGGATCAAGACAAACGACGAGAAGCAATTACTCCCCTAAAGATCATGGAGAAGTCTATCCAAAAAGACTCTAACAAGGTATGAGGATAAATAGATCCAAGTCCGAAAAGGAGGCGGATCGTTGTATATCAAAATCCTAAATAAAGAAGAGGATAAATGAAGAAGTCGTGGTCAACGTTTGAAGCATCTTTCACTCCTTATGAAGATGTATACCAAAATGAAGAGAAGACCATAATTTCAAGATCGTCTCTCAAGATTTGAAGTTTGAAGTACAAGCCAAATATCGGTCCGAGAAAGGTCTCAAATCGTGAAACGAGTTATGCCAAGATATGAACTTTTTGAGGTTTCGAGAAGCAGTTTTAAAAGATTTTGTCCTTTAGCTAACTATTGATTAAATCGTCCCACTTTGTTTTCGGCCTTAATAAATTATCGAAATAAGTCAAAAATGCATCCTCGTGATCATTCAAGACAAAAATAAAATATAAGAGATACACCGTAGGAATAAGGGGGTCTAAGTGATTAACTAAACCACATGAGCAAGTGTTTGTTGTGCTAACTTGTAATAACAATGATCTCGTTTTTAAGCTTGGTATGGGGAACGTGAAACTTGAGGGTGATTAATATTCATGACACCAAAGCCCTAATCTAAGTTTTAGATTTCTTTACGAGTTTCTTCCATCTAATAATTTCCAAGTTAATAAATTGTTATAACTTTTGTTTCCTTTAAAAGTTTTATCTTTTCGTCGTAGTAGTAGTAGTAGTAATCATAATAAAGGCCGAGATGGATTGATTATGAGAAAAGTTTAACTTATGCCTTAAAACTATGCATTGCATGGGGTCATTGCAATGGTCAAGTGTAGGGGATTTAATAAGTGTGTAAACACTTATCTTTTTGCCACTAAAATTAAGTAAAAACAAGACCTAATCATGTGTTTTACATCTTAAATGTCAGAATTACGCGTGGTTTTGTGTTTTGTGTGTTAAATAGGTACAAATGATCAAAAGAAGAGAAAACACGGGATTTCACGGTCAAATGTCGAAGAAAAGTCAAGAAAGAGTCAAGACAAAGATCAAAAGACCAAAAGTGTGCCGACGATCACGGAAACCGGTTAAACCGACACGAGTTTGAAGAAATGGCGAATTCAAGTTCGAGTTTTAGCGGATTTAATTTTTATGGAGATTAACGGGCTTATGGGTCCCACTTGTGATTAATGGGCCCCAAAAGCCCATTTGTGTGGATAAAATTATTATCTTTGGAAAAGAAGAGCCCATTAAGCCCATTTGGCTATTTACAACATACGGATATAAGGCATTTGGGCCACAAGCCAATTTAAAACGATGGGAGTCAAGGATTTGGGCCACTAGCCCAACAAACAATATACGGATTGTTTTCATTTACTTTGCAAAGTTTTCACTTTGGCAAATAAGTCGGTCAACCCTCAATTCACCAGTCAACCCACACACGTAAAAATACTGTTACCCTCACACCCTTATCTCTCCACGTGTGTTCCACTCACCCACCATTCCCCATTTATTTACTCCCACTTTCCCCAACTAAATAAATAAATAAATTTACCCTCATTCCCAGCGTTACACACGAAGTGAAATCTCTCCCACTTCCATCTTCCCCAAAAAATATGCAAGCAACCAGTCAAACCCTAAATCAAAATCACAAAAAAAATTACCACTAAAAAGAGGGCTTTTACCCACAATGGGTAATTAACACCAAATGGATTAAATTCCCCCAGTTTTCGGATCAATCCACCAAAGTTATGATAATCCTCTCTCTCCTACGTGGCCAAATCATTGGATATGATTGGCTATGCCACCTCTTCATTTACCAACCACCCAATAAGAAGAAGCCACTTAGGCTGAAAACTAGCACAACTAGCACATCCTTGTGCCATGGTGGCAATCCGTGTGCACAAGGATGATTCTGAGCCGCAAGATTAGAAGAAAAGAAGGAAGAGAAGGTTAAAGAAGAAATCAACGGTGGAAAATGGAAGCTTACAAAGGAAGCTAAGATTAGGGTTTTGAGGGTTTTCTCTTATAAAAACCCCCATATTTCACATGTAAGGGGGGGCTTTCTCTTTTATTTTTATTTTCAGTAAAATTAGATTAATAGGTTTTAATCTTGTAATTTTCACTTTCAAGTTATGTAATCTTTTTTATTATTAATGAAAAATTAAATTCCGTTTAATTTCTCGTCTCAAGTTAAATTCCAGTACTGTTCATTTTTTATTAGTTACTGTTCTTTATATTTCAATTCGTCTATTATTATTATTATAAAAAAAAAAAAGTGTAATATATTTCCCCCACTAGGAAATATAAAAATAGTTACTGTTCATATCTTGTTTCATCCGATTGGGGTTCGAGATAAAGGTGGTGATTGAGTTCGAATTAAAAATGGTGTTTGTTTGATGTTTGTTTCGGTTCATTAAGCTCGCTCAGCGCGACGCTTCTTCTCAAAGGAAATCGTCACAAGGTTCTTTTATCTTTTACCTTTGTTAATTATTAGATTAGTTTTAGTTATTTAATTGAGTTTGAATTTACTTGCTATTTGGTTTAAGGATTTGGTATTTTCTGATTAAGTTTGGTTTATTTGATAATTGATATTCTGCTTGTTTTATTTTGTCATTCGGTTGTTAGGATTAGTTTATGTTAACTAGTTTTCAGCTTATGTTATGTAGCTTATTTGTTCAGTTTTTAAATCTGCTGCTTAGTTTGGATCCGCTTATTGATATTTCAGCTTTTAAGTTTCAACTGTTAGTTGGTTTTAGGTTAGATTATAGCTTATTTGGTTAGAGTATTGATAGCTTTTAGCTTATTTTAGGTTTTTCTAATCATAGCTATTGTTTTAGAACTGTATTGCCTTTCAGTTTTTTTTAATTTGTGCTTATTTGATTTATTAGCTTATCACTGCTTAACTGGCTTTTTGATTCCTGCTTATTTGTATCAGCTTATTATTTTGGCTTGGCTTATTTGACGTTTATATGCTTATTTCACTTTACTGCTTAAAAGAAAACTGAACCAATTGTTCAGTTTTTGACTCTCTGTCCAATAACAAGTTCCAAAATAAAAGTGCTAAAAATATTTGCAAAAATCTGCCTTTGCTCAGATTCGAACCCTGGACCTCCTGTCCAGGGGCCAAACGTCACAACCACTTGTGCTAGTAATCCATTTATGTTTTATTTCTCTTAATTTCATTGATATAGCGTAATAATAGGGTAGGCAGTTTTGTTTAATTAAATTAGTTTATATCATTATTAGGTTTAATCAAATTGGATAAAAAGTTTATTCTATTTAATTTTAATTCAGTTTACTTTTATAAAAATACAAAAGAAAAAAAATATTTTTATTTACTTTTATAATTTTAAATTTGTTTCCAATTTATTTAAAATAGATTTACTTTTATTTTCAAATTTAAATTAGTTTAAATATTTTTATTTCAAATTTACTTTCAAATTAGTTTAAATAAATTTACTTTTATTTTTAATTAGTTACAATTTTTAATTAGTTTTAAGTTTATTTTCAAATTAATAGTTTAAAATAGTTAATTAAAATAGTTTTCATTTAATAGATTTAAGTTAGTTTAAAATACCCAAAAATAGATTTTACCAAAAACAAGTTAAGTTGAAACGTTAAACCGGAAATCAAATTCGAGTCGAATCGAGGAAAAACGAACATTAAAAAGGACTTAAAAATCCTAGTTTCATTGACTTTAAGGTTTGACTAGAAAACTAACTCCATTGACTTTTACATAAGTGCTTATTGACTTATTCAGCTTATTTGGCTTAGCTTATTGAACTTTTCTTGATTGATTTGGCTTATTTAAGTCCTTCAGAGTCTTTTTCAAGTTGAATCAAGGTCTGAGGTGGTCTAGAACTCCAAGTCGACTATTTGTCTTTTAGTGGATTTTTACTTTGCTTATTTCTGGCTTATTGGTTAAGCTTTTTGAAAATTTCTTTTCACAGATCTCTTAGGCATCTCAAAATATGGTTGTGTGTCAAATTAGAGCTTATGGCATTGGCTTATAGCTTAATGGCCCAAAAAGCCCATTAAGAATAAGTTGTTGTTCATTTAAGCTGTGATAAGCTCACATTCAGCTTTTGGGCCTTCAGACTTTTGTGTTTAGAATTGAATTTTAAGCTAGACTGGTTATTTTTAGTTTATTTGGTTGACTTTGAACTTTTTGTGCCAAAAAGCCCATTTACTTAGACTGTTTTCTATTTTAGCCCATTTGGGGGCCCAATAGGGGTATTTTGGTAATTTCATTTTCATTTTCTGATTATTTTGGTTAAAATAAACTAGTTTGCAAGTTTTTAGAAATTTTTATAATTTTTGGATTTTTAATATTATTTTATTTTTGAATTTCATTTTTAATATTTTTGCAACTTTTATATTTTTCCTAGGTCAAATGCATTAAGTTAGGATTTTTAAAACTCTTAGATTAATTTTCTCATCATTTTATTAATTTTTAGAATTATTTTAATATTTTAATAGTTTTAAATCATTTAAAAATAGTTGTCTTTAGTTTAAAATTTCATAAAAATAGTTTTTAGTCTTATTAAGTCATTTTAGAGTTTTACAAAGTGAAAAATCTTGATTTGGGCTTTTTATTAATCATTTGGATTTTTAGGGCTTTAAATAGCATTTAAAAATTAATAGTTAATTAATTAAAAGGTTTGAAAAAGTTTTAATCATTTGTAAACTCTTAGTTTATTTTTATTGATTTTTGTTAATATTTTGGGAATTTTTGGAATTAATTTTTATTTTGTCACTTTTTACGGTTTTTAATTTTGTCATCATAGTGTAATTTTAACGTATCCGTCATTCTCTCTTCTCATCCTTTCTTTCTCAATATCAATCTCAAATACTTAACATTTTATTCACACACAAATTCCTCCTTGGGAAACGAACTTTCACCATTGGGTCATTAGTACACGGTTTTCCTAAACCGTCGTATTTAATACTTACCACTTTTACGCCTTTTCCCTAAAAAGTCGTATGATCACAATCATTTTGGCGCCGCTGCCGGGGAGGTGTGTCGTGTTTAATTTGTCATTTTGTTTTTAATAGTTAACCATAAATAGTATTTGTATCAGTAGAACTCTACTAATACGTATTATCGGTTTTTTCGTTTTTCTTGTGAAATTATTATTACTATATTGTATAAGTATCACAACAAATTCAAAATATCTCCAAAAGTGTGCAAACACAACCTTAATTGGGATTTGATCTCCTAATTATTGTATTCGAATATCAAACAAAAAGAAAAAGGCAAAAATAGATAAATACCTTCGTGAAGCTCGATTTTGAAAAATAGGAACTATAAGGTGGGTATAAGGCGGTTGTATTTCACGACCTAAAGGAAGTATGCTCTTAAGTGCTTAGCGTCGCCTCGTTTCCTCCCCTTGCTTGTGAGTATTTGAGATTGAAGGCAAACCGAGGGTTTTTCCACCCAAAGTATTATTACGTATCATATATATTTGCTTGGTTTCTTTGTGATTAAACCCTCTTGAACAATTTGGTTTTCACCAAAGTTCTAAAGTTAATCGAAGGCGTTCACTCCACGTGATCGTTTTCATTCTTTTGAGGCTTCTTTAATCAAGAGTTTGATTCGAGGAGAGATTTGGTAGATTGTTGTCTACGAATACACACAAAATCCAAAAAAATTAAAAACAATCAAAAACACAAAAAAAAAAAAATTTGAAAATCCACAAAACACCCAAAAGAATCTTCTTTGATCACCCTCCCATTCTACGTCAAGTTTATGCTAACTCGTAATCAAGCAAAACGAGCTCGTAAACGTCGTCAAAACCAAGGAAATCAAGATCCCATAATTGAAGAAGAAACTCCAATTGTCGAACCCGTTGTAGAACCAATAGTCACCATGGCTAATCGTACTATAATGGAGTTGCTTCAAGCACCCACCGAGGGTTTTGGAGAAGCTATTGTGATTCCCTCCATCCTTGCGGAGAATTTCGAGATTAAGACGGGTTTAATGTCGATGCTACAAGCAAACAAGTTTCGAGGTCATGAAAAAGACAACCCACATTATCACATACGGAATTTCAATCGTCTCACCGCAACAAGAAAGTTTAAGGATGTTCCGCATGACACCATTAAGATGATGTTGTTTCCATACTCGTTGGATGGACCCGGAAAAATTTGGCTCGAGAAAGAACCGCCAAATTCGATTTTGACATGGGGTGATCTCGTTTCTAAGTCTGTGACCGAATTTTTTCCACCATCTAAAACAACACATTTGAAAAATGAGATTTCAAGGTTTACACAACGTAATAATGAAAGTTTTTCAATGGCATGGGAACGATTTAAGGAAATGTTACATGAATGTCCTCACCATGATTTTTCGGTATTGCATCAAATAGATACTTTTTATAATGGGCTTAATGATCATGACCGAGATTATTTGAATGCCGGCGCGGGTGGTAATTTTTTGGTGCAAAACAGACGATGAAGCTTTAAAGATTATCGAGAATAGATCTAAGGTTTATAACCCTCGTAACACACCGAGTGTTGTCAATATGGGTTCATCGTCATCGTCTCGTAACATTAATGCCTTACATGATGAAGCTAATGAGGAAAATCGTTTTTTCGATAGATTTTTTACGCTTATGACACATTGGAAAGCACGAGATGCTTTGAATTCCGCATCGGTTAAAGCGGTTGAAAAGAGTTGTTTATCTTGTGGTGGAGCTCATGATCTTTCCGAGTGCATTACCGCTGGTGGTAACACTTCGAGTGCTTACGTAGCAACGAGAACTTACAACCAAAACGGCCAAGGTTCCCGCCCAAATCAAGCTCCCCAAAATCAAAATACTAACAACTATCAAAACAACAATCAAAATGGTGATTATCAAGGCAATTCACGTAACTACAACAAAGGGAATTACCAAAGTGAGAATGTGCAAGTTTCAAATCAAAACCAAAACCGTGATTTTCAAAACAATACACAAGGTTTTCAAAATGCTCAAACTAAAAATCTTAATGGAGAATTTTTGGATTATGCAAAAGCAAACAATGCTAAGTTTGATAACATGCAATGTGAGATGATTAGCTTAAGATCGAAGTTGAAAAACAAGCTTAAAAACGAGTTTGCTAATGAATTAAAAACTCATGCTAATATAATGGAAGGAAATGTTCAACGTCTTCAACAAAATCAACAAAAGATGGAACAAGGACAACATGAGAGTAAGCAAGAGTTGTTAAAAGCGGATGCTAGGCAATCAAAATTTGAAGATCGAATGGCTAAAATGTTTGAAGCAATCATGTGTAAACCGTCTTCCTCGGGTGGTCTTCCTAGTGATACCATTGCAAACCCGAAGGGAGAAATGAAGGTTATTACTACTCGTTGTGGTAAAACTTTCAAGGAATCAATCTCTCGTCCTAGTACTTCTACGGAGAAAGAAATCGAGAAAGAGCCCGAGGTGATGGTCGAAAAGGAGCATATCACAAGCCCACGAAGTACCGCTCATACCACACCTACGGTTGAACCAATACCAATAGTGGAACCCGAGATTCCAAGGCCAATGCCTATGCCCCAACCCACACCACCCATACCTTATCCATCGAGACGAGACAAAGAGAAGTTAAATGAATGTAACAAACAACAAATTGAGCTTTTTCTAAAAATGTTTCAACAAGTGCATTTTAATTTGAGTTTAGCCGACGCGTTGTTATACATGCCTCGTTTCGCTTCCACTTTTAAAAGTATGATGAACGATAAGGAAAAGCTTTCTAAGCTATCTAATTGTTCTTTGGTTTATCTTAACCGAATACCAGAAAACGTTGGTGACCCTGGGAAGTTTCTCATTCCTTGTGATATACAAGATATGAAAGAATGCCTCGCCTTGGACGATCTTGGTGCGGGCATTAATTTGATGCCATTTACCATTTGGAAATCGCTTTCGCTTCCGGCTCTTACTCCTTCGAACATGTCTATCGAGATGGCCGATCATTCTACGATTTTAGCATGTGGAGTAGCCGAGGATGTTTTCATGAAAGTGGGGAAGTTCTACTATCCCGTTGATTTTATAGTAGCTGACATCCCCGTGGATCCTCAAGTTCCTCTAATTTTAGGTCGTCCATTTTTAGACACCTTGAGATCGCTTATCGATGTTCACGTAAGAACTATTACTTTAAGATTCAACGAAGAGGAACTTGTTATAAACGCTACCAAAAATTCTACACCTTCTCATGTTTATGCAATCGCTACCATCAATCACATTGACTTAGTTGATGTGGTTTGCGATGAGTTTTCACAAGAAGTGTTAGGTTTTTCTGATAGTTCGTCAAGTGGCAATCCCACTATTATGGATCCGATTCTTGCTAATTCTACACCAAATCTCACTCCATTCCAAGGAGGCGATTTTACTTCAAATGAAATCGACAATGAAGATGAGGTGATTATTAGTAACGATACTCTCATTCCACCATTTCTTCCGCCGATGGAAGTTATGAGTGTTGAACAAAAATCTTTGATCGAGGAACCGCCAATCCTTGAATTGAAAGAGCTTCCATCTCACCTTGAATACGCATTCTTGGAAGGTGATAACAAATTTCCGGTTATTATTGCAAAAGATTTTGCTAATGATGAAAAAGCCGCACTTGTAAAAATTCTTAAAGCTCATAAAGGGGCAATTGCGTGGAAACTTTCTGACATTAAGGGTATTGACCCAAAATTTTGTACTCACAAGATTTTAATGGAGGAGGAATACAAAACCTCAATTCAAAGTCAAAGAAGGGTAAAACCCCAAAATTCACGATGTCATAAAAAAGGAAGTCTTAAACTTCTTGACGCGGGAATGATTTATCCTATCTCCGATAACCCATGGGTGAGCCCAATCCATTGTGTCCCCAAGAAGGGAGGAATGACCGTTGTGCCCAATGAAAACAACGAGTTAATTCCCACTCGTGTTGTGACCGGTTGGAGGGTGTGTATTGACTACCGAAAGTTAAATGATGCCACTCGTAAAGACCACTTTCCTTTGCCCTTCATGGATCAAATGTTGGAGTGACTCGCGGGAAATGAATTCTATTGCTTTTTAGATGGTTTTCCGGTTACTTTCAAATCCCTATCGACCCTCGTGATCAAGAGAAAACTACGTTCACACGTCCTTATGGAACGTTTGCTTATCGTAGAATGCCTTTCGGACTTTGTAATGCACCGGGTACGTTTCAACGGTGTATGATGGCTATTTTTCATGATATGATCGAGAAGTCGATGGAAGTATTCATGGATGACTTTTCGGTGTTTGGTGATTCGTTCACGTCGTGTTTATCTAATCTTGAGAAAATGCTAAAACGTTGTGAAGAAAACAACCTTGTGCTTAATTGGGAAAAATGTCATTTTATGTGTAAACAAGGAATCGTCTTAGGGCACAAGGTCTCAAAAGCGGGGATTGAGGTCGATAAAGCTAAAATAGACGTCATCGCCAAGTTACCTCATCCCAAAACCGTTAAGGGAGTTAGGAGTTTCCTAGGCCACGCGGGGTTTTATCGTTGTTTCATCAAATACTTTCCGAAAATCTCTCGACCAATGACACACCTTCTCGAGAAGGATGCTCCTTTTAAATTCAATGAAGATTGTGTTAGAGCTTTCGAAGCTCTTAAAAGGAAACTTACCGAAGCTCCCATTCTTGTTGCTCCTAATTGGGAATTACCCTTTGAACTCATGTGCGATGCAAGTGAGTATGCAATAGGGGCCGTTTTATGGCAACGTTATGAAAAGCACTTCCGTCCTATCCATTATGCTAGTAAGACGATGACCGAGGCTCAACTTAAGTACACCACAACGGAAAAGGAATTCCTTGCCGTGGTTTATGCTTTTGAGAAATTCCGATCTTATCTCGTCTTGACTAAAAGCATCGTGTATACGGACCATTCGGCTATCAAGTACCTCTTAGCTAAGCAAGACGCTAAGCCGAGATTGCTTCGTTGGATGCTCCTCCTCCAAGAATTTGATGTCATTGTACTTGACAAAAAAGGAGCCGAGAATCTAGCGGCTGATCATCTCTCTCGTCTAGAATATCCTCACAAATATGTTTTCGAGAACAAGGAAATTACCGAAAAATTTCCTCTCGAGACTCTTGGTGTAGTGAATTCTAAAGAAACCACCCCATGGTTTGCCGACATTGCAAATTACCATGCGGGGAACTTCATAATCAAGGGTATGACGACACAACAAAAGAGAAAATTCTTTCGTGACGTCAAGTTCTATTTTTGGGACGACCCTTATCTCTTTCGGGTTTGTGCGGATCAACTCGTTTGACGTTGTGTCTTTGGTACCGAAGCTTCTAACATCCTTAGAGCTTGTCACGAGGGACCCACGGGTGGTCACCACGGTGCTAATCACACGGCTAAGAAAGTGTTCGATGCCAGCTTCTTTTGGCCTACGATCTATCGTGATGCACACGCACTTGTGAAGTCGTGTGATTCTTGCAACGTATAGGAAATCCGTCTCAACGTGATGAAATGCCACAAAACATAATTCAAGTGTGGGAGATTTTCGACATTTGGGGCATTGACTTTATGGGGCCGTTCCCATCGTCTCATGGAAATAAGTATATCCTCGTCGCCGTCGACTACCTATCAAAGTGGGTGGAAGCTAAGGCTTTACCTACTAATGATGCTCGTGTGGTAGTGAAGTTTTTGAAGCAACTATTCTCTCGGTTTGGAACCCCTCGTGCTATTATAAGCAATCGTGGAACCCATTTTTGTAATGACCAATTCGAAAAGGTTTTAAAGAAATATGGAGTTACACATCGTCTTTCTACGGCTTATCACCCGCAAACGAGTGGCCAAGTCGAGGTTTCAAACCGAGCTTTGAAGAGGATTTTAGAGAGGTCGATTGGAGAAAACCGTGCTTCATGGCCCGATAAACTCGATGACGCTTTATGGGCCTTTCGAACCGCTGATAAGACACCTATCAGTTGTACTCCATATAAGTTGGTTTATGGAAAGAATTGTCATTTGCCAATTGAATTGGAGCATAAGGCATATTGGGCCCTTAAGCATGCAAACTATGATTTGAAGACCGCGGGAGATCACCGGAAAATATAATTAAATCAATTGGATGAATTAAGAGATAATGCTTATGAAAATTCATTGATTTTTAAAGAAAAGACTAAAAAGTTTCATGATTCAAAGATTAAAACCGGGTTTTTAACATTGGTGATCAAGTGTTACTTTTTAACTCTCGTTTGAAGATATTTTCCGGGAAATTGAAATCTCGTTGGTCGGGTTCGTTCACCATAACACAAGTATTTCCTTATCAGACCATTGAGCTAGCTCAAAATGATGGTCCTAATTTCAAGATGAATGGACATAGGCTTAAGCACTACTTCGGTGGGGAAGTTCCTTCTTTGGACGACCTCGACCAAGTCACCTTCCCAAATGATAATTAGCATTGAGGGGATCGAGTCGAGCTCATGACTCGGTAATAAAAAACGAGGTGCCTCGTGGGGGAGATCCCATGCTTATCCATTGTATATATTATCTAATATAGTTAATGAGAAGGGATTTATGCCCTTCCAACTCGTTGTCTCGTGGTTGTTTGTGAATGTGTTATCTAGATCATCATCATCGCCACAATTGAAGACTCTCGTGTTCGTTTACTGTTGATCCCAAACTTAGATCGATTAGCTTTGTGTATACGAGATTAGATCAAGTATAACACATAGAGAAACCTTTGTTATATGCTTTGTGAATCTAAGTATTATGCGGAATTTAATACTTAAACAAGAACACAAGATGTAAACAATACTTTCACTTTGATTATCAATGTCGAACTTGCTTACAATGAAAGATGTTTACGAATGAAAAACTTAATGAAAACTTGATACAAAACATTAACCTAAAGGCCTTCTTTTATAGACTAAGAAGCCTTGTACAATAAGCTACGTATCAACTATTCTAGGTAAAGATAAACATAGAAAATACATTGTCGTTTCTATCCTTACTAGAAGTATTCTAGAACATAATAAACGTGTAGCTCACATCTTCCATCAGTGCTTGTCTTCAATCTGTCAACGCTTGACTTTAACTTGTCAACGCTTAAGCTGTCAGCGCTCACTTTGCTCTTGTCAATGCTTGAGTTGTTCTTGTCAGCGTTCAAGTGATCTGGCCTTAATTTATTCCCAACAATCCTCCCCTAAACTTGATATCCACTCTTATGATCAAGTTTCTGAATAAACATTAAGAACTTGGAGGAGGCTGAAAAACCTTATCATATTGGTAATAAATAAATCTGATCAAATTCTTTGCCACGTCACTTGTATAGTCTATCTCCAACTGGGTGTCCTTCATCTTTTCCAAAACAGCCTTGGATATGAAATACTGAGCATCTACAAGTAAATACTCAGCAAACTTTGTAGAACTCAAATGGTATACACCAGCAGCTGAATATAACCTCCATTGAAGACTACTGAGATCATCTTCAAGATCCTTCCATATTTCAGGATCTTCTTCATTTGTCCCACACATCCTTTTGAATGTGGTCCAAAGTTTTATTCCATTGGCTGAAGTTGGTGCTTCAGCCTCATACTTGGTCTCTAGCAACCTCCAAAGGTCCACCAAGTCTTCTCTATCACAACTTGCAAATAAAGATATGAGAGTGGTAAAAGTGTGTACCTCCTTGCCAAATCTTCCAATCTTCCAGAATCCACATTCATCTTCATCATAACTCACAATTGGATTTCTGGAATCTAGTGGTAACACATGCACCATATCTGAAGCTTCTAATGGGGAGAGCTTGAGGCTCTTTCTAATGACTGCTTCACTTGGATATAGTTGATTCATATCTTTTTGAAACTCAAGTGTAAATCCCTTCTTCACTGGTCTAGGAACTATCATAGCTTTCTTGATTTCCATCTCTTCTGCAAGTTGCTCCTTTCTTTCATCTGAAAGAAGTCTGAAAGTGTTTTCTTCCTGCACTTTCACCCAAATAGGATAAGCCCTATGTTCCAACTCATCAAATGTCAAAGCCTTCAGCTTCTGATGTGTCCATCCAACTCCATGACATTTGAGCAATATAAAGTAGAGCTTCCTTCTATCCCTTTTCAACTCAGAGAGAATGTTGCTTGCCTTGTGCTTCAAGATCACCTTACAATCCTTCTGAACTCTAAGAAGAATTTCCAAACCCCATATCTGATCTGAAATGGTCAAGTCTGGATTATCCATACAGCTTTCTTCCCAAGAATTGTACATCTGAACCACCTCTGGCATATCAAAATCAATCTGCAACTTTAAATCTCTCAGCTTTTCCCTAGCAAGCTCATCACCATACTCAAGTCTTTCTGGTTCAACAATCATCACACTTGAATCTGAGCTAGCTCCATCACTTTCTTCTTCAGAAGTCACAACAAATGGTGACTTTTCCTTTTCACCTTGTTCCATCATTTGCTCAGCCAATCTTCTATCAAATTCAACCTGAGCTGCATTCTTTGGAACAATTTCTTCTACCAACTTTCCCTTACCCTTATCTGATGGTGCAATGGTTGGTAAGGTAGATGGTAATACCTGAGTAGGAACATCCTTGATGATAGATGATGACTGGAATACATCACCTCCATATGCAGATCTGTCAACGCCCAAATTTCCTCTATCAGCGCCCAAAATACTTCTATCAGCGTCCAAACTTGTCTTGTCAACGCTCAAATATTTTCCCTCAGCGCCTTGTGTAACCTCTCTCAACATATCTGTAAATGATAAATTTAAATTGGTTGGAGAGATCAAGGACGTATCAAAACCTGTTTGTTCCTTCAAAGTAGTAAGAGCTTCAGCAACATCCAATGATTGACCATCTTGACTGCTCTTATCACTCAGATTTCTTTGATCTTCCTCCCCTTTGGAAGACTCCTCCATACCTCCCTTTGCATGAGCACTCTCCAAAACAACAATCCTCTCCCTCAATTCCTTGAGTTCAAGGCCTTGGTTGCTGACAATTTGTACTAAGTCTGCATTCTGCTTTTGCAAGCTAATGTAGACAGCCGTCAATTCCAATAGAGTCATTGGTTCCAGTCTGCCCTCTTCTAAAATGGGAATTTGACCTCCCAAGTCAGATTCATTGGGCATGGATGAGGACTTAATGATGGTGGGACTGCCTTGGCCAGCTTCTAAGCCAGAACCAATAGTCCCAGCCTCATCCAGGTCACCAGCCACACTTGTGGTGGTGGTTCTCTCTACTTCATGGCTAGGACCACCAGAGGAGAACTCTCCAGCAGTCCTTTGGCGTTTAAACAACCTATATTCAGGTGGTGTGGAAGATGGTGTAGAAGAAGGTGTAGATGTGGGTTGGTTAAGGGGTGTTTGGGATTGTGATGGTTAGGTGTCAGCGGTGGAAATAGGCACATCAACGCCCACATTAGATGTGTCAGCGTCAAAGGGTTCTTGGTCTATTTGCATTTGGTCAGGTGAGGGTAAAGGTTCAGGAATAGGTTCAAGTTGTGGGTGAGGGTCAATATGAGGTTGGGGGTCTGGTTGGGGTTGTGCTGTTGCAATAACAGCAAGCATAGCTGGGGTTAAAGGTAAGTTTTTATGAGGTGGTGAATTCATCTTGGTAAAAATAGCTTTCTTTTGTTCAGGGATTTTATAAAAATCATTGTGATCCCTTGAACAATATCTTTGATCATCAAAAATCATTTGCAGAAAACGGGGATAAGCTAAAGTCATTTTTGTCCCCTTGTTTTTACACATTCCTTCAAAAATCATTTTAGACCAGTTATATTTTTGCCCTGTTGCAATACACACAATAGCAGTTGCAATGGATCTATTGATCTCATTGTGTGCAGTACATTTGGGACTCAAACATTGAAGGAGAATGTGAATGAGGTACTTCCAGGCTGGGGGAAATTCCTGCTTATGGTACTTATTAAGAGTACCTTCATCAGGAATAGGGTATCCCAAAGCCCTAAGCCCTTGTTCTATTTCAGTTATGGTAAGAATGGTTATACCATCAGCATCATTAAGATGCAAGGCCTGGCGTACCAAGGCCTCAGTAACCACCCAAGATCTCCCATGAACAATAGAAGTTAATGTGGTCACTCCATTAACTGTTAAGGAACTTACAGTGTTCCAAAACTGTTTAATGTGTGTGACTGGAATGAGTGGTGCATGAGAAAGAGCATACCTTAATGGGGATGCGTTCAAATACGCCACCATTTGTGTGTATTGAGGGAACAAAGTATTATCAGCAACAAGATAAGCAATCATGTTGTGTTGAGACTTGAACCCCAAATCCAATTCTGCTGAGTTAAATCTTGGTGCCTTTGATGAAAGCTGTTAATTTGAAGTATAGAAGATGAAGGTTGATAAGAGAAAAATGTTAGACAAGAATTATAGATACCCTGTTTTAAAAATAGGAGCCAAATTTATAGGAGTGGATGAATGCATGTGATTGGCCCAAAAAGAGGCAAAGATTTTCAAAAATTAATCATGAAAATATTGAAAAAGTTATAAGTTATCTCATGCATTTAATGAAAGTAACAACTCCTAAAATTACGGCTTGAAAATATGTCAAAAAGTAACAACTGGGTAGGTCCCATTGATTGTCAACGGTCAAAAATAACCCATCAACGCCCAACGGCTATAATCTTGTCAACGTTCGCCTAAAGCCATGTCAGCGTCCAATTTGGTCACAACAACGCTTGGAAAAATCTTGTCAGCGTCCAAAAATAAAATTGTTTTAAAAAGTGAAAAATGACCTTAACAAGTAATTTATCCTAGAGAAGATAACCAAAAGCTGATAATTATCATAGGGCGGCAAGCACTGTCCAGTTATGCACACTTGCATAAGCAAGATAGACACAACAGTCCTCTAGTGTCCCTTGCTAACCAAAATTCTTAACAACCAAGTTACCTTATAAAATCCTTGTTACTCCCAGGTAAAACCCATAACAAAGTAATTCCCAAGTCTCCCAACAGACCACAACCAATTCTAGGCCAAAAATGTCTTGGCAGCATGCAAAGTTGATATACTATGCATGCTACAGTGCCTCATGGTTTAGTAAAACTAACCCATACTCACCTGTGGACACAATCTAGAATTGTGATAAGAGTATCATATGGATACCCAAAAATCCTAAAGGTTCCTAAAACCTCCCCTTAAACAAAGATACAAAGAGTTTGCCAAAAATATGCATGAACATAAAAAAATTTATGTCAAGATAGGAATGAAACATTCCAACCATCATCCATAAACAAAAACATGTCCAAATGCTTCTCCTTTGATCCATAAGCAACTCTTTATCCAATGGTATACTGCTAACACCATCTGCACATTTAGATTGAAAACCACAAAACTAACATTGTTGCTGACAACGCCCCGATAACACATAACAGCGTTGAAGGAAGCTTTGTCAGCGTTAGACAATTATATTGCTGACAACGTTGCAAAAACACTTATCAGTGTTCAAACAACCTTTGTCAGTGTTAGAAAAATATAGTGGAAAATCTAAATTATCAATAAGACCAATAATAATAATGCATCATCCTGTACATACTTTTACAAAAAGAATCCAAAACACATACTTAAGTGAGATTAACCATTCCAATACTTGTTACCAAGTACTGAAATCTTCCAGTATCAAAAGGTTTAGTTAATAAATCTGACACATTTTCCTCAGTGTCAACCCTATCTAGATGTATTAAACCTTTCTCAAAGCAATCTCTTATAAAATGGTGTCTAATTTCTATGTGTTTAGTTTTAGAATGATGCACAGGATTCTTAATGATGCATAAAGTACTATTATTGTCAACAAATATCTTAGTATGCATGAAGTTATACCCATAATCCAACAGCTGGTTCTGAATCCACAACACTTGACCACAACATGCTGCTGCAGCCACATATTCTGCTTCAGTTGTAGAGTTAGCCACCACTGTTTGTTTCTTGCATTGCCAAGATATTAATCTGCTCCCAAGAAATTGACATCCACCAGTTGTGGATTTCCTATCAAACTTGTCACCACCATAATCACTATCTGAATATGCAATCAGCTCCAATGGTGAATCCTTTAGGTACCACAAACCAAGAGTAGGAAAACATCTTAGGTACCTAAAGATCCTCTTCACAGCATAAAGGTGACATTCTTTGGGAGTCACTTGATGGCGTGCACATGCACACACAGCAAACATGATATCAGGTCTGGAAGCAGTAAGATACATCAAGGATCCAATCATGGATCTATAATGCCTGACATCAACATCTTTCCCATCTCCAATCTTTCCCCAAGGGTGTTCTCTATCCATAGGAGTAGAATCCCTCTTTTCATGTGGAGAAAAGCCAAACTTCTTCAAGATTTCAGCAACATATTTGTCTTGGGAGATGAAGATACCATCTTCTTTCTGCTGAACTTGTAAACCAAGAAAGAAATTCATCTCCCCCATAGCACTCATCTTGAATTTGTCTGTCATGAGCTTGGAGAAATCCTCACTCATCTTTGGATCAGTAGACCCAAAAATGATATCATCTACATAGACCTGCACAAGCAACACATCTTTGCCTTTCTTCTTTGTAAATAGTGTCTGATCTATGGTGCCCCTCTTGAATCCATTGTCCACCAAATAGGTAGACAAAGTACCATACCATGCTCTAGGGGCTTGATGAAGGCCATACATAGCCTTTTTGACTCTATAAACTTTGTCTGGATGCTCAGGATCCTCAAAACCAGGAGGTTGCATGACATAAACCTCTTCAATAATGGTGCCATACAAGAATGCACTCTTTACATCCATTTGATAGACTGTAAAGCCCATGCAAGATGCATAGGCTAGAAAAATCCTAATAGCTTCAATCCTTGCAACTGGTGCAAAGACTTCTTCATAGTCTATCCCCTCCTCTTGTGTATAACCTTGAGCCATTAACCTTGCCTTGTTTCTGACCACAATACCTCTTTCATCTCTTTTGTTCCTGAGAACCCATCTTGTCCCAATTGGTCTGACATATCTAGGACAGTCAACCAGCTCCCAAACATCCTGAATAGCAAATTGGTGAAGCTCATCCTGCATTGCTTCCACCCAACTTAGTTCTTTGAGATCATCAAATATCTTCTTGGGTTCTTCTTGTGACAGAAAACATGCAAACAAACATGCTTGTACAAGAGGGGTATCAACCTTCTTGTGTATATTGGCAATAAATCCACCAAGATTTTGATGGGATCTTCTTGTCTGAACTGGAGTCATAACATCACCAATGATTTGAGATGGGGGGTGATTCTTCATTGTGGAAGTGAGAACTCCTCCTTCAAAAAGTCTTGTGTCCTCAACTTCACGCTCCATGTTGCCAATATCTTCTTCATCAGACTCTCTTTGATCAACAGGAATCTCTTCATGGACATTGGAAGGTCCACCTTGTTCAAAATTAGAAGAGAAAAGATGTGCAAAGGTGTTGTCAACGTCTGAACCTTGTTTGTCAGCGCTTGGGCTAACAACGCTTGAACTGTTGTTGTCAACGTCTGAGCCATCAACGTCTGAATTGCTCTTGTCAGCGCTTGATTTACCTTTGTCAGCGCCTGAAGAACCATGCATGTTTGTATCTGGTGGTATTAGGAAACCACCATTATCTTGTCCAGCAGCAGCAGCAGCAGCAAAAACATCAGTCCAAATGGGAATTGTGACATATTCAAATGTAGGAGATGCCTTTTCTGCTTGTGATCCAACCCTTTCATCAACCTGTGTACCTGAAACATGAACAACTTGTTCCTCCACAACATTTGAAGTTACCTTCACAATGTCTGGATTAGTGACAAGCATATAATTTAAAGTTCTAGATAAGGGTTCCAAATCAAACAACCAATTAGGACCACTTTCAGGATCACTAGGTTTATTCTCTAAGAACCTAACATGTACTTTTTCAACAATACGTTTGTCCTTCTTAAGATAAACCCTATAAACCTTGCTCTGCACTGAATACCCCATGAAGTAACCTTCATCACCTTTTGCACTAAATTTCCCTAAGGCATCACTAGTGTCTAAGACTACTACATGACATCCAAAAGGTCTGAGAAAACCAATATTAGGTTTTCTTCCCCAAAGTAACTCATAAGGTGTCTTGTTCTGAATTTTGTTAACCAATGCTCTATTTTGCACATAACATGCTGTATTAACAGCCTCAGCCCAAAAGGCTATGGGAAAGTGAGCATCAGCCAACATTGTTCTGGCTGCTTCAATTAGGGTTCTATTCTTCCTTTCAGCAACCCCATTTTGTTGTGGGGTTCTAGCAATACTAAACTGTCTAGTAATTCCCTTCCTGGCACAAAAATCATCTAGCTTCTTGTTCCTAAATTCTCCACCATTATCACTCCTAAGCATCTTAACCTCATTGCCAGACCTTTTCTCAATTTGAGTGATAAATTCAATAAGAACATCAGTTGTGTCACTCTTCATAGCTAGAAAGAATGTCCAAGTAAACCTAGAAAAGTCATCAGTGACAACAAAAAAATATGACTTGCCATTCAAACTTTCTATATTAGTTGGACCAAAGAGGTCCATGTGAAGCATATGAAGAGGTTTGGAACTAGTATGCACCTGCTTGGACTTGAATGAGACCTTGTGCTGCTTGCCTTTAAGACATGCAACACAAGAGTGGTCATTGTGGAAGGCCTTCTCAGGCAAACCATCAACTAAACCAAGCCTCACAAGTCTATTTATATTTTTAAAGTTTATGTGCCCTAGTCTCCTGTGCCACAAATTACTTTCATCTACTGAGGCCTTAGCATAAAAACAAGACATATTTGCATTCACTTTAATCCCATTTAAATTCACATTGTATATGTCCTTATGCCTAGGTGTTCTATACTCAATATACTTCTCATCAGGGATCTTAAAATCCTTGCTTAACACCAAACACTCAGTATCAGTGAAAAGAACCTTATTTTTGTTATCACACACTTGTGATACACTAAACAAATTATAATCCAGTTCTTTACCAGGAAGACATTCTCAAAACGTAGATTATTGGTGATAAGGGTTCCTTTTCCTGTGATGGTGCCATAGCCCCCTCCAAAGTATACCTTATCACCATCTTGAATAGGAGTGAAGTTTGTCAGATAGTCTTCCTTTCCTGTCATGTGCCTTGAGCATCCACTATCCCAATATCCATAATCATTGATCTTCTTTTGAATGCCCTGCACATAAAGAAAACCAATTAGTTTTCTTTGGGAACCCAAGTCTCAGAAGACTTGGATTCATCTGGTTGTTCAATAAGAACAGACTTAGTTCTCACAACAACCCCATTCTCATCCCTTTTAGGATGAAATACCCAGTTAACCCCAATTGGTTTTGTAATGACTTTTGAAATATAGTTAAACCTGTTGCAAGTCATTGAAATTCCATTATTATTAGGGTTTTGATCTTTCTTGGGTCTCCATGTTAAGCTTGAAGAAGCTTTAGACCCCTTACCTTGTGGCTGCAAATACTTAGGTCTGGTCACGTTTCTGTCAGCGTTGGATTTTGTCCTGTCAACGCTGAAATTACCCTTGTCAGCGTTGAACCTAGGGTTTGCTACAGGAACCCATTGCCTATTGGACCAGGTATCTGTCTTTTGAAAAGGTCTTTGTCCATGAGTGTTAGACCTTCTAGAAAAGAATGGGGCTGGTCTAATCACTTGTGGACTTTGCTGCACACAAGGTCTGGGTCTGACAACGTTTGACTTCCTAACAACGTTGACTTTCTTCCTATCAGCGCTGAAATTGTTCCTATCAGCGCTGACTTTGGGAGCGTTGACACACTTGTATGCCAAATGTGAAAATCTACCACAAGTATAACAGGCTTTCTTAGAAACATTCTTAGGTCTAGAAGCAAAGAAACCTGTTCCATGATTGTTAACTTGGCTCTTGGGTGACCTATTATTTCTATACATCTCTGCATATTTAATGGTAGGTCTTTTAACAGTGTTGGAGCCTAGGTCAACAGCTTTACCAGTAACTGGGTGAGTAACCTTAATGGGTGGGGATTCAATGGGACTTTCACACAGCAAACCTCCCTTAACAAATAAAGTAGGGTTAGCTTTCTTCCACTCATTTAGGTCAGTCAGTTTTTGTTGATACTCTTCTACTGGGGTGACAACTCTTGGTGGAGGAATAAATTCCTCTTCTTGGCATTCTGGAATACCAGTCCAAGATAAATCCTTTCTAAGGACACCATAGAAGTCACCAGCTGGTGGTGGAACCAGAGAGTAATCATTCTCATTCATCCCAAGCCCAGTCATATCCTTAGGATCTCTTTGTTTAGCTACACAGTCTCCTAGGGCTTGGGTGGCTCTATCAAATCTTTGAATCTTGATGTCAACATTATCTTTATTCTTAATGGCCTCATCTAACTTAGCCTGTAGGTCTTTATTGACCTTTGACATGATATTTCTAATATCCATACTACCCTCTAGCTCATGTTTTAAGATATTTATCTTATCTTTTAAATCAAATTCCATTTTCTTGTATTCAGAAACGGTTTTCTCAGTTTCAGTAAGAGCTAGTTGGTAATTGGATAATTTACACCTTTCAGTGCTCATATCCTCTTTTAGTTTTAACACTTCTTTGTTAAGTCTGTCAGTGTTTAACCTACAACCTTTGCTACAAAAAGCATCATCATATACCTCATTATCAGATGAAGAGGAGGAGTGTGCCATAAGAGCATATTCAACATGCTCTTCTTCTTCAATGTCAGCAATCAAAGCTTTGTCCTCTTCAGCATCCTTAGCCAGATAGCTCCAATCCCATCCAGTACCATCAATTCCTTGAACTGCAACCATGGCTTTGGAGTCTTGAGCTTTAACAACTTGACTTGAGGGTTTGCCAGCATCAGATCTTCTAGGAGATCTGCATTCCCTCATGAAGTGCCCCATGCGATGACAGTTGTAGCACTCAACTTTGGATTTATCAAATCCAGCAGTGTCTTTAGCATTGAAGGTCATCTTCTTCTTGAACCTCCTATTCCACCTATTTGCTCTTATACTAGCAAGAGCCATGTTCCACTTGATGTCCATCTCTTCCAAGTGTTCATCACTTATCTGCTCAAGGTCCTCATATGTAATCACTGAACCATTGGGCAAAGAAGCAATGTAAGCACAAACAGTATCCAAATCCAAGCCAGCAGGTTTAACTCTTGGTGAGTCATTCATGAATGTGTCAGCGTCTGAAAAGGAGACGTTGACAGGACTTGTTCCAGCGCTGACAAATGGTGATCCAGTAACTGGATGCATAAAAGAGTCCTGCTGATTGAATTGACCTTCACTATGAGAAAAGAAGGCCATGTTGCTGGTGCTAGCTTTGCTTGAAAGAGTTTCATCTTCCAACAATCTTAGTTTGTTGTAGATGTCATCAAACGAAGAGCTCTTGTGAGTATTATTGGCAAGAATAGATCTTGCCTCAATCTTCCATGTCTCACCAAGACTTTTCAGAAAAGTAGCATTGATGTCAATATCACCAACTTGTGTCCCCATGAAGGACAATTTGCTTGTGATGTCAAGCAATCTGCTTCTCACACTACTCAGTTTCTCATTGGGCTGAGCTTTGGAGACAGCATAATCATGCAGAAGTTGCTTTTTCTTTTCTTCCTTAGTTTCTGCATTACCACCATATGCAACTTCAATTGCTTCCCAAAGATCCTTAGCATATTCATAGCTTCTATATTTGTGCTGATTTTCTTGTCCCAGAGACACTTTCAGAATATTTAGGGCTTTCATGTCAGCCCTTTTCTTTGCAATATCTTCAGCACTTACAGCTCTACCATCTCCAGGTTTTTCTTTCTTATCTTCATCAGGACATCCTTCAACAGCTGTTCTTGTCGCAATGGCATTCAGAATCTTTTGAGCTTTATTAAATGAGTTTCCATATTCAATAATGTCCCAGAGTGTGTAGTCAAAGATCCCTAGATATTGTTCAAAGTTAAACCTCCATAAGTCAAAGTTGGTTGCATCAAGCATGGGAATCTTGATGTTTGGTAAGGATGAAGAGGAGGACATGATGTTTGCTTCAGACATGATGTTTTTAGGGTTTTGAGAAAATTAGGGTTTTGGTGTTTGTATATCGTTCTGGTGTTCTTCAAAGATCAAAAGTTCCTCAACAAGCTCTGATACCACTTGTTGATCCCAAACTTAGATCGATTAGCTTTGTGTATACGAGATTAGATCAAGTATAACACATAGAGAAACCTTTGTTATATGCTTTGTGAATCTAAGTATTATGCGGAATTTAATACTTAAACAAGAACACAAGATGTAAACAATACTTTCACTTTGATTATCAATGTCGAACTTGCTTACAATGAAAGATGTTTACGAATGAAAAACTTAATGAAAACTTGATACAAAACATTAACCTAAAGGCCTTCTTTTATAGACTAAGAAGCCTTGTACAATAAGCTACGTATCAACTATTCTAGGTAAAGATAAACATAGAAAATACATTGTCGTTTCTATCCTTACTAGAAGTATTCTAGAACATAATAAACGTGTAGCTCACATCTTCCATCAGTGCTTGTCTTCAATCTGTCAACGCTTGACTTTAACTTGTCAACGCTTAAGCTGTCAGCGCTCACTTTGCTCTTGTCAACGCTTGAGTTGTTCTTGTCAGCGTTCAAGTGATCTGGCCTTAATTTATTCCCAACATTTACGTGAGCCTCGATCGTTTGCTTGAAGAGTTTTTCACGAATCCATGACATATCCTTTATTGTTCTAACAATTATCTTTTAGCATAATTCATAAACGGCTTTAGATATATTGTTGATCACCCTTTCCATGCTAGATCCTAAGCATTCGACTTTTCGTCTCTAGTATGGGGGTACTCCACCTTTAGACTCAAAACATTGAGGACAGTGTTTAATTTTAGTATGGGGGGTGAATAGATACTTGCTTTTCTACGCCCTCACATTTTCCATCTTTTATCGTTTTGTTTTATTTTGTTGCTAATAAGGCTTAAAATGGCCAAATTTTAAAATTTTTCTTAGTTTTCATAAGTGTTTTTAAGACAAGAATGTATATTTTCCAATGGTTAGAATAAGAGCTAATTTTTGACTTGATGAGCATTTGGAGCTCTTTGCATTCTTTAACCCGCTTGAATCAAGTTTTGCTAGACTTTTATATAGGGAACTTTAAAACGCGAAAGTCTTAGCTCATACGGGTTAAGAACAAGAACTTTTCGCAAGTTACTATAATTGATCCTAGAAAGTTACTTATCAAGGGATCTTTAAAATACATTCTCTAAACTTGAAAAAGTCTAAGAAAGTGTAAGATCCTATAGGTGACTTGAAAACCCAAAACTTCGATTTGATATAGTCTTAATGAAAGCTAATCCAAATTTGGCTTAATTTTGACTTGCACGGCTAAGTATTCACGAGTCTCTTTAATTAGAGGTCTTTAAATAGTGAAGAACGAGAAGTGATAGAGTTAGACAAGTGATCATGCTAAACGTAGAACATGTAAATGTTCGTTCAAAAACTCATATGTTTTTAATTGTGGCTCTTTCTCCAATAAGTTCAATGCATTAGGAATAAAATAGTTGCAATAAGTAAGGTCGTACGATATGAAAGGTTACTTAGCTTCTAGCCCAAGATCGTTTAAAAGTTGCTCGTGGTTGAATAGAGTTCATAGCCAAGGCATAACTTATTGAAGTGGGATGTGAAGATTGGTGAAGATCCAAAAAGGCCCTAACAAGGCATGAGGACTTTATTATGTTGCTAAAGATCCAAGATGATGTGAAGTATCATTATTCCAAAATCAATATGAAGGATCAAGACACACGACAAAATGTAATTACTCCCTAAATATCATGGAGAAAGTCTATCCAAAAAGACCCTAACAAGGTATGAGGATAAATATATCTAAGTCCGAAAAGGAGGCGGATCGTTGTAAATCAAAATCCAAAATAAAGATTGAAGAAAAATGATGAAGTCGTGGTCCAAGTATGAAGAATCTCTCAATAATGTCAAGTGAAGAAATTACAAAATATGAAGAGAAGACCATAATTTCAAGAACGTCTTCTGAAGATTCGAAGTATGAAGTACATGCCAAATATCGGTCCGAGAAAGGTCTCAAATCGTGAAACGAGTTATGCCAAGATATGAACTTAAGGAGATACACGAGAAGCCGTTTTAAAAGATTTTGTCCTTTAGCTAACTATCGATTAAATCGTGCTACTTTACTTTTTGACTAATAAATACTCAAATAAGTCAATATGAATCACTTGTGATCCATGACAAATAGTTAAAAAATTCTAGAAACCTTTTCTTTTCATAATAACCATGATTACGGGGAGAAAAAGTATTACACAATTTGGACGTATGAGTAGTGTTAGCATTGTGACTTGTACCAACAATGATATCGTTTTTGCACTTAGCATGGAATGTATGACAATCAAGGATGACGAACTTTACTCTATGAAACATTCACTTGTTTCTTTTCACTGACCCTAAAAGTCACTTTCGTGATGAAAATCATACATTATGTCTTTTGCACATCTTCGTAGTATTGTTGCAAGTTTTACTTTTTAATAAAGGTTAATAAAATTGAATTTTGGAGATGCTTAGATACTTTATTCTAGCATTACGTGAGGGCACGACAATGGTTAAGTATGGGGGAGTGATGAGATGGCATTTATACATGATATCATCGTTCTTTTCGGGCTTTAAATGCATAAAATGTCATCAAAATACCATATATATGCTTGTGTTTGTTTACTTGTGTATTTTAAGTATGGATATCGTGAAAAAGACAAAAGATCACAAGAAAAAAGGAAAAACGAACACGAGAAACAAAGCCGCACAATGAACCGGGCCCTAATTTGTGATTTATCAAAGAAAAACCCTTGAAGACTTGAAGATGTACAAGATTTACCCATCATTTATGAAGAAATGACACGTAATAACCTTGTATATTCATAAATACAAGTTTGGTCCCTTAAGTTTGTCAAAATGACAAAAAGATCCTTCATCTTTGAAGAATTGGCAAATTTAGTCCCTCAACAAATCTAAATTGTCAACAATGGTCCTTCATGAAGTAAAAGATCCAAAGAAGACCTTCAAGTTCAAGAATATTACACATTTGGTCCTTGATTTATGATTTAAAACACAAAAGGACTGAAATTGTAATTAGACCAAAGTTATAAAAACCCTAAAACCTTTTTCCTAAACTTTTTGTGGGCAATGTCTAAATTCAAAAACTTCAAATACAAAGGGAGTCATTTTTGTTGGCTGAAAAACATGTTTTACACCTTTTGCCAAAATACAAGGGCCACTTGTGTCATTCTGAAAGTTAAAACACAATAAACACGCGCCAAACACTTAACCTCCACTGATTTTGGATCAAACGTGGCACTGTTCACACGTGTGAAACCCAGGATTAACTTTTTACCATCAAAGGGGTTTTAAAAAATACTTTTACCAAATAATAATTCACCTTCCCACGAATCATTCTCATGCCTAAACTCACACATCCACTCACCTAAATGACCCCACACTCAACCTCCTCCACCTATCATGTGACACCCTCCTCTCCAAGCAAAGACACGTGGCCAAATCAACTGCAAATACTCTTTACTTGGCCCAAAGCAAAAATGAACGTCTCTGATTCATTTGGACAACTCACAAACATCAAACGCCATCAAGCACTCAAGGGCATATTTAAGATTTCATAGCTAGGGTTTCTCCTGTATTTTCCATTCTAGAATCGTCCTAAGTAGTCTATAAAAGGAGCCTCAACATGTGAGTAGCCCTTTGTTCCATATTATAGCTTAAATCTTTGTAATTCCTTTTTATGAAATAAAATTTGGTATTTTCTGAAAAATTGTAATTCCTTTTTGTTTTTATAAAAGTTTGGTGTTTGATAAGCTAAAGTCTGAGTTCCATTTATATATTGGTTGAGTTTTGAGGAAAGGTTTTAAGGTTTAAAACCATTGTTTTCAAAAATCAGTCATAATCTGTTATTATTGTTCATCCTTGTGTTTGTTGAATCTTAGCAGGTACAAGGAAGCTGGTGCTTGTTTAGCTAGCACCTAAGCTCACACAATCCAAGGCATGGATGTGTGTCTTGGAGGTTCAATTCTCTAAACTTTTTCATTTTTCTAAATTTGTCATGTTTTAAGGTGAATCTGAGATTTATTGCTTGATTATGTGTTTTGTGATTGAATCTTGTTTATCTGAGGTTGTTTGCTGTTACTGAATTGATTTGAGCCTGGTTTGTGGGTTGAATCACACATATCCTTTGAAAAAATGTTAAACCAGTTTATTAAGGGGTATTTGGGTTAACTGCATAAGCTGAGTTTTGAGTTGATTTGAGTAAGTGTTGTTTTGTGTATTGTGTTTGTGCTTGATCTATTGGTGCTATTGGACATTTATCTGCAAGTTTTGAGGTTCTAATCACCATAATCCAACATAAGGCCATAAAATCTGGTTAACTTGTTGTTTTTGACTAAAATTTTGGAGACACCTAGATCTAAGGGTAGACTAGGGTTAACAAGTGCTAAATATTAGTTAATACCACCAGGGTAAGGATTAGGGTAAGGATTAGGGTTTTACAAGAGATAATAACAAATAAACAAGTAAATCTTCTATTTAAATAAACTTATGCAGAATATATCTTGCATGTTTATCTAAATAGAAGCTTCCATAAGCTTCTTTGTCTACGTTTCTATCAATGCTTACATTGTACATGACAATGCTTGGATTGTACATGACAATGCTTGAGCCATCAACGCTTAGATTGCTCTTGACAACGCTTAGACAATATCTTCATGTTTTCATCGTTTTTGAGTTTCTGCCACATCAACTTTTTGACCCAACAATCTTCCCCTAGTTGATGTTGGCAAAACTCTTTGTGTATCTCTTGTAAGTTGTACATGATCTTCAGATTGCTTCCCCTCAAGTGTAGCATGTGTATCTTCCCCTTTTTGTCACATCAACAGGGAAGTAAACAATGTATGCAATATTTGAAGATTCTCCAAATGTAGCTCTATGTAATGATCTTGAAGAAAAATAAATAAAGTATTCTTGATGTAGAAGTAGAATAACCCAACCTTGTGTTCCATGTCTTGTACTATCCACGTGATGAAGAACTTATACCTATAGCAAATTATAAGTAGACCTCGATCCCTTGTCAATATTCTCATCCTTTGTGAGACACTGAGCACGATAATGTAACTCATTTAAGTGTTATGACAAGCCTTCATCACCAACCATGTAAAGCACGAACAAGTTACCTTAAAAGTCAATGACTGGGAGTTCACGACTTTAAGATATGATAGAACACAAACTCGCGAAAATCTTCTTCAATCATCAAACTTACCATAAGAATTCTTCCCCTTAAGTCAACACCTCTTCATGACGAATTTAATGAAATAACATCTTCATACCATATGTAAAAGTGTTACTACAGATAACTCTTTTACAAGGCTATCCAGATTACATAGTTTAAAATATCCATCAAATTCTCACGAATAGTTGCTAACTCGCATTAAGATCATTAATCCCTTTTAAAAATATCCGAGCCATAAATATCAACTTGATATTCTAAATAAAAACAGAGATTCCATGTACATTCGTGTGTAATTTCCAACGTACCAATTTTCTTAACAGCAGCTATCCTTGTGTTATCCAATATCCTTCTTTATCCAATATCTTGGTCAGATGTATTGTCCGATATCAGACAATACCTATCAGCGTTTGGATTAACATATATCGGACAACACTGTCAACGCTGTCAGCTTTTGACTTATTCTGTCAGCGTCAAAATAAAACATGTCAGTGTCTCCATCTTCCTGTCAGCGTTTGAGCTAAACTTTTCTTAGTTTAACGTAGGAAGCTAAGTGTATGTTTCCATATAAACATAAGTCTTTTTATATGAAATACTTTAACTGCTAGCCCACGTCCAAAATAAATAGGGATATCTTTTACTCCCTAGATTCGTGGGTCAAACCTGCTTCCAATATTCACACATCCCCTAATAACCAGGTACCAAATATTCACGTGACACGTCTTCATTGATTGACTAAATCAATCAAATATTATGCCCATAATATCATGCCAGATTTATAGGAGTTTCCATGATAAATTTATCAACACATACGTCTGATCATTAACACTCTGTTCTCCAGTTTTTTTTAAAAGAATAGAAAAGAAAGGGATGGGAAATTACAAATTTTTGGTGTTCTCAAGATTTTTATAAGAAGGAAAGACAAGGGACAAGAATGGAAGAGGAAAGGAAAGTATGCCTTTTTTGTGTAAATTCGTTCTGTCCAATTTTGGGATGATTAGGAAGGGAAGTGGGTTACCAACATCATGGGCTCATGTAAAATTACAAATATATCCCCATTTGATAACTCACGTCTCATAATATTTGACCTAGTTTTCACCTGTATCATCCACAACTATTATCTTTTGTGCCGGCCTGCGTTTTTACCTCCATACCAGGTAAGTTTAGTTCTTCAATCTTATCTGTAACGTACGTTGTGTTATCATGTTAGATTGTAGTATTATGTTATGTGTAATTTTTGTCATCATGTTCATATTGTGGTCTTATTATAAAATGTTTTTTCATCATGTTTATATTGTAGTGTAACGTTGTTGTATCATGTGTTATCATGACAGATTGTGGTATCATGTTCTTATATCATGATATATTGTCATCATTTTTATATTGTAGTATTAAGTTTAGTTATCGAATCATATGTAGTATTATGTTATCAGGTAAGTTTAGTTCTTGAATCTTATGTGTAACTTTCGATCATGCCTTCTTTTGATACTCGATAATGCCTTTTCGATCAAGGATTTTATGCTGCCAAAGTCGTGTCACTGTCTTCATTAGCGTGGTCATAGTTCTTTAATACTCGATGAGGATTTTGTTGCTGCCATTGTCATCAAAGCTGCATAATAAAACTTTCGATCAAGGCTTGGTTTGATATTCGATAAAGCCATTGTCACGTGACTGCCTTTTCGATCTAGGGGCCAAAATAGAACGCCTTATAAGTGATAAAATAGTCTATTTTTTGATCCAAAAGGTTCAATCATGTTGGCCGTTCTAACATTCTTTTAAAAAACGAATGAATTTGACAAAAAATATGTTACTAACATACATAAACAAAAATGTACATATATAATTATCAAAAGTTGCATGAGGTTTAATGTTATAAACTGAGCCATATTTAATCCTATCTTTGATACTAGGTACTATGTTATGACATTGATTCACATGTGAATTTTTTCTTCTGAACCAACATTCAGACCCACTTTATAGAAAATTGCAACCTACACATCTATGTATGACCTATGTTATATATGATAAAATAATGAACAAAAAGCAACCAAAAATTAGAATCTGGTTTGATTTGGGTAATGTTTTAGTCTGTGTATTTATTATGTATGGAATGAGACTTTCTGTAAGTAGCATCTAATTAGAAGATGATCATCTATGTTGTTTAGGACCTGCATATAGTTATTGGTTTAGGACTTATAATTATTATCTATTTTGTTTAGAACTTTATGTAAGTAGCATCTAGTTATTGGCTTAGGACTTACAAATAATTAAACAGATCATGCTAAGTTATATATATTATACATTTAATGTAGTGATTACAAAATTACAAAATGGATGCGGATGAGCTATATCGTATTGCGAGAATTCAACAATTAGCCGTAATTCACGTTGTTTGTTTAGTTGTCGCTTATATCGCACGCAGACGATCTCAAAAAAGAAAATGATTGAATTTACCTTCCCAAGAAATAATGTTGCATAGACAAGCAGTACGAGAAGAGATGTTGCAAGACCTAGCAACAAATAACAATTGTCGTAAAATAATTCGTATGAGTTTGGATGCTTTTAAGATATTGTGTCAAAAGTTAGAAAATGAATGTGGTCTTCGTCCAACACAACGTATGTCTGTTGAGGAACAAGTTGCTAGATTTTTGCATATCGTAGGAAACGATTTTAGAACCCGTTTTGTCTCTTGGTTATATCGTCGGTCCGTATCAGCTACTAGTAGACATTTTCATAGAGTTCTCAATGCAATAATATCTCTAGAAGACCAATATTTCAAGCAACCCACTGGAGATATAGTTCAAAAGGAAATCCAAGATAAACCAAGATTTTATCCTTTTTTCAAAGATTGTATAGGGGCGATTGATGGAACACATGTTCGGGTGAGAGTGCCTAATAGAGATGCCCCTAGATATCATGGTCGTAAAGGATACCCAACAATCAACGTATTAGTTGCTTCTACTTTTGATTTGAAGTTCACTTATGTTTTAAGTGGGTGGGAAGGCACCGCGTCAGACTCGAGGATAATAAAAGATGCACTCACTAGAGATGATAAGCTAATTATCCCTGATGGTAAATACTATCTAGTTGACGGTGGTATACCCCATAAAAGTATACTTATAGCACCATATAGGGGTGTTAGATATCATCTCAAAGAGTACTCATCTCGTGCACCTCAAAATCCACGAGAATTGTTTAACCTTCGGCATTCATCACTGCGAAACACTATTGAACGAGCATTTGGTGTATTGAAGAAAAGGTTTCCTATAATTAGAAGTGCAACAGAACCATTCTACTCATGCGATACACAATCAAACATATTCTTGGCATGTTGTATATTGCATAACTTTTTACTTGAGGTAGATCGTGACAAAGAACTTGAAGATGAAGTGATACACGACATTTTAGATGCATCACATGATAATATATTGTTTTGTCACACATATTAAATTGATTAGATAACTTTTTGTTTATTATATTCATCATTGTTGGAATATAACTTATCAAGAATTGGTATGCACGATTACTTATTGATGTTTCTAATTTTATTATATAATCACTTACAGTTGATAATATATTGTTTTGTCACACATATTAAATTGATTAAATAATGTTTTTTGTTTGTAATATAGGAACTAACAATGGGAAAATTACCAAATGATGAAGCTACCAAAACTGAAATTGATGAAGATATCATAAAAAGGAGGCGCTTTCGTGGAATGACAAGATGGACGCTGCATTTCTCGCGGCTTTGCTTAAAGAGCAAAATGACGGGAATAGGCCTAACGGGACGTTTACGTCTCGTGCATATAAAAATATAGTGAAGGAATTAAGTGACAAGTTTAATATGCCTATTGAGAAAAAAAATTTGATGAATCGAATTAAAACCCTCAAAAAGTACTTTCACCAGTTCCATGATCTTTTTAAAGGAGTTGCATTGAGTGGCTACTCATGGAACGAAAGTACCAGGTTAATTGAGGCTGAGGATGATGTGTGGGAACAACTAAAGAAGGTATGTTCATTATATTTGTTGTCAAACTAATAATTTTGATTATTTTGTTACTTATTTTTAATGTATAGGTAAAACCCGATGTTTACAAGTTGAAGACAACACCCGTTAACTGTTATGATGAGATGTATGCTTTATGGGCAAAAGATAGAGCTACAGGTACTTGTTCTAATACTGCTAAAGAAAAAAAGAACAAACTAATCAGTGACCAGCAGGCAGAAACAATCGAAGAAGTTTACCACTTGATTGAAAACAACGTGATCAACTTAGATAATATTGACACTAGTGATGACATCTTTGTTACATCACCTACACCACAATCAGATGGTAAGCTTCCAACCAAATCGAAGAGTAAAAAAAGAAAGATTGTTGAAGAGGATTCATCCAACAACGATAAGATTGCTAATTCTCTTGATAATATTGTTCACGCTTTAGATCGAAATTCTAAGGTATTCAAGTTATTTAGAATATTTATTTATAATAGTTTGTTGTTCTTATATATTGTATTAATATTATCGTTATTTACTTGTTATAAGGTACTTGAAAACTCTCGTCCACATTTGTATACTGAAGAAGAAATTTAAAACGAATTGCAACTCATGGATTTTGAAGACGAAGAATTTCACATTGCATATAATTTTTTGCTTGAAAATCCGGTTAAAACACGTGGAATGTTTGGTTGCCCTTTTGCACAAAGATCGTCTTACCTTAAAGCAACCATGCGACAAGCCCGCTCTTGAGACTTTGATACTCGTGGGTGATTTTCACTTTTGTTACTTATGGTATAAGTACTCTTGTTTTAGAGCAAGTTCATTAGAATGCATTGTCGATTTCACGGATTTTTTTCGAACTTAAGCATTTTGTTTATTTCAAAGTAAATCTATGCAAAGACTTGATGTTTTTATTTTATGAGTAATAAATTTGGATAACTTTAGTTCAATATATACTCTCATATATGGTTGTTGCATGGAGAATTTCTTCCTTCTGTTGCAATTTATGTTCAAAGCCAACATGTCTATCTACGTAGCTTATATGGTCCATGGTTCTCATGTTGCTTTGAACTGATTGATTATTTTCTGATAAATTGAGTTAAATGTGGGCATTTGGTTCAGGTTTATGAGAACTTTTTGGATGCAAATGCCTTCTTAAATGGTTATGGTGATTTCATGATTCATGGATTGAAAAAAATGGATTGTTGCCTATACTTTGTTGCCGCTTACAGGTGAAGGAAGCTATGGTACTGTTTATAAAATGTACAGAAGGTCGCCATCAAAACGTCCAAGTTAACTGACAAGAACCACATTGGTACATGAGACTATTATGGCATCTCAAAGAAACATTAGTACTATACATATTATCTCAACCAGATATATGAGAATGGATAAATTTTGAAGCACTCTTTATTTAGTACTATACAAACAAGCTGATCAAATGATATGATTATATGACCATAGAAAATAGGGGTAATTTAGTAATTATGTTCAGTTCCCTTTCTTTTCCTTCCAATCAAAAAATTAAACTAGAGAACATAAATTTATGCATATGCTCCCTTCCTAATTTGATACCATCCCTTTCCCTTCCTGTCCCCTCCCTTTCTATTCTTTTAAAAAAGAACTCGAGAACAGAGTGTAAAAGACCAACAGACTCATGAAATGGAAACTCACGTGAACTTGTTTTTCTGCCTGGGACCCACATGAACAACATTCTTTCTTTGAAGACGCATCTTTTCTTTTGCTGCCCAAATAGTTTCATAAGGTAGCAGCTCAATCCTCTTGACCTTATCAAACCAGCAATGTAGCAAGAATATTATACCCACGTCTTTGGCAATATTTAATATATATTGAATATATTAAATAAAAACTTCTGACGACAGCTGTAGACAACACCTCGTGATTTGCTCTTTTTGCATACAATTGCTTTTACTTCCATCAAATATTGGATCTCTTTGAAGACATTAATAAAACCTTCATGACTGTTTACATGAACCTGCTGCACAGATCTAGGGTTTGTCCATAAAACCCTAAAAAAATAAATATCACAGCCATGACCACATGCTGCCTTCTTTGATCGAATCTTAGAGTATATGCGTATACTGACCATGATCCCTGCTACTGAATTAATAAGGACTAATTTAGGGTTTGAGAAAAACCCTAAAAAAGATAAGTAGCATTATCACAGCTATAAACATGGACAATGTCACCACCAGGGCTAGTGTGATCAAACACAACACTTTCGGGCCAGATTTTTGCTTTAAAGTCGAACTAGGGTTTGAAGAAAGCCCTAATTCATGATTTTATGTGAAAAGCAAAAACTCCATATCTCTTATACAGCCAACTTCGGCCTTGAATAACTTCTTCATTAGGATTCAGATCGAAAATCCCTTCGGTGAGATTCTAGACACAAGTGCCAAGAATCTATAGTTGAAAAATCACGAAATCCAACGGTTAACGAAGGAGAGATCGTGTTTTGAACATGGCTGTTCACAAAAAAAACTGCATTCACTCACTGCTGACTTTGACGCTTAATAACTTTTTCCTGGGGATAAAACTCGACAATCCCTCCGGTGGATGTCTAGATATATGTGTATAGAACACACACAAGAAATTTCGTGACGATCCAACGGTCCAATCAAAAGTTATGACCTTCTGAATACTGCTGCGCACACAAAAACGTCCAGAAAAACCCTAGACGGATTTTTCTTCTTTTCACCATACACGAACACCTTGTTGGTCCTAGCATCACGAGCCACGAGGCTCTGATACCAATTGTGGAATCCTAAGATTCACGGATCTTTAATCTACTAGGAATGATCATTGTTCATATGATTAAACAATCAAAGCGGAATTAGAACAACAACCATTAACAAGGTGTTTAGGGCACAATAACATGAATTAAAAACAAATGGATTGTTCATTATATTAATAACAAACAATCACTAGACGTGTATACATTGAATCCCACGTCTAGTCGACACACGCTTTAGGTTTACATTGTGAATGAACTTATGAAAAACCTAATAACCCTTGGTTCCTTTTATAGTGTAAGGATTAGGGTTTTACAAGAGATAATAACAAATAAACAAGTAAATCTTCTATTTAAATAAACTTATGCAGAATATATCTTGCATGTTAAATAGAAGCTTCCATAAGCTTCTTTGTCTACGTTTCTATCAATGCTTACATTGTACATAACAATGCTTGGATTGTACATGACAATGCTTGAGCCATCAACGCTTAGATTGCTCTTGACAACGCTTAGACAATATCTTCATGTTTTCTTCATTTTTGAGTTTCCGCCACATCAACTTTTTGACCCAACACCTTGTTATCCATTCAATCCAACTGGAACTCTCTAAATCTTCAAGTCAAATAGTCAAAGCAGTGGGAACTCCTTTCCCTTGCTGCTAGCCACTACTAGTGTTATTTTGCATTAAGCTTATCAATAAGCTGTTCTAGCTTATTTTAATTAACAAAAACTTTAATTTTGTTACAGGTGCTCATCATTTGACCCATTTGTTCATTCTGGAGCATTTGGGTGGTTGACTTTAAGGTTTGACTAGAAAACCAACTCCATTGACTTTTACATAAGTGCTTATTGACTTATTCAGCTTATTTGGCTTAGCTTATTGAACTTTTCTTGATTGATTTGGCTTATTTAAGTCATTTATAGTTTTTTGCAAGTTGAATCAAGGTCTGAGGTGGTTTAGAACTCCAAGTCGACTATTTTGTCTTTTAGTGGATTTTTACTTTGCTTATTTCTGGCTTATTGGTTGAGCTTTTTGAAAACTTCTTTTCCCAGATCTCTTAGGCATCTCAAAAGAAGGTTGTGTGTTAAATTAGAACTTATGGCATTGGTTTATAGCTTAATGGGCCAAAAAGCCCATTAAGAATAAGATGTTGTTCATTTAAGCTGTGATAAGCTCACATTCAGCTTTTGGGCCTTCAGACTTTTGTGTTTAGATATGAATTTTAAGCTAGACTAGTGATTTTCAGCTTATTTGGTTGACTTTGAACTTTTTGGGCCAAAAAGCCTATTTACTTAGACTATTTTTTTATTTTAGCCCATTTGGGGGCCCAATAGGGGTATTTTGGTAATTCACTTTCATTTTCTTATTATTTAGATTAGAATAAACTAGTTTGCAAGTTTTTAGAAATTTTTATAATTTTTGGATTTTTAATATTATTTTAATATTATTTTATTATTAAATTTCATTTTTAATATTTTTGCAACTTTTATATTTTTCCTAGGTCAAATACATTAAGTTAGGATTTTTAAAACTCTTAGATTAATTTTCTCATCATTTTATTAATTTTTAGAATTATTTTAATATTTTAATAGTTTTTAATCATTTAAAAATAGTTTTCTTTAGTTTAAAATTTCATAAAAATAGTTTTTGTCTTATTAAGTCATTTTAGAGTTTTACAAAGTGAAAAATCTTGATTTGGGCTTTTTATTAATTATTTGTATTTCTATGGCTTTAATTAGCATTTAAAAATTAATATTTATTTAATTAAAAGGTTTAAAAAAGTTTTAATCATTTGTAAACTCTTAGTTTATTTTTATGGATTTTTGGTAAATTTTTTGGGAATTTTTAGAATTAATTTTTATTTTGTCACTTTTTACGATTTTTAATTTTGTCATCATAGTGTAATTTTAACGTATCCGTCATTCTGTCTTCTCATCCTTTCTTTCTCAATGTGAATCTCAAGTAGTTAACATTTTATTCACACACAAATACATCCTTGGGAAACAAACTTTCACCTTTGGGTCATTAGTACACGGTTTTCCTAAACCGTCGTATTTAATACTTACCACTTTTACGCCTTTTCCCTAAAAGGTCGTATGATACCAATAAACATCACAAACATAAAATTATAAGAATATTTCATATAAATTTGGTTATAAATTTTGATTATGTAATGTATAAGAAGATTTACATGTTGTTTTTTAGATTATACAAAATATAACCTATAAATTTGTAGTTTTTTAGTTTGTCGTTCGAGAAAAAGTAAGATCGGATCGTAGTAGATCCTAGGATCCTATGATTAAGATCAGGATCCTATAAGATCTTAAGCATGAAAAGATCCTACGTAAGATCTGGATCGTTTTTGCTTTGCAGTATCGTAAAATCGTAAGATCAAGATCGGGATCTTGACAACCTTGAGTGAAACTTGTAAATGATTTACATTACTAAATTCTTTGACTTGAGATGCAAGCAGGTCTTATATATGTAGATGATACTTTTTGTTATAGGTGTAACACTATCCTGAACAAGGTAGTAATAAAGGCTATAATCATTTGTATCTTGAAGCATGTTAGAGGCACGTGTAGTCAAGATAGAATTGGTCCTTCAACTAGGTTTAATGCTACTGGGCCCCTCGTTTATTTAATCAGATGTGTGTACGGCCGTACCCAATGGTAATCTAGATTTGTCTCGATTAGATTGGTAATCTTGATTTTGCAAATGAAGTCTAGCTCAGTTGGATTGATGCATTTGGTTATAGTCTTCATGTGGGGGAGGTCAGGGGTTCGACTCCTGTCATTCCCCATATGGGGGATTTTCCCAGAATTGGCAGCCGGGTTTGAATCCCATCGCAATGCCTTGAAGCCCCTTTATGGGAAACTGGATGGCTAGCATGGTGGTTGATATTCTCTTCGTGAGATGATTCGAACTCGGGTTGAGAGACTTGGTGCCTCGGTGGCACGCATGATACTCCGCTGCACCAAACTGCCGTTCAAAAAAAAGATTGGTAATCTTGATGTAATAATGTAATACAAGAAACAGAATAGTTAAAATGGAATGCCTTAGATCCATATCCATCATTAACAAGGCATTTGAGAAACAAAGGGATTGTAAATGTTTAAGTCATTTAAATGTACTTTATGGAAAACTAGTTTTTGGATGCATTGGCGTGTTGCTAGACGCTAACCAATGTTATTATATTATATTATTGTGCATGTCCAAGTGAGAGCTTAAGGAATATGTACATGAAATAATATATGTCCGAAAGTCGTCTCGAGCCTAAAGAGACGCACACGTAAAACATTAAATAATAATAATTAATATTGTATTAATATTAATTATGTGTTATACAAATAAAAAGTAAAAGGAAAGTCGAGAAAAAGAAAACAAGGGATTGTTCCCTTGTTTGTCATAGGCGGCCGACCCAAGGCAATTGGGCTTAGGTTTGGTTTGCTTGGTGATCAAAGAATTAATAGTATATAAGGAGGTATAAGATACCTCATTATTTACAAGTTATCCCTAAATCTTTTCCTTCACTCTTTGGTCTGATCGGTCGAATAAAACCCCTATGGTTGTTCGGTTTTAGTGGTCGACGAAAGAAAGAAACCACAAGGTTTCTTGTTGTTCATTTATTCAAAAAGCATGGTTTATTGGTTGTTCAACACACGTACTAGCATATATATTGCTTGTTAAACGTATTCTGTGCGTATACTTAGAGAGATTATACTTTGATCTTTAATTGGGTTTTCAATTATATTAGTTGTTCGGTAAAGGTGATTTAATATATTGCTAAAAGGTACGCGATTCTTTATCGTTTATGTTAATTACTTATCTATACGTGATCTTAATTATTTTGTTGTGTACTCGTGATTATTAATGTGTTAAATGGTTAAAAGTGTTTATAAATTCCAACACGTATCAAGAAAGGTCTTTATATCTTCAAAACATGTTTTCCAAATAAGACATCCAGGTTCCACATATGTTTTAACTTCAGTAAAAAGCTTCTCTCCATTTCTTCAGATACCATCGGGCTGCCCAAAAATAGCCTTTCAACAAACTGCTGTTTAAAGTACTTCTTAAACACCCGCGCTTTACGGTGGGGTGTTTGTGCACATAATTATAATATGCGATGTTGCTCTTTTTTCGTTAAAATGTTTCATTCATAAATATAGGAAGTCATCATCGAGTGATTAAAAAGTACATGGTTACTATTGGATTATGTACACGTAATAATATATGTCCGGAAATCATCCTGAGCCTATGGAGACGCACGTGTTAATACGTAAAATAATTATACGTTAATATATTAGGCGTAATATATTAATTAGTGATAAGTTATGACGAACGTTAACTAATTAGTTAGTTAACGGGTTTTAACAAACGACTGTTAAATGTTAATTATAAACATTTATATAAAAAAACAAATAAAAGTAGTTTGGAGTTAATTACTTATGGTTTTTGACACAAGATTTGTTGGTTTATAAATCAATATAGGATAACCGACTTTGCATTGTATATGATTTACGATAGAAACCAAAAAGCGAATTGCGACTTGTTGCGACTTGTTGGTTTGGTATCATGCGATCAACAAATACCTCAATTTATTTTGTTTTACTGTTTACTTGATTTAAGAAATCAAGTTTAATTAGTTTATCAGTATTCGTACTAGCATACTTAATTGTTTGCTAAAGAACGTATTGTGTGCGTACTCTTAGTGATATCATTATTTGATCTTTATTGGGTTTTCGGTTATACTAATTGTTCGATAAAGGCGATTTATCCATTGCTAAAAGGTATACAATTCTTTATCATTTATGATAATTACTTGTCTATACATGATCTTATTATTTCGCTGCGTACTCGTGTTATAATGTTAATATGGTTAAGGGTTTTTATAAATTCCAACAGTGGCATCATGAGCTGTTCGTATAGCTTTTAATTACATTAAAAAAACGAAAGAGATAAAATGTGTAAACTTATTATGATGTTGTTTGAATTATTTTAATTGATGATTAGATTTTCAAAAACCTTAATTATGGTTAATAAAATTAATTAGACAAAATCTAAGTTGTATGCAATTTTTGTTGATAAATATGATGTTAATCGTTAATTTTTGGTTATTTATCACATTGTTAATTGTTAAATTTATGGTTCGATCCATGGGAAGCATGCAAGTTTACCATGGATCATGTGTTCTTGATTAATTGTTTTAATTGAAGTCATGTTTGATGTGGTATGTATGAAGTATGTTATTAATTGTTAAATTGGATATATGTTTAGGTTAATGTTTATTTGTTTTGCTTTTGATTATAATTGTTATATATCATGGTTCAAGCAAAGGAATTTTCGAAAATAAAAAATAAATCGGAACAAAACTATATGAAATTTGATTTATTATAATCTTGTTCTTGCACGATCATATGTGGCAACAAATGAGTCACCCTTACATGGTTTTAAATCTAACTCGCGTCGTGATTAGCAAGAATCAAGTTTATAATTTGTTTTCTATTTTAAAGTTGTAAAATTTTATTAATGATGTAATTTGAAAAAGTACTATCTAGTTGCAAGGCTAAGGTTCGGGAAGACTCATCAAGACTTCTGTCTTGTAGATACCATTGCCCTATAATACCTTACTACTTGTAGTCTCCTTATCTTGCATACTGATAGGTGTGAAAACACCCATCCTTTTACCACTTATTTCTGGCTAAAATAAGACCAAAACACGTATTTAATATTATTTGTTTGGAATTATGCGTGGTTTTTGTGTTTATTGTGTTTTCAGAGTCAACCGGATGAATATTGAAGAAAACATGGGATTGCACGGGTTTTATCGAAGAAAAAGACTCAAGACGAAGTCTATTGTCCAAGAGATGCAAAAGATTGGAAGTCAACGGACCTATTTAAAGATTTATCGAAGAAAAGGGCCAAAGACGGAAGATTTATCTATGTCGAAGAACTCAAGTCTATTTAACGAGAGATTAAAAGACGAGTTGGAAATATTCACCGACAAATCTCAAATTCAAAGTCGGAAACGTTTATTTACTTAAGTGACGAGAAGACCAAGAAGAAAGAAGAAAGCCCACTTACAAGCCCACAACAAATCAAGCCCACATCAAACTACTATATAAGCTCTTTCCATCACCAAAAGTTAGCTAGTCATTATTTTTTGTTGTAGTTTTTAAATTCTAGAGAGAGAAAGCTTAACTTTCTCTCACTAGAAAACTTAATCTTTTATCTTTCTTGTTTTCATCCTATTAATCTTGTCTTAATCTTATTAATCTTCATCTTGTCTTAATCTTCATCTTATTAATCTTTCTTGTTAATCTCAATCTTGTTTTCATCATCTTTTTATCAAATTTTTATATAAAGTTCAAGTCTTTTTGATTTTTCGTGACTTTAAGTTGATGTTTTTATAAGTTTTGATCTTCTCCCTAGCTTATTGGTAGCTTATTGGAGTTTTTCTTGGCTTATTGCCCTTGAAAAGTTGTTAAAAAGTTGCCTAAAACCGTCCTTTTACGTTTTCCTATTTTTTAGGAATGTCTGATTCGATTTTGGAATTTTTTATAAAGTTGCGAATTTGAACTTTTCATAAAGTTGCGAATTTGAACTTTTCATAAAGTTGCGAAATTGAACTTTTCATAAAGTTGCGAAATTGAATATTGTCAAAGTTGCGAATTTGATCTTTCAAAAGTTGCGAATTCATTCTTTCTTCAATTGCGAAATTGAACTTGCCCAGTATTGCGAATTTATCCCAATGTTAGGAAATCATGGCCTACGTTGCGAAATCATGGCATCAGCATAATTGCGAATTTGATGTTCATCTTATTGCGAATTTGTTGTTAATTTCGCAAATATTGCGAAATTGTTCTTTGAACTGGCATTGCGAAATCTTGTTTCAGTAAATTGCGAAATCATACTTTTCATTGCGAAATTATTTTCAGTTTTATAAATATTGCGAATTTAATTCTCTTTTGCGAAATTAATTAAGTTTTATTTAAATTTGATTTTTAAATTATTTTTCCCGCCAATTTCTTTAAGTTTCGTTTTACTTATTTGTTTTATTTTTTTTGTAAACTTTATTTTAATTTGTCTTTTCTTAGTTTCTTTTTAAAAGTGTTTATTTTATAATTTTCAATTCTTTACGTTTTATTTTCTTCGTCATTTAATTTTTAAATCATTTAATTTTAGTTTAATCTTTTCTCACTTAATTTTTAATTTCTCAACGACGCTCATTTATTTCTTTATTAGTAGAATAGAAAACTAAATCTCCTATTTGTCACCAAGAACAACTGTTCCACTTTAAGTTGTGATCAATTCGAGGAGATACCGAGATTAATCTAAACCCATAGCAAAACACTAGTATCAAATGGCGCCGCTGTCGGGGAAAAAGAATTTTAAGTGTAGGGGTATTTTTTTTTTAAACTCATAGCAAAACACTAGTATTTAGGAAGCCGCGAATGGTATAGGGTTTGAATGATTTTAGTAATTCTTTAATCTTTTTTCGTGATAAAATTAAACTTCTTTAAATAGAAAACATGTTGAATCGACATTTTTTTATGATATCACTATTTATACTGTAACAACCTACTTTGACAAGGTGGTTGTTATGTCATAATCATGGCATGTCATCAAAGCATAATAAAGGCATAATGTCATAAAGACATAAAAGACCAACAGAAAAGCCGGAATAAAATATCGGCACTCCACATAAACTCAACATAAATACGAATAAAAGAAGGCTAAAGGACAAAACATATGTCAAACCAAATCATACGTATTAAAATGCATAAGGGAAGAAAACTAAGGTAGCTCTCATCCTAAGCACATACTCGCGATGCCCAATAGCGTCCTTCGGTACCTGTCGTAAGAGACATGAAAAAAGAAGATACGGCTGAGCAATACGCTCAGTGAACGGATATAATGACATGATAAGAATAACTGAAAATGAATAATAAACAATGAAAACAACGGAAATGAATATCTATGTCCTAAGGAAAACCTGGAAGATAATTTATGAATATGAAAGATGACTGAAATGTCATACGTTTTACATGTAATATAATTAAATTCCCACGAGTTCATATAAGTCATAACATATTATCAACTTGTGCATGAATACATAGAGGGGTGACCTCGTCATGCTATTAGAGGGGTGACCTCTAATAAATAATAATATGGGTGGAAGGATCAGCTCCAATGTGGTGGAGTGTAGAGCACACACTAACCAATCACCTTGTACGTGTAAACCTGAAACTAGGATGCACCTATACGCCCCACAAATAATAATAATGGCCAAAATGTAACGTGGAGGGACGCCGCGAGAAATCACTCTCGTCATGAAAGAGTCATGACACAGGTGCCTCATGTGTCATGGTTATGGTACCTCCATAACTAGGTGGTCATGTAAGTCATGGTCATGCATATATACATAGCTCGGACAATTTAAAATGATAGCATGGCAAACAATGAAAAGTTTTTATGTTTTGAAACTGGGGAAGACAGATGGCATAGCAAACGGGGAATCCTAATCATGCATAGAAAAGATGTCCTTACTGAAGGACGGAATATCCGTACCTTATGTCCAGTAATCGGCAAAAGAGATGAACGACCAAAAAGTACTACTCCGACTTCACGTAAGCTACATGCTACAGGACGTGTATGAGTTGCTTGTTCATAGTATAAGTTACTTGTTCATAGCTTAAATTACTTGTTCACGGTTTATCGTGTCTTTCTTAATGTTATACATTTCATGTGTTCTTGATTAATGTATTACATGTTTCTTGTGTAATTATACTTGGTATTTCCATAATTAGTAACTTTCCAAAAAATAGTAGGTTTCTATATATAGTAACTTTCCAAAAATAGCAGGTTTCTATATATAGTAACTTTCTAAAAAAAGCAGGTTTCCATATATAGTAACTTCCCAAAAATAGTAAGTTTTCATAAATAGTAAGTTTCTGAAATAGTAAGTTTCTATAAATAATAATAAGCTCGTTTAATATACTTAATAATTTACCTTGTTCATTGAATAAGCTGATTATATAAGCCATGGTTTAATAAGCACATTAAATAAGCTAATTCTTATAAGTCACAAAGTATTAAGCCATGGTTAATTATAACTATTATATTAATAAGTCATGATTTAAATAAGTCAAATATTAATAAAGTCCATCTTAATAATTAACTTTATATGTCAAGAAATTAATAATTAATTACTAATTAATAATATGTCATTGATATTATAATTTAATTATAAGTAATAATATGTCATGGATTATAATTAATCATAAATTAAGCTTTAAACTTGATAAGCCCTTTAATTGAATCTAAAATAAGCTGAATCGAACCGATTCATAGTAAGTCCATAATTTAATTAACCGGTTCACTAAGCCGAAGTATCGATAAGTTCATGTACATAAGCTGAAACTTAATAAGCCAATTTTAATAAGCCAAAAATTAATAAGCCAATTTAATATAAACCGAAAACTATTTAAGCCAATTTTAATGTAAGCCTAAATAATAAGCCGATTTCTAATAAGCCAAAACTATAAAATGATAGGTTCAATTTGTTTTACCATAAAATCTTTAAATAGCATGTCTTTTTTTTTGTATATAGATGCATCATTTACACTTAGTTATCATATATAGATATCTCGTGCATAATACTATACCTTATTTCCTTATTGACGTTAGTTATTAGTTTGGCATCAAAACTTATATGATATGGCAAAGGTTACTAAAGATTATTACCTCAAAGATCATGAATGGATCAAAACACAAACAGTAACACAACATTGACATCAGGATCTAACGTGACCGATCGAACTCACACTCAGACGTATATGAACCAATAAAATACCAATCATGACCCATAAGCTTAGTCCCGCATGAATTCGAACTGAACTCAAACATTAATCACGACAGGGAACAAGATCGAACTAGAACAAACAAAATCAACTTTAAAGACGTAACCACTTATGCGAACAGAACCCGAACGATCGATGTCGATGTGAGCCCGAACTTAATGTTTTTCTCGCACCACATAATAAATGTGGAGTTTCAGGAAAGACTATAAGGAATATGTAGTTTATATGAGATTTCTTGTCTAAGCAAACTTGATTGTGATTCTGTGAGGCTATGCATAAGTTAAATGTTGATATAAGTTTCAAAACGTACTAACCATCGTGATTATAGGGATTGGAGTTATAACTCTCTTCACATTACATTCGTTACGAATTTTATAAATAATTTTGGGCCAAGAAATTCGGAATACTCGGCGTTATTTTGAGCCACTTTGCCGTAATAAGCGAGAATTTGAGAGAAAATATTTATGACCATATAATTCTGATGTATAATTCTTAAATTTACTTCAATATGTAAACGTTTGGAATCTGACTTGTTACAATGAAATGTGTTAGGGAATTTTGTTAGTTAGTTTCTTAGTGGGCAGGGCCTTGGGCCTTTATTAATTTATAAGACTTAGGTTAATTAGAAAGCCTGTGTTATTATTCTATGACATAAATTTGGTGTTCTCTGTGTTCATGAATTCGTAAATTTTATATTTTGTAATATAACTTGTCGTTTCGTATATATATACGTAATTACTTGTCGTGCCTTAATTAAATACTTTTCGTGTTGTAAATAAAATATACGTCATTACTTGTCTTCAACTTATGATTTTTAATTCCGTGTCATATCTTGTCATGTAGTATTTATTATACGTATTTACTTGTATCTTGTCGTGTCATATATATTATACGTATTTACTTATCGTGCATTTATTTATTATTAAAAGTTTTAATTTAATGCTATTTTAAGCGGGTTTTACAACTCTTCCTCTCTAAAAAGAATAATTCATCCTCGAATTAGAAACATGATGTGGCTAAAAAGAACATACTCGGATCATGGAAGGAATGAGGATAAGAAGTCCGGATTGACTCCTCCATTTCCCAAGTGGCTTCCCGCTCGGGATGGTTCCTCCAAAGGATCTTGACAAATGGAATTGTCTTTTTCCTCATGACCCGATCTTGACGATTAGAATAGATTCTGGTTACTCAACATAAAATAGACCCTCACGAATCTGATCGAGTGGATTCGTGGTAACGTGTATAAGATGGTCCTTGTACCCTCCGGGCAATGATACGAGAGACATATTGTGAGCATGATACGTGAACAATTGTGAACGTGACACGTGAACAATTGTCAAAGTGACACGCGAACATATGGTGAACGTGATACGTGAAACGTATCGTGAACGTGTGATAACTAAGGAGGTAACGCCAGACGATACGATACGAGATGTGAAATGTGACATGAAATGTCTGTCTGAGGATGGAAAGCTGTGCTAAACTTAAGTCTGGTTTCCCACGCTTTCTACAACTCTTTCCAGAACGAGACGTGAACATGGATCATGAGATGAAACGAGAACATGAACGCGAATAAGGTTGTGAACGCGAACGTAAATCTCTATCTGAACTGATCTCTGATAGAGTACCGTGTAATCGTACGATCGCTTGCTGAAATTTTTTGCTAATCGGTTAACTACGTAATCCTTGCGGATGGAAGGAAACGTGCAGACTATGTCAAAATGTCGACAACGACTCAGATAACATCATTCTTCCTCTGAGTCTGTGGTAGTCCGGTAACAAAATCCATGCAGATCATGTCCCACTTCCATTCAGAAATTCCTAATGGCTGTAATAAATCACTAGCACGCTGGTGTTCTATCTTAACCTGCTGGCAGGTTAGACATTTAGATACAAACGCAACTGCATCTTGTTTCATATCGCTTCCCAAAACATGTTTCTTGAGGTCATGATACATTTTTGTTAAATCCGGATGAATAGCAAATGGAGAACTATGAGTCTGAGTCAATAAGACCCCTCTTAGCGTAGGATCCCTTGGAACACATAAACTAGTGTGGGATTCTCTCCCATACGCGTAAGCTTAGTCATGGTAAAGCTAACCGTGAGACTTTCAAAATTTCCGCGGTAGTAACTAACTAAAATCAGAAAACCACGTACTTTAGTCACAGACGTCGGTCTTGGTCATTTGGTGATAGCCTCCACCTTCGTCGGATCTATGGTAATCCCTTCTGTTGAAACAATGTGGCCAAGAAATGCCACCTTACTCAACCAGAATTCAAATTTGGAAAACTTAGCATACAATTTCTCCTGTCGAAGATCTGTAGTACCGTGCGAAGATGATCCTCATGTTCTTCTCTAGACTTTGAGAAGACCAGGATGTAATCAATGAAAACAATGACGAACTTGTCTAAGAGTTCATGGAAACTCGGTTCATCAAGTCCATAAATACAGCTGGAGCATTCTTAAGACCAAAGGCATAGCCACGAATTCGTAATGACCATAACGCGTGCGGAAAGCAGTCTTGTAAATGTCTTGCTCTTTCACTCGCAACTGATAGTAGCCTGATCGTAAATCGATCTTGTAAAAGTGCTTAGCACCCAGTAGTTGATCAAACAAGTCATCAATATGTGGAAGGGGATGACGATTACGAATGATGATCTGTTCAATTTACGGTAGTCGATACAAAATCTCATGCTACCGTCCTTCTTATTTGATAAACAGAACCGGTGCACCCCATGGTGATACACTCGAGCGAATAAAACCTCGTTCCATCAACTCTTGTAGTTGATCCTTCGAATCCTTTAACTCAATGGAAGCCATACGAAAAGGAGCTTTGGAGACAGGTTCAGCTAAGCTCAATGCTAAACTCCACCTCGCAGATAGGAGGTATACCAGAAAGTTCTTCTGGAAAATACGTCCGGAAACTCTAAACAATCAACTGATCATGGATTTATGGAACTTCAGAAATCACGTCATAATTGGTAGCTAGAAAATCTTCGTAGCCATGGGATAATAAAGCACGTGCTTGTAAAGCAACAATAATTTGTACGGATTTTCCCGGTAGAAAACCATGATGAATGTATTCAGGAGCCTGAATATCGCCGAATATAACCTAATATGAATGGCAATCAATCGTAGCACGATGTGCTGCTAACCAGTCTATACTCAGAATCATATCGAACTTGCACAAGTCCAAGGGAAGTTCGTTAGCAGAATGGATCTTGTCGTCAAACTGAAAGGAAATCATTTATACACCTGGGTGGTACGAACGGCGTCTTTCATGGGCGTGGATATATGTAATACATGATCAAGAATAAAGGTTCCATATGAATACATGAAGTAAACGCGGCATATCTCACTTAATGTGTTTCGCCCGTATCAAACAGAGCGAACACTGCGTGTCCAAACATGAACAATACGCCAGTGATGGTTCCTGAAATTTTAGTGGCCTGATGCACACGTGGCACAACAGGATGGGTATACCTCTCGGAGGGTACACTGAATTATTGAGGTTCTGGTTCAGAAGATATACATGAGTCATGTGTCTTGACTCATCTCTTGAGAAAATATATGTGTGACATGTGTCTTGACTGGTGTCTTGTCATGTGTCTTCAGAGAATATACGTGAGACATGTGTCTTGACTGGTGTCTTGACATGTGTGTTCAGAAATATATGTGAGACATGCATCTTGACGTGTGTCTTGACATGAGTCTTGAGATGTGAAAACGAATAAAGTTGAAAATTTTGGTTATAATACCAGAATTGGCGGATCGGTTGGACTGCTTACCCCTGTATTTCTAGTCACGTCCATTACTGGAGTTTTTGTTGTTATTTCCAGAGTAGTTGTTGTCATGGTAGTTGTCACTATCGCCTTGCCTGTCAGCTCCATGACGGTCATTATTCTGACCGTGATTCATATAACTATTCTGTTGAGTGGCCGGCTAGTACCGGTTCCCACTCTTATGCCTGAAAAGATAACTGAGTGACGCGTGACATATAACTAAGAAGGTAAGCACATGGGATGGGATGGAAACGTCTGGTGGATGAAGTATATTTCTCGTCTGTCGCTCCGGTCCAACGTACTCATCTCTGTTCTGTAGAATCTCCAAGCCGCGAGCAGCATCATCAACTTGAGAAACATTGGTAAGTGGAATACGCCTGAGATGATCGATACGGGTGTCAACCATCTGACATGATCAAATCAAGGTAAATGATTAAACGGTTTAAAGACTACACTTAAGGGAACAACATGATAGCCCAGCTAATCTAGCGTAGGCATAACTTCGCTTGCATAAAGAAGCAAAGAAGCATAATTAAACGAAATCGAACAATGACTAGTATGAAAGCATGATTAAATGAAATCCACCAATGACCAACATGAAAACATAATCAACATGACGAAGCATGAACGCAAAAATCAACACAAGGAAACATGAAAAAATAAAAAGCATCAAACATAACCAACATGAAAAGTATGAAATCATAATCGACATAAAGAAACATGAAAGCATAATCAACAGAGATCTAACATTGACTAGTGTGGACGACTATGGTTCAACCCGCGCTAGTCAAAGTTTTCAAAAGATATAAACATGTGACTAAGTATGGACGACTATGGTTCAAACCATACCAGTCTAAAATGTGAAAAGAAGAAGCATGTGACTAAGTATGGACGACTATGGTTCAATCCATATTAGTCAAAATTCAAGAGAAAACATCATGGATAGGAATCAACAACATGTGACTAAGTATGAACGACTATGGTTTAATCCATACTTAGTAAAATTCAAGGGAAGACTTCATGAATAAGGACTAACAACATGTGACTAAGTACGGACGACTATGGTTCAATCCATACTAGTCATAATTTACGAGGAAACATCATGAATAAAACAACGACATGTGACTAAGTATGGATGACTATGGTTCAATCCATACTAGAAAAAAAATTCAAAAGGAAACATCATGATTAAGAACCAACAACGTTCTAAAAATATCAATACATGGAAGATAACAAATGTCGGTTTAGGAAGATCCTGGTGACTACCCACTAGTCACAGGTCAAGTTTTATAGCCTACAGGTCGAAGCCTTGTCTCTGATACCATAATTATAACAACCCACTTTGACAAGGTGGCCGTTATGTCATAATCATAACGTGTTAGCAAAGCATAATAAAGGCATAACGTAATAAATACATAAAAGACCAACAGAAAAGCCGGAATCAAACATCAGCTCTCCACATGAACTCAACATAAATAATAATAAAAGAAGACTAGAGAAAAAACATATGTCAAGCAGCATACGTATTAAAACGCATAAGGGAAGAAAACTAAGGTAGCTCTCATCTTAAGCACATACTCGCGATGCCCAATAGCGTCCTTCGGTACCTGCCGTATGAAACATGAAAAAAGAAGATACAGATGAGCAATACGCTCAGTGAACGGATATAATGACATGATAAGAATAACTAAAAATAAGTAATAAACAATGAAATCAGCATAAATGAATATCTATGTCCTGAGGAAAACTTGGAAGATAATTTATGAATATGAAAGATAACTGAAATGTCATAAGTTTTACATGCAATATAATTAAATGCCCACGAGCTCATATAAGTCATAACATATTATCAACGTGTGCATGAATACAAATAGGGGTGACCTCGACATGCTATTAGAGGGGTGACCTCTAATAAATAATAATCTGGGTGGAGAAATCAACTCCAATGTGATAGTGTAGAGCACACACTAACCAATCACCCTTTACGTGTAAACCTAAAACTAGGATGCACCTATACGCCCCAGAAATAATAATAATGGCCAACATGTAACATGGAGGGACGCTGGGAGAAATCACTCTCGTCGTGGAAGAGTCATGACACAGGTGCATCATATGTCATGGTTATGGTACCTCCATAACTAGGTGGTCATGTAAGTCATGGCCATGCATATATATATATATATATATATATATATATATATATATATATATATATATATATATATATATATATATATATATATATATATATATATATATATATATATAGAATTTAGATAAAATGGTTTAGGTGCTTAAAGTTGTTAAAATGAGAAGTAATAGAAAAATAGGCAAATATCACATTTATTGATTAGTTTTGGTTCGTTTATGATTTTTTAGTTCGTGTACGAGTGTTTTGGAAGTTTTAGTTCGTGTACCAGTAGCTAGTTCACAATTTTAATATTACTATTTTTTCGTGTATCAGTTGTGTATCATAGTTTATCAATTATTTTATTATATCGAACGCAACATGTGATAATGTATCACTGAATTTGCGAATAAATGATTATTTATGATAATAATATTTTTTGAAGTAAAACTATGTATCATATGTATCAGCTATAAATTTTTACGTATCAAATTTTTTAGTGTTTTTATACCAATTTTTATGTATAAGATTTATTGTTTTGTGTTTAATATTAAATAAATCACATGTTAATTGATAAAATCAATGGTTAAGATGACTTTTCATTTTAACAACTTTAAGCTACTACACTACAATAACCTAACTCTATATATATATATATATATATATATATATATATATATATATATATATATATATATATATATATATATATATATATAGCTCGGAAAATTTGAAATGATAGCATGGCAAACAATGAAAAGTTTTTATGTTTTGAAAATTAGGGAAAACAGATGGCATAGAAAACGGGGAATCCTAATCATTGATGAGACTGCTTTTATACATAGTCTCATCGTCCATTTAGGGCTTAAAATGCATTAAATATCATCAAAATACCCAAATATATGCTTGTGTTTGTTGCTTGTGTATTTTAGGTACGGATATTGAGAAAATGACAAAAGATCACAAGAATCATGCAAAAACGAACACGGGAAACGAAGCCGCACGATGAACCAAGCCCTAATGAAGAATTTTCCAAAGAAAACCCTTGAAGATTTGAAGAATTATGAAGATTGGTCCTCCAAGTTTGAAGAATTGACACTTTATACCCTTGTATCTTCATAATTACAAGTTTGGTCCCTAAAGTTTGTCAAAATTACAAAAAGGACCCTCAACTTTGAAGAATTGGCAAATTTAGTCCCTCAACAAAACTAAATTGTCAATAATGGTCCTCCAGGAATTCAACAAACAAGTCAAAGCCTTGAAGTATGAAGACATGTCAAAAACAGCCCTTGAATATTGAAGAATTTACATGTTTAGTCCTTGTTTCAAGCTTATAAAGTTTTTGTGCCAAAATTGCCAAATGATGAAACTTGTTTACAAAGGGAAATGAAGTTTGTGCCATTTTATACAACATGAAAAAACAAAGGAAGTAGGGGGACCTATTCTGCCAAACATCTAAACCACTCCCAGTCAATCATGTTTCCACCTCACCCCAACCCACCAATCACCAATCACCACCTCATCATCCCACGCACGTCACCATCCACTCACTACTTAAATAACATATTATTTAATAATCTGTTTTAAACTTAAGTTTTGGAGGTAAACGGGTACTATTCACATCATCAATCCTAAACACCCCTTAATCCCCAGCTCAAGAACACATAAACCCTAATCTCCCATTTCATCAAATCAAAGGGTTTTACCCTTAAACTCTCCAGAATCATAATTAATCTTACCCTAATCATTTCCCAACCCCAAAAACCTTCACCACTTCACCCATGTGAGCAGTAGGGACCTCCCCTGCTGCGTCACTTTCATTCCCAACCCCAAAAACGACAAGATGAATGGTTAAGATGCAACTACTTGTCCCCCACTCCAAATAAACGTCCAAGATCAACAAAGGCAGCTGGAAACTTCATATGTATCCACCTTGACCAAGATTTCAGTCAAAACCAAGGGGCATTCCTGGAATTTCCCCCATTAGGGTTTAGGGTTTTGATTTATTGTATTATTTTATTCCAGGCTTCTAGTTAGTTCTATAGAGTAGTATATAATGAGACGTATGTGTCTCATTATGCTTGTTCCTGAATTTTTTCCTTAGATCACAAGCTTGTAAATCCCATTTGATTAATGAATGAAATTGGTTAAGTGTTGTTGATGAAAAGATTCCAGGATCCTCATTTACATTTCTGTTGTTTAGATTGTGTTCCAAGTTTTGTTTATTTAAGTTCTTTTTAAAATTTTAGTTTTGTTCAAAGTTTCTGAAAATTTGGTTTTTGGATAGACCTTGTTTCAAAGTTTGATTCAGCAGGTTTGTAAGTTCAACTGGTTAAGGTTATTTGAAAGATAAACATTCAAGAAAGATTTTAAAAAAGATTTAAAAGAGAAAGATAAAAAAACAGATTGCATATTGTGCTTGTGTTTCAAGTTTTCTTAGCAGGTGTGTTGAAGGAGTATTGTTCAAGGTTCGGCATAGGCCCCAGCCTATAGGAGGTGGTTTTGCAACCACTAAGGGACCTGGAAGTAGGTCCCTTAAGGTAGTTCCTTGATTCTCATTTTCAATTTTCATTTTTCTGAAAAGTTATGTGCTTTATGTGATTTTTCATGAAAAGTGTTAAAAGTTAGTTTAAGTGTTTGATTTGAAGTTTACTTGTTGGTATGTGTATGTTAGGATTGTTTAGAATTGGTTTGGTAAAGTTTTAAACCATTTGCTTTGGAAAAAGTTCATAATCAGTTTTATAAGGAGTGTTTGGATTTGTGTTTTAGTCAAGATTTTTGTTAAAGTTTTGTGTTAAAACCAGTTTACAATCACTCATTAGGTACTAAATAGGTTGTATGCTAGTTTGGGTCTCATTTTGGACAAGTAAGAACACATTTGTATGCTTAAATATTGAGAGTAGCACAAAAATCAGTCAAGTTCACTTTTCTGCTCATTTTGAGTTAAGTTGTGCATCAAATTTGGTAAGTCTGCTAGGGTAGGGTCTTTAGCAGGGCTTGCTATTGTTTGTATGCTAGCTAGTGTGATTGTGTGCAAGATTGGAAGATTTGAAACTCATTTTTGTGCATAAAATTTGGTCAAGTATTCATCTGTTAGCATATAGTCATAACAGCAACTTGAATCTGCTTATTTGTTTGATTTGTGGCTAAGTGATTGTTTGATTTGTGTTTAAGATTGACTCCTTGTACTCTGTTAGAGTACAAGGGTGCCTTGTTGTCCATCAAAAACATCACTATAATCCAAGTCAAGTCCTCTTGACATCAATTTTCACAAGTGAATATAAACACTTGTGTGTTCATCAGAAACACACTTGTTTCTGGGCACGTTTTCATTAATTCTCAAGCTTAATCTTGTCACATTTGGATTTGAGTTATGTTTTAGTGAGTAAAAAGGTTACTGGATTTGAGTTTTTAAAAGTAAAAAAAAAAAAATAGCAAAAACTCACCTGGCCTGGGCTCGAACACGCGACCTCCCGTTTGGAGGAGTAACGTGTTTACCAGTGATCCGGATGGTTTTTTACGTTATAGTCTCATTTCATTATATATTTAAGGGGTGTTGGTTTTATAGCTTATTTGATTAGCAGCTTTTAAATAAGCTTTTTCTAGCTTATTTCTTTTAGGTTTTCACTGTTTAGCATTTTTCCTAGGATTATATTAGGGTTTTTGACTTTTCTGAGCAAAAAGTATAATTTTCCCATTATTAATTAATTTATTAGGATTATTTTAAGTTTTTATTTTAGAAAATCATTAAAAAATAGTAAAAGGTATATTAAAAATCTAAAAAAATAGTTTTTAGGTTTTGAATTACATTTTTGAGGTTTACAGCTTTTTAAGTTTTCAATTTAGCTTATTTTTGATTTTATAGGATTTTAGGGTTTTTATCCAACTTTAAAATTTAATATAAAATTATTAAATAGGTTTCAGAAAATTTGGATTGCATTTTTGTTTTAGTTACATTATTTAGGATTTTTGGTAATTTTTTAGAATTATTTAGTGAACTTTGAATTTTTTTTGATTATTTTAATATTATTTTATTCTTAAAAATTGAAGTTTTATTTTTTTTAGTTTTTAAATTTTTCCTAGGTTAAGGACACTTAATTAGGAGTTTTGTCACTTTCCAAATATTTTTAAGACCTTTCAATTAATTTCTAGAATTAATTTAAGCTTTAATAGATTTTAATAGTTTTTAAGTGTTTAAAAATAGTTTAATTTGGTTTTAAAATTTTTAAAAATAGTTTTTAGCTTAATTAGGTTATTTTTGAGGTTTACCAACTATTAGATCTTGTTTAGGGCTTTTTAATAATTAATTGTGATTTTTAGGGCTTTAATTAGCATTAAAAAGTCATTATTTAATTAATTAAAAGGTTTTAGCAAGTCTTGATTTTTTGTAAACTCTTAGAATTTTATTGTGGATTTTTAGTAATTTTTAGGAATTTTTAGGTTAAAATTTTAAATTTTGTACTATTTACGGTTTTACGTGTTCGCCTTTTTCGTCGTAGTTTAATTCGTTTTCGTAACCGTCTTTTCTTTCCTTTCTCATTTCTATTCTCTTTTCTTGTTAATAAATTCACAAACAAAATCAATTCATTACACAACACACGTGCCTCCTCGAGAGAACGAACTCACTTTTAGGGTCATACACACACGGTTTTCCTAAATCGTCGTGCTCACTTGCCCTATTTACGCTCTTTTTCCTAAAAGACGTAATTTTACTACAATCAATCATGCATAGAAAAGATGTACTTACTAAAGGACGAAATATCCGTACCTTATGTCCAGTAATCGGCAAAAGAGATGAACAACTGAAAAGTACTACTATGACTTCACATAAGCTACATGATACATGACGTGTATGAGATGCTTGTTCATAGTATAAGTTACTTGTTCATAGCTTAAATTACTTGTCATGGTATATCGTGTCTTTCTTAATGTTATACGTTTCATGTGTTCTTGATTAATGTTTTACATGTTTCTTGTGTTATTATACTTGGTATTTCCATAATTAGTAACTTTCCAAATAACAACAGGTTTCAATATTTAGTAACTTTCCAAAAATAGCAGATTTCTATATATAGTAACTTTCCAAAAATAGCAGGTTTTCATATATAGTAACTTTCCAAAAATAGTAAGTTTCCATAAATAGTAAGTTTCCAAAATAGTAAGTTTTCATAAATAATAATAAGCTCGTTTAATATACTTAATAATTTACCTTGTTCATTGAATAAGCTGATTATATAAGCCATGGTTCAATAAGCATATTAAATAAGCTAACTCTTATAAGTCATAAAGTATTAAGCCATGGTTAATTATAAGTATTATATTAATAAGTCATGATTTAAATAAGTCAAATATTAATAAAGTCCATCTTAATAATTAACTTTCATATGTCATGAAATTAATAATTAATTACTAATTAATAATATGTCATGGATATTATAATTTATTTATAAGTAATAATATGTCATGGATTATAATTAATCATAAATTAAGCCTTAAACTTGATAAGCCCTTTAATTAAGTCTAAAATAAGCCGAATCGAACCGATTCAAAATAAGTCCATAATTTAATTAACCGGTTGACTAAGCCGAAGTATTAATAAGTTCATGTACATAAGCCAAACTTAATAAGCCAATTTTAATAAGCCAAAACTTAATAAGCCAAAAATTAATAATCCAATTTAATATAACCGAAAACTATTTAAGCCAATTTTAATATAAGCCTAAATAATAAGCCGATTTCTAATAAGCCAAAACTATAAAATGATAGGTTCAATTTGTTTTACCATAAAATCTTTAAATGGCATGTCTTTTTTTGTACATAGATGCATCATTTACACTTTGTTCTCATATATAGATATCTCATGCATAATACTATACCTTATTTTCCTTATTGACGTTAGTTGTTAGTTTGGCATCAAAACTTATATGATATAGTAAAGGTTACTAAAGATTATACTTGTTTGTAGTCTATGATAATGCATTAAACAGAGGGTTGAAGGTTTACCTCAAAGATGATCAGGAATGGATCAAAACACAAACAATAACACAACGTTGACATTAGGATCTAACGTGACCGATCGAACTCACACTCGGACGTATATAAACCAATTAAATACCAATCGCGACCCATAAACTTAGTCCTGCATGAATTAGAACTGAACTCAAACATTAATCGCGACAGGGAACAAGATCGAACTAGAACAAACAAAATCAACTTTGAAGACGTAACCACTTATGCGAACAGAATCCGAACGATCGATGTCGATGTGAGCCCGAACTTAATGTTTCTCTCGCACCACAGAATACATGTGGAGTTTCAGGAAAGACAATAAGGAATATGTAGTTTATATATCCTGATTATAGGGATTGGAGTTATAACTCTCTTCACATTAAATGCGTTATGAATTTTATAAATGATTTTGGGCCAAGAAATTCGGAATACTCGGCGTTATTTTGAGCCACTTTGCCGTAATAAGCGGGAATTTGAGAGAAAATATTTATGACCATATAATTCTGATGCATAATTCCTAAATTTACTTCAATATGTAAACTTGTGGAATATGACTTGCTACAATAAAATGTGTTACGGAATTTTGTTAGTTAGTTTCTTAGTGGGTCGGGCCTTGGGCCTTTATTAATTTATAAGACTTATGTTAATTACAAAGCCCGTGTTATTATTCTATGACATAAATTTGGTGTTCTCGTGTGTTCATGAGTTCGTGAATTTTATATTTCGTAATATAACTTTTCGTGTCGTATATATATACATAATTAATTGTCGTGCCTTAATTAAATACTTTTCGTGTTGTAAATAAAATATACGTTATTACTTGTCTTGGATTTATGATTTTTAATTCAATGTCATATCTTGTCATGTAGTATTTTATTATACGTATTTACTTGTATCTTGTCGTGTCGTATATATTATACGTATTTACTTATCGTGCATTTATTTATTATTCAAAGTTTTAATTTAATCCTATTTTTAAGCGGGTTTTACATATACAATTGAATTGTGAGTTAAATATGTGATGTCTATAACTAACGAATTGAGTAAATTTAATAAATTATCATGATACAAAGATGTTGCATGCTTCTTTGTATAGGTTTTGAAATTGTCAAAACTTATACCCTTTGAAATAAGTTTATTTGCCATCTAACGTGTAAAAGCACTTGCACTTACTCTTTCACCATACGTTAGACTGTGTGATTTTGTAACCCAAGGTGATATAATACACTCAATTGTGAGACGTCGGTGCTATATAATCACGATTCTTGGTTGGACGACTTAAGCAAGTTAAGATAGGTGAGACCTTAACTCGTGGCAATAGATGGGATAAACATGCACGGTTTTTTACCTTTGAATTGTTACAAGTGATGGATATAAAGTTGAGTCCCATAATTCTTGAAGTTGTATTGGATGCAATTATTGAACGTTAATTACCCCTTGAATATCATCATAACTAGCAGATCAACTGATGCGGTGGTGGTATGTCTTGGTGGATTCTATCTTTTAGAAAATTAATTATTTATTTATAAACATGGGTATTTAATTTTCTATAAAGGAAGTATTATCAAAAATACTAATTTATTAAACTTTATTTATTTGTATATGGCAACGAACAATGCCTAAACCAAACAAAATAGTTTGTCTTTCAAGTCGTTGCTTAAGAAGAACCAACTTACTGGTCCTAACTTCAAGGAGTGGTTACACAAGCTCAAACTAGTTGTGCGTGTGAAGAAACTACAGGATTTATATGACAATCCTTTGCCTGACCATCCTGGTGCTACTGCTACTAATGAACAATTTGTAGAATGGAATGCTCTTTATGATCATCATAATGAAGTTGCTTGTTTAATGCTTAGAACTATTACTCCATCGCTTTATCAGCAATTTGAAAACAAAAGTCCTAAGGATATGATAACTAAGCTCCAAAAGATGTATGGAAAGCCTCCTGGTGTCGAACTACAAGAGTTAGTGTTTCCATTCATGCAAGCAGGAAGTGGTTCAATCCGTTAGCGATTACGTTCTATTGATGAAAAGCTATTTGGATCATTTGGAAACTCTCAACTATGTTCTTCCAGAAGCTGTCTTTGTCAGCTTGATTCGCAATTTACTTTCAAGTGATTTTGAGGGCTTTGTGCAAAATGACAATATGCAAAGCATGGGGAAGACAATTAGTGAAGTTCATTCTTTGCTTATTAAATTTGAGAAACGAGTTAACAAGAACAAGAAGTCAAATGTTGCATCTTCTTCTATACCACAAGTGATGGCGATCCAAGGTGGTAGGATCCTGAAGTACAAACCACAAAGAGGTAAGGCTAAAGGTAAAGGTAAGGATAAGGGTCCTAAAAATTCTTATCCTCCTAAACCCAAAAAACCTCAACCTTATAAGAAAGATCATCCGAAAAAAGATTCCACATGTCACCACTGCAAAAAGGTTGGACACTAGAAGAGGAATTGTCATGTTCATCTAGCTGAGTTGATAGAAATGAATAAGCAAGTTGGATCAACCACTTATTCAGCTATTTATACTATTGAAGTATTTGCTTGTTCTAAAACTTCCCGTGTGTATGGCACTGGTTGTGGTACTAACATTTGTAACACAAATCAGGACTTAGAGGAGCAAAGAAACTAAAGCAAGGTGTTGTTTACTTGTATGTTAGAAACGGCGTGCGTGCTGAAGTAGAAGCTATTAGAAGTTTTGACATAGTTTTACCTAATGGTTTAATTCTTGTTTCGGATGATTGTCATTACGCACCTTTTATAACTAGAGGTGATGTTTCAGTTTCTTGTTTGCATGATAAATGATTTATTCATAAATTTATGGATTTTGGTAAGGCCATTTCTTTTAATGATATGATTTATTTTAATTGCATCCGTGTTAATGGTATTTATGAAATTGATATGCATGATCCTACTTTTCAAATTGTGAATTCAATGTATTCTGTTAGCAATAAAAAAATCTAAAGGAAGTTTAGACTCAACTTATCTTTGGCATTGTTGACTTGCTCATATAAGCAAGAAGCGGATTGAAAATTTGCAACATGATGGACTTTTAAACTCAACGGATAATGAACCGTTTGATCAGTGTGTTTCTTGTATATATGACAAGATGACAAGGAAATCCTTTCCGCATAAAATAGAGAAGGTGAAAGATCTACTTGGATTAATCTATACCGATGTATGTGGTCCACTTAGACATGTGTCAAAGCAAGATGCTACATACTTCATTACCTTTACTAATGATTATAGTAGTTATGGTTATGTTTAATAACTTAAACATAAACATGAGGTCTTTGAAACATTCAAGGTATTCAAGAATGAAGTAGAAAATCAACTCGCGAAGACTACTAAATCCATTCGACCGGATCGTGGTGGAGAATATATTAGTCAAGAATTTAAAGATTATCTAAAGGCTAGTGGAATTGTCTAACAGCTGACTCCTCCTTACACACCACAACACAATGGTGTTTCTCAGAGGAGAAATCGAACTTTGCTAAACATGGTTTGATCAATGATGATTCTTTCTACTTTGTCACTATCCTTTTGGGATTATGCTCAGGAAACTGATGTACGCATTCTCAATATGGTTTCAACTAAGAAGATTGACAAGACTCCATATGAACTATAGTATGGAAAAGTCCCTAACTTGTCTTACTTAAAGGTCTAGGATTGTGAGGCACATGAGAAACATCACACGCCTGACAAACTTCAATCAAGATTGGTTAAGTGTGTCTTCATAGGTTACCATAAGGAAACTATGGGCTACTATTTCTACTACCCACCTGGAAACAAAATAGTTGTTGAGAGGTATGTAAATTTCTTTGAAAAGAATCTCATAGTCCAAAAAGAGAGTGGGAGGATTGTAGAAATAGAGGATGAAGATATTTTACCTTCTGAAACTACTAGCGAACATCCAATTGAGGAAGAAAGTCTTGCATCTTATGTAACTCAAGAAGAGGATGTTGTCCGTATTCGTAAGTCAAAAAGAACAATCAAAGCACATGAACTACAATGTCTAAATGTAGAAGTCGAGGAACATAGTTTAGGGGATCTTAATGAACCCACTAACTATAGAGATGCAATATTGGATTTTGAATCCGATAAGTGGATTGTTTCTATGAATGAGGAAATGCAATCTATGGAAGATAATCAAGTTTGTAGACTTATAGAGTTACCACCTCATGCGAAGATCGTGAAGGGTAAGTCGATTTACAAGAAGAAGACGGACATGGATGGCATTTTAAACACCTATAAAGCTCGTTTTGTAGCAAAAGGGTTTACAAAAACTTATGGGGTTGACTATGAGAAAACCTTTTCTCCTGTTGTGGATTTGAGAGCTATTACAATTCTCATAGCTCTAACGACACACTATGACTATGAGATATGGCAATGGATGTAAAAACCGCATTCTTGAATGGAGTCTTAGAAGAAGAAATCTATAAGGAACAACCAGAAGGTTTTGTTGATCCTAAGTATCCCAGGAAAGTATGTAGGCTTCAAAGATCTATTTATGGACTTAAGCAAGCATCAAGAAGCTGGAATAAAAGATTTGATGAAGAAATCAAAAACTTTGGTTTTGATCATAATCCAGATAAGACATGTGTATATCAAAAAGCTAGTGGGAGTAATGTTGTTTTCCTAATCTTATATGTTGATGACATAATCATTATGGGAAATCATATTCCAAGTTTACAAGAGGTAAAGACCTATCTTAGGAAGTGTTTTTCTATGAAAGAAGCGGCATTTATTCTTGGAATCAAAATCTATAGAGATATATCAAAGTGGTTAATTGGACTAAGTCAAATGCATATCTTCATAAGATCTTGAAGAAGTATAGAATGGATAATTCCAAGCGTGGTCTCATTCCTATGCAAGTGCAATGTGACTTAAATAAAACACAATGTGCTACTACATCTAAAGAGATGAAGTGTATGCATAATGTTCCTTATGCTTTGGTTGTAGGATCTATTATGTATGTTAGGAGGTGCACAAGACCCGATGTTACGTTTGCTCAAAATATTACAAGTCGATTTCAACAAAATCCAGGTGAGAGTCACTGGACTGCTGTGAAAAATATTCTTAAGTATTTAAGACATACTAAGGTTACGTTTTTAGATTATGGTGGAAATCCTGAAGCTACTGAGCTACAAGTCAATTGTTATTGTGATACTTGATTTGAAGCCGATAGAGACGACATTAAATCTCAAACTGGGTATGTTTTCATTTTGAACGGAGGCACGGTAGTATGGAAGAGCTCCAATCAAAGTACTACTGCACAGTCTGCCAGAGAAGCTAAATATATCGTTGCTTCTGAAGCTGCAAAGTAAGTATTTGGATGAGGAAGTTTATTGGAGAACTTGCCGTAGTTCCCACCAATAAAGAACCTATATAGATGTATTGTGACAATTCAAGTGCAATCATCATAGCTAACGAACCGGGAGTTCAGAAAGGCGCCAGACACTACCAAAGGAGATATCACTATGTTCGAGAATGTATCGAATTGGGTAAAATTGATCTAGTTAAAGTTCATACATATAATAATCTAGCATATCCTTTTACGATTGCTTTACCTGGTAAAAAGCTTACTCAACATGCTAGGAGCATGGGACTTCGTTCTGCTAGTAGTTTCATGTAATATGTTTTAGTATTTAGATAAAGGATATTGTTAAACAATATTTATTTTATGAACTGAAGTATTGGATATGTTCGTTTTCTTTAATATTTTTTGTCCTAGTTTTGCATGTTTAAATCCTTGAATAATATGTTATTCTAAATTGTGTATGTCAATTGATTATCTGGGAATATAATTGAATTAAGACATATATGAGAGATAGTAATATTCGTAGAATATACAAGAACGGTTCACCAACTCATACGATATCCAAAAGTTGTATATTGGACATCTCCTACTAACAAGACAATAACTTTATGGATCAACGTCTTTAAGTGAAACTTGTAAGTGATTTACGTTACTAAATCCTTTGACTTGAGATGAAAGAAGGTATTATATATGTGGATGATACTTTTTGCTATAGTTCTAACGCTATCCTGAATAAGTTAGGAATAAAGGCTATAATCTTTTGTATCTTGGAACATGTAAGAGGCACGTGTAGTCAAGATAGAATTTGTTCATTCAACTAGGATTGAAGAATAATGCTATTGGGGCCCTCGTTAATTAATTAGATGTTTGTATGACCATACTCAATGGTAATCTAGAATTTTCTCGATTAGATTGGTAATCTGTATTAATTATGTAACATAAGAAACAGAATAGTTAAAATGGATTTGTTATTATACTGTACTGTGGATTTATCGAATTCTGCCTTTTTTAAATGTATATTTTTTTAGAAAAATCTGGAAACTGGAAAACCACCTAGTTTTTTCGCCCAGATACACCTGGAGTCGATATTGTCGACCCTAGGAATGAACTTTTTCCACGTGTAAAACACTTAGGGTCGACATTGTCGACCCTAGGTGAGTATGTGCCAACGTGTATTAGTCACATCTAGGGTGGACATTAACGTTTAATCCTAGGGTCGACATTGTCGACCCTAGGTGTTTATATACAAAAAAAATAATTAAAAAAATATTTTTATTGAAAAAAATATTTATTCTATGTTCAACATTTATTTTTGAAATTTAAGATCGAAAATGTCGACCCTAAGATTTTATTTATTAATTTATTTTACTGAAAAGGGTATGTTTAATGAATAAAAATGTTTATTAATTATAAATACTTAGAATCGACAATGTCGACCCTAAGTTACAAAGGTGTTGTCGACCTTAGGCATGGTCAAACCAGTAGTTGGAAAAGTGGTGGGTCCTAATTTGCGATCATAGGTTCAAAGGGGCAAGTCAACCCTATATTTTTAGGGTCGAATTTTTGGGATCGAAACCCTAGGTCGACAATGTCGACCCTAGGAGCTTAGGGTCGATCCCCTTTGTATTTTAGGGTCGACATTGTCGACCTAAGGGCTAATTTTATTATAGTGGGAACTAATAATATTGACACTGGTAAGTGTATGTTTAGGTCATATTAAGTGTAAGTTTGGGTTGGCTATAAACCAAGATTTGGTTAAGTGGTTATGAATTACAAAACAGAACAATTTGGTCAATTCGTTTATTCAGGGGCGTACTTAGGATATTTTATTGGGTGTTGCACAATTGTTTTTGAAGGCGTTGTATATCATATTTTATCGTAAACAATAGATTTTACATCATAAACATGTTTTAGCCTAAACCAAAGTATTACACAAAAAAATTTTTGGTGTTACACATACTAGAAAATCAATACTTCTCCGGAAAATTTACAATTCGTAGACTCAAATCGGGTGTAGCCCGTACCACACCCGACTCCCATTTAAATCCGCATGTGCACTTATTAATGGAATAGCTCGGGCCCAACAGACGCCATTTTAATATCTCATAAGAGATACTCTTGTGATATAATCAATTTAGTAAAAATAAATAAAAGATGAACATAATCATTTTTATCTATCTAATTATATAGTTACCTAAGCCTAAAGCTATAACAAAAATCATAAGATAGATCTAAATACACTACAACAATCGACCCATTCCCCAGCCAGATTTTTGGGATTTCCGCAGCGACATGTTGATGGGGATACTTTTCCCCAGCGACATGTCGCTGGGGAACTGTCGCTGAGGTACGCTCGATGAGAAAGGTATCCCCAGCGACTATCCTCAGCGACTTGTGGGACCCGCAGACTTATCCTGAAAAAATAGTTTGCCATGGTGGCACGAGTTTCCCCAACGACATGTCGCTGGGGAAAATCTTTATTAAATCAACAAAAATTAAGTTAAACTTAAGCTTCTTAGTTAATTACATAGTTTCCCCAGCGACATTTCGCTGGGGAATCTTTCCTTACGTTTGACTTGTCAACGCTTATGGTTTGACTTGTCAACGATTTCCCAAAGTTTCCCCAGCGACATATCGCTGGGGAAACTATCGATAGGTTTGACTTGTCAACGCTATTTGCCTGATTTTGTGGTCGATTATGACTAGTTTCCCCAACGACATGTCGCTGGGGAAAACTCTGCAGATTTTTTTTATAAATTACCTGTACAACATGCGTTTTTGAGATTTTTTTGGAAAAAATCTACCAAAACATGTACCAAAAACCTGTATTTTACTCACCAAAAGACACATATAAAGTAATCTTGGAATACAAATCAACACAAATGCGGAATAAGTTCAAACTTGCACCAAAATATAATATAACGTTCTAATTTAGTCAAGGATACTAGGGATAAGTCCGGATAGTTAAGGATACTAGGGAAACAAGCATTCTAATTTAGGATAATAGGGAAACAAGTCAAGATGAACATAAGGAAACAATGTACCATACTAATAAACACATACATGACACGACTAGCTCGTGTCATTCCCACCATCCTCACCATCCTCCCGATCCTCACCATCATCACACGGGCGACTCCCGCTCCCGCCGACACCACCACTCTCATATCTCTAAAAATGATCGGCATTCCTGCCGTCTCCTCTCAGCATGCCCATCAGGAAATCAACATCCCGACGAGTGGCGGGGGTGCCGAAAAGCTCGGCCTAGAACTGGCGTATCCCGGCAATACCTGACCCACGCCAGGATGGTGGCCGCAAAACTTGCCTCCTCATACCATTCCGTTGATCTCTGAAGTGGTGTGCTCACCCGTCGCCTCTAGCTCCCTCATTCTATCCTGTGTAGTGACAATAACACAAGATAGTAAATATATTAGTCGGGTTGCTAGATTATTAATCAATGATTCATTAAAGTGTGTTTTGAAAGAATACTTACATACATCTGGAGAGTGTTCGGATCTGCAAATACACTGTCTGCATCCGTGTGCAAACGATAGAACATATTGATCTCTGAATGCTCCTGTTGGGTTTCGGACGCCTTTATCTGTAAATAGACACGCATATAAGATCAATCTAATTAAAAACAGCAAATCTTAACACACCAAAATGTTTAATCAGATATATATGCATGTAAAATCAATAATAATAATAAAATAAATAAAAATAAATAAAAATAAAAAAGAACAATAATAATAATAATAATTACCATGAGCTGTCGAGTGCGAGGGATCGACCGAGATCCATGTCGGAAGAGAAGTGTTGCCTTGGACCGATTTTGGCTGTTTGTTAAGGATCGCTTCTTCTGGGAAGGGTTGGTCCAAAACGTGATTTGTTTCTCCCACTCTTCAACTGCGTACTCGTTGGGTCTGTCCCGCCTAATCTGAGCCACATCGTATTCTCTAGTCGCGGGGTCTTTTTTACAGTATTCTCGCTTCAGAGTGGCCTTGTTGTATGTTTTTTGAAACTGGGCAGAAAATGGTCTCATAAATACGCTGCCATCGATCGGAGCTCCTGTGCGACTTGAGATTGTATTTTTGCTGCAATCAAATACAACATTGAAAACATAGTTAAAAATATAATTTATATATTTATTTAAATTTGTTTATTTATTTATATGATATAAATAAATAAACGAATTTAAATAAATATACACATTACAACACATTGAAAACAGAGTTAGAAATATAATTTATATATTTATTTAAATTTGTTTATTTATTTATATGATATAATAAATAAACGAATTTAAATAAATATACACAATACAACACATTAAAAACAAAGTTAAAAATATAATTTATATATTTATTTAAATTCGTTTATTTATTTATATGATATAAATAAATAAACGAATTTAAATAAATATACACAATACAACACATTGAAAACAGAGTTAAAAATATAATTTATATATTTATTTAAATTTGTTTATTTATTTATATGATATAAATAAATAAACGAATTTAAATAAATATACACAATTAAATAAATGAACACGATAATTAAATAAAAATAAAATGATAACTTACCCCAAGAGCTGCCCAGGCCGCCGCCTTGTGCCCTTCGGGGACCCTGTTCCACGAAGGGTATAACAAAGGTATACCCCTAACGACCACCCCGAAATAGTTTCCCTATGATCTGCGTGGGGGCCGAAAAGTGCAACTGTGTTATCTTTAGCGTCTACAAAGTCGATCTTGACTGGCCGGTTCTGATTCGCGGCCGCCACATCCAGTAACTTCAGGCAACGGGTCTTGTCCCGAGTGTCCCTGCCGGCTCTCCTCCTGCCCAAATAAGGCTTTTGCTTTCCTTTTCCTGCAAAATCAAGTGAGTAATAAAGTCATAAAATTTCAAGGCAAACAAGTTCAATATGTGTATCAAATATATACGTGTATTACAATAATCTAGAAATTCTTACCTCGGTTAATGAAGCAACCCCCGCAACCGAATGATGGAGGACGTGGACGTGAAGGATCCTCGCCACCACCGTCCCCGTCGTGTCCCCGTGCAACATCAGCCATCTATAAAACCCGCATGCTTTTACCATAAATAGTACCCTTATGATCGTACGTACATGATTAGAACTTTCCTTTTATAGCACGTTTACGATTCGCGAACAAGATTTACAAGTATTACGTACGTCTTATAACACGATAAGTATTTAATACGTATTAAGACACGATAATTATTTCAATAATAATTATAATTACGAACATACAAACATGAAATCATGAACATAAATAATCACGAGCTTAATATTATGTATTTACGTATATTTATTACGGTTATGAATAAATATAATACGACATGAAAGATAACTAATTAAATCACGTAAAACACGACACGAGAACACGTATAATTTTAGACACGAGAAAACATATGGGTTAACCCATGTGGGCCCTCTCACCCGCGGCTAGAACACAAGACAAGGGCCAAGCCCATTTTAATCTTTACTAAAACAAGAAAAGGGAAAAGATATTTTCATAATTACAGGAAATTAGAAAATAAACAAAACCCTGATCTCTCTTTTGTCTCTTCTTGGCCGCAGGGTACAAACACACACAAAGGGTGTGTTGGTTGATTTTGGTGATTGATTTCTTGCAAGATTGTTAGTGTTATCGTTCCCCATTGTTTCACGTAATCGGTAAATCCTTAAACCCCTTTTTCTTTATGTTTTTCTTTAATTGAACACATGAAATCATAAGTGATATAAAAACAAGAAATCATCATGTGAATAAATCATGGGGGGTAAATTAATTATGGTGTTTAAGGGGTGTTTTGTTCGGCCGACGCATGGGAACTGAGACCCATGGTCTCTGCTTGCTTGGTTTCGCACCAACCGAGACCTCAAGGTCTCGGTGTGGTGTTGTGTGTCTCGGACGCAAGAGCAAAGGGAACCCCAACCTCGGTCGGGGTGTGTTTGGTGTTCGGTTGGGTCTTGGCAGAAACAAGAACCACCACCGGCTTAATCCGGTGGCTAGTTAAGGAAAGCAGGGGGAACCATGGCTATGGCAGCAGGGGGAACACCGGCTAGCCGGTGGGAACTCTTGCTAGCCGGCGGCTAGCCAAGACCAAGGGAACCATCGGCACAGCCGGTGGCTGTTTTACACAAACAGTGGCAACCGGCTAAGCTGGTTAGCCACTGTTAAGGGTGCGTTTGTTGACCGGTTCACGGGTCCGGTTCACGGGGTTCATGAATACGGTTCACGGCATGTTTAAACCTAAGTATTTTTAACTTTAATTTAATTAAATCATGTCATATTTAATTAAATACTTTAACCTATAGTTTATTTAATTTACATGAAATAATTAATAAACTATACTATTTAATCACATGACTTAGAATATAAATCAGTAAACACTTAAGCTTATATTATTAGCTTAATAATTCAGCTTATTTCTATTTATTGAAACTTCTATTTTTAGAAACTTATTTAATTAAGGCAGCTAATCTATTTTTGGAAACTTTCTATTTTTAGAAACTTATCTATTTTAAGCAGTAAATCTATTTTTGGAAACTTTCTATTTTTGGAAACTTTCTATTTTTGAAAACTTTCTATTTTAGGAAACCTGCTATTTTTAGAAAGTTACTTATTATTACACAAGTATAATAATATAAGAAATACAAGTAATACTTAATCAGAATAGACAGAATACATGATAAACGCAGTATAAAGCTTAAATCAGTAAAACATGACATGAACATATAAAACAGGCTAAGACATGATATAAAATCAGTTACGTACTCAGTAATCAGAATACTTATACACGTATATTATTTATGTAGCATTAGTGATATCGAAGTAGGACTCTCTTTCGTTCGTCTTCTTCGTTCACTGGACACAAGGTACGGATTCTCCGTCCTTTCAGTATGGATATTCTTCCTTATTTAGGATTCTTCGTATGCAGCCAACTGTTTTCCCCAGTATATGTTTTATATGTTTCTGAATTGCTTATGTTTAATTAGATACCTAAAGCCATATACATGCATGACCAGTTTCACCTAGTTATGGAGGTACCATAACCATAACACTGGAGGCACCAGTGTTATGACCCCCTTCAGCTTTTGGCCATATTATTATTATTATTATCAGGTGAGGCGTATGGGTGCATCCTAGTTTACATGTTTTCAGCAGATTATTCAGGTGAATGTGGTGTGTGCCTTGCATCCTTCACAAGGAGCTGGTCCCTCCTACCCAAACAATATATTAAATTAGAGGCAGCCCCTCTAATTTGCATGACGAGGTCACCCCTCCAAGTATTAATGCACGTTGATATTTCATGACCTATATTGGCTAATGGTAAACATGTTAAATAGTTTTTATAAGATAAACATAAGGCTTTTCAAACTATAAAACCAGTTTTACTAAGATATACCAGGTTATTCAGGACTTAGTCTTTTCCGCTGCTCTATGCTTATATGCTTATATTATTCATGCTTTACTTGTATATCCGTGCACTGAGCGTTATGCTCAGCCGTTTTCCTTTCATGTTCCAAAAACGGTAGGTACTCAAGGACGCTCGTAGATATTAAGCGTACGTGCATATGGATTGGAAGCTTCCTAGCCTTCCTTACTTTATGCATTTCTTCATACTTTTGATACTCATTTATTTGGACATTGTTTAATCCTTTTCATTTACAGTACTTATGTGTGTGTGTGTGATGAGTTCTACTTTTGGGGTACCGATGTTTGTTTCTGGTATTTCCTTTATGGTCATGTGATGTTTTATACATTTATCCTTGTATGCTTTGATGACACGCCATAATCACGCATGACATTCCGTTTATCAAAATGAGGTGTTACAATTATGGTATCAGAGCCAAGGCTTCGACATGTTAGCTCTCAAAACACGACCTGTGATTAGTGGGTAGTCACTATGGTCTTCCTAGAACTGACAGTCGGTTTTCATGCATTCATCATTTTCATGCATACACATATATGTCATTGTCGTAGGTTTATGACTAAGTAATGGTTGGTACAGGACAGTCCCTATTTAGTCGCATGTGTTTTATCGGAACTTTTAAATTTAGGACCGACCCATTGGCTTCCCCTCGCCATGTCTTTTGTATTGAGTGAACTGACCATAGGCGTTCACTCTCGCGCATACAAAAGATTTCATAAAACTGCATCATGCATTCATGTACTAATTTTCTTGCATAAGATTTTTCTCATGATTTATTGGTATAAATTTTTTTCATGTATATAGTTTATGTTTTGATCAGTTTGATCATGTATTTTATGTTATACTGTCAGATGGTTCTTACACACGAGCAGGAACAACTCAATGCAGCAATCCAAGCTGCAATGCAAGCTATGCTTCCTCAGCTGAGGAACAAAATCAGGGCTGAGGTGCAGCCTGCCAACAATCAGCAGCAACACCCAGTACCTCCTCCTCCTCCTCTAGCAACATTGGTCACATGGCTGGAGAGATTCAATAAGCTCCGCCCTCGAGCTTTCGAGAGAACAGATAGCCCCAATGAAGCTGAAAGCTGGTTGGCTCACATTGAGAAGATCTTCGATGCTATGGGCTGTGACCCTGTCTTCAAGTCGAGGTTGGCCTGCTACCGGTTCGAAGGTGATGTGCTATCATGGTGGACGGCACTAAAGCAGTCTGAGGGAGGTGATAATTGGGTGGCTGGTTTGACTTGGGCTCAGTTCAGGGATTTGGTGATGGGATAGTTCTTTCCCAAGGCTGAGCAAGACAAGCTGAAGAGAGAGTACCATGGAATCTGACAGAGAGCTGGGGAGAATAACAACGAGTTCATGCAGCGCTTTCTTCGCTTGGCTGGTTTCCTTGGTGCAGCAACATGTACTCCTGAAGAGCAAGCACGGGCTCTTCGTACATCGGTCGCAAATAACCTAGTGTTTGCTACGTTCAACACGGTAGCACAAGTGGCCGATGCAGCACGTAAGCTGGAGATGCTGCAGGAAAGAGATGAGTTCGGGGAAGCAGAGAGACCCGATAAGAGGTAAACATTCAGCGGTGACCAATCCGTATTCTTTCAGTATATGTCAATAGTTCATCTCTTTAAAACTGTATCTTCAAGGCAGAAGACTGGGGACCGGTCTCAGCCGGCTACTCAGCAACAGCCTACTCAGCCCAGGGAAACGGTCAGACTCACAACCGTTCTGCTACGGATAGGCGTGGCGGTAATGATAATTACCGTAACAACGCTGGACACTCCAACAGCAGCATGTCCTTATACTTACTCATTTCTTATGATTACATGTTATAATTCTAAATTCTGACACATTAGAGAATCTTCTACCAGGAATCATGGTAATGGGAGGGACCATAGCCAGAGAGGTTTACAGTCTAACCGTCCAGCTATCACTGGTACTTCATCTTATGGCTTATCTGCATTGTCCTTTGTACCTTTTATCATGACTCATGAATATTGTTCTTATCAGGCTCTCAACCAATCAGGACACCTGCTAGAGGATATACTCATCCTCTTTGCACTACCTGCCACCGTAGGCACCCAGAGCCATGTCGCCGTGACAGCGATTCATGATACAAGTGTGGTCTTCCTGGCCATCGCAGGAAGGACTGCCGCAAGGGCGAGATGGAGGGCACATCAGGACATGCTGATACCAAGCCGCCTCCTACTAGTGGACGCGTTTACACGACATCTCGAGATCAGGCCAACAAGTCTACAGGTACCATCACTGGAATCTTGTATATGTATGGTCAAGCTGCATGTGTTTTGTTTGACACGGGTGCTACTCGCTCGGTTATTTCCACTGCTTATGCCAAAAATGTTAGGATATTCCCCATGCCACTAGAGAATATACTGAATACTTTCACGCCTTTGAGAGACTCTGTACGCATAACCCATGTGTACAATAGCCTTCCCCTATAGTTTGATGACAAGATTCGTCTTGTTGACGCACTTTCGCTGGACATGAATGATTTTGACATGATTTTGGGCATGGATTGGCTATCCAAGCATCATGCCACCATAGACTGCTATTCATATCGAGTCATCTTCGGTGATGTTAATGTGCCAGAGTACATTCACAACGGGTTCGTACCCGAAAGGTCTGTACAAATCATATCAACCCTGCAAGCACGTGCATTACTTTCGCATGGTTGTGAGGGCTATCTAGCTATCGTTCATGACATGGATGCTGAATCCCCATCAATTCAGAATCAGCTTATAGTGTCAGAATTTCCAGATGTATTTCCAAAAGAACTTCCGGGCATACCACCTACACGTGAAGTAGAATTTAACATCGAGCTCATCCTAGGAGCTGAGCCGATTTCCAAGGCTCCTTATCGCATGGCTCCCATAGAGTTGAAGGAGCTGAAGGATCAATTGCAAGAACTTTTGGAACGAGGCTTTATTCGACCGAGCGCATCTCCGTGGGGTGCACCGGTCTTATTCGTTAAGAAGAAGGATGGCAGTATGCGTCTTTGTATTGACTATCGCGAGCTCAACAAGATTACCATCAGGAATAGGTATCTACTACCGCGTATAGACGATCTGTTTGACCAACTCCAAGGGGCCAAACATTTCTCCAAGATTGATCTAAGTTCGGGCTATCACAAGCTACGGGTTAAGGAGCAGGAAATCGCCAAGACTGCTTTCCGTACACGCTATGGCCACTACGAATTTGTAGTCATGCCATTCGGCCTTAACAATGCTCCAGCAGTGTTCATGTATTTGATGAACAGAATCTTCCATGAATTTATGGACAAGTTCGTCATTGTCTTCATTGACGACATCCTAATATTCTCTAAGTCCAAGGAGGAACACGAAGACCATCTTCGTACAGTACTACAGATTCTTCGCCAGAAGCAGCTGTATGCTAAATTCTCCAAGTGTGAGTTCTGGTTAGACAAGGTGGCATTCTTAGGTCACATTGTATCAGTAGAAGGAATCACGATGGATCCAGCAAAGGTTGAGGCTATTACCAAGTGGCCAAGACTGACATCAGCAACTGAATTCCGCAGTTTCCTAGGCTTAGCTGGTTATTACCGTAGGTTCGTGGAGAACTTTTCCCGTTTAGAACTACCATTGACCAAAATGATGCGGAAAGGGGAGAAATTCGTTTGGACTGAAGAAAGAGAGAAGAGCTTTGAAGACCTAAAGCAGAAGTTAGTATCTGCACCGATTCTTACTCTCCCATCTGGTACAGGTGGATTTCAGATCTACAGTGATGCATCGGGGAAGGGACTTGGCTGTGTTCTCATACAACATGGGAAAGTGATCGCGTACGCTTCACGACAGCTTAAGCCTTATGAGGAAAATTACCCTACGCATGACTTGGAACTTGCAGCAGTTGTGTTTGCATTGAAAATATGGAGGCACTACTTGTATGGAGAATCATGTGACATTTTCACGGACCACAAGAGCTTGAAGTATATCTTCACTCAACGTGAATTGAACATGAGACAGAGGAGATGGTTAGAGCTGTTGAAGGATTATGACATTAATCTGTAATATCATCCCGGCAAGGCGAATGTAGTGGCAGATGCACTTAGCAGAAAGTCTGGAATGATAAACGGCATTAAAATTGAGGAGGAAATTTTAAGAGACTTGGAGCGACTAGACATAGAGATCATGGTACGTGGACAGCACGGTTACTGAGCTAATCTTAGAGTGGAACCCGAGTTACTCTCTAAGATCAAGGAAGCTCAGAAAGATGATGGAGAAATTTGGGCGATAATTCAGAATTTAGAGAAGCAGACAGAATTCCGAGTAGACGCAGATGGTATCTTATGGCAGGGCACGAGACTTTGTGTTCCTGATGATCAAGAACTCCAGGAAGCATTGTTATATGAGGCTCATAGCTCCCCATTCTCTATTCATCCTGGTTCGACCAAGATGTACCATGACATCAAGCAGTACTTTTGGTGGAGTGGTATGAAACAGGATGTTACGACTTACATCTCCAAATGTCTTACATGCCAGCAGGTTAAGATCGAGCATCAGCAATCTGGTGGTCTTCTTCAACCATTAAATATTCCAGAGTGGAAGTGGGACAAAATCACCATGGATTTTGTTACTGGTCTTCCGCCGACAAAGAAGAAGCACGATGAGATTTGGGTTATCGTTGATCGACTTACTTAGTCAGCTCATTTCTTACTGATCCGCAAGGAGGATTCGGTCAGTAAACTTGCCGATACTTACAAGAAGGAGATCATGAGACTTCACGGTGCTCCATCCAGCATCGTCTCAGACAGAGATCATCGTTTCACTTCGCGATTCTGGAGAAGTCTGCAAAAAGCTTAGGGTACAAAACGTAAGCTTAGCACGGCTTTTCATCCTCAAATAGACGGGCAGTCAGAGCGAACGATTCAGACATTAGAAGACATGTTAAGGTCATGTGCGTTGGAATGGACGGGTGATTGGGACGATTATATCTGTTTGGTGGAGTTTGCATACAACAACAGTTGGCACGCAAGTATCAAGTGTGCTCCTTTCGAGATGTTGTATGACAGAAAGTGTCGCACCCCAATCTGCTGGGATCAGGTTGGTGAGCGAACACTTGAAGGACCAAAAATGATTGAGTTGACCAACGAGAAGGTCGCAGTACCTAAGCAGAAACTGCAAGAAGCACAGTCACGTCAGAAGAGTTATGGAGACAAACATCGTAGGGACTTACATTTTAACGTAGGAGATCACGTTTTCCTTAAGGTTTCGCCGGCACATGGTGTTAAATGTTTTGGAATCACAGGGAAGCTCACTCCTCGATTCATCGGACCGTTTGATGTCATTGAGCGAGTCGGTGAAGTATCTTACCGTTTAGTGTTACCTCCGTAGCTTTTTCATGTTCACGATGTTTTCCATGTATCCTTACTCAGAGGTTACAAGTATCATCCCCTTCACATGGTTCAATATCCACTGGAACAGATTCGTGAAGATCTCACTTTCATAGAAGGACCCGAACGAGTTCTTGACAGACAAGAACGAGTCATGAGAAGGAAGACGATTCCATTCGTCAAAATCCTTTGGAGGGATCATATCGAGCGGGAAGCCACTTGGGAAACAGAGGAGTCTATCCGGGCTTCTTACCCTCATTTCAAATTTTGAATTCGAATATTTTCTTCTTTTCCTGTTACATTATCTATAATTCGAGGATGAATTATTCTTTTTAGGGGGAAGAGTTGTAAAACCCGCATGATTTTACCATGAATAGTACCCTTATGATTGTACGTACATGATTAGAACTTTCCTTTTATAGCACGTTTACGATTCGTGAACAAGATTTACAAGTATTACGTATGTGTTATAACACGTTAAGTATTTAATACGTATTAAGTCACGATAATTATTTCAATAATAATTATAATCACGAACATACGAACATGAAATCATGAAAGTAAATAATCACGAGCTTAATATTATGTATTTACGTATATTTATTACGGTTATGAATAAATATAATACGACACGAACGATAAGTAATTAAATCACGTAAAACACGAAACGGGAACACGTATAATTTTAGACACGAAAAAACATATGGGTTACCCCATGTGGGCCCTCTTACCCGCGGCTAGAACACAAGACAAGGGCCAAGCCCATTTTATTTTTTACTAAAACAAGAAAAGGGAAAAGATATTTTCATAATTATAGGAAATTAGAAAATAAACAAAACCCTAATCTCTCTTTTATCTCTTCTTGGCCGCCGGGTACAAACACACACAAAGGGTGTGTTGGTTGATTTTGGTGATTGATTTCTTGCAAGATTGTTAGTGTTATCGTTCCCCATTATTTCACGTAATCGGTAAATCTTTAAACACCTTTTTCTTTAAGTTTTTATTTAATTGAACACATGAAATCATAAGTGATATAAAAACAAGAAATCATCATGTGAATAAATCATGGGGGTAAATTAATTATGGTGTTTAAGGGGTGTTTTGTTCGGCCGACGCAAGGGAACCGAGACCCATGGTCTCGGCTTGCTTGGTGTCGCACCAACCGAGACCTCAAGGTCTCGGTGTGGTGTTGTGTGTCTCGGTTGTAAGAGAAAAGGGGACCCCGACCTCGGTCGGAGTGTGTTTGGTGTTCGGTTGGGTCACGGTAGAAACAAGAACCACCACCGGCTTAAGCCGGTGGCTAATTAAGGAAAGCAGGGGAACCATGGTTGCGACAGCAGGGGGAACACCGGCTAGCCAGTGGGAACTCTTGCTAGCCGGTGGCTAGCCAAGACCAAGGGAACCACCGGCACAGCCGGTGGCTGTTTTACACAAACAGTGGCAACCGGCTAAGCCGGTTAGCCATTGTTAAGGGTGCATTTGTTGACCGGTTCACGGGTCCGGTTCACGGGGTTCATGAATACGGTTCACGACACGTTTAATAAATAAGACACAGGTTTCGGTCATGACTTTATTTTTGCAAGTTAATTATTTTACAAGTTAAATAATTACAAGGTTAATTAAATTAAATTGACATGTTACCTAATTAATTTAAATATATCATGACTTAGGTTATTATTATTAATAATAATACATGGATTTTAACCTAAGTATTTATTATTTAAGTTAGACTATATAATTAATTAATTATTAAACATGCCTTATAATTAATTAAATTACATGACTTAGGTTATATTGATAATAAATATTAATACATGTTTAAACCTAAGTATTTTTAACTTTTATTTAATTAAATCATGTTATATTTAATTAAATACTTTAACCTATATTTTATTTTATTTACATGAAATAATTAATAAACTATACTATTTAATCACATGACTTAGAATATAAATCAGTAAACACTTAAGCTTATATTATTAGCTTAATAATTCAGCTTATTTCTATTTATGGAAACTTTCTATTTTTAGAAACTTATTTAGTTAAGGCAGCTAATCTATTTATGGAAACTTTCTGTTTTTAGAAATTTATCTATTGTAAGCAGTAAATCTATTTTTGGAAACTTTCTATTTTTAGAAACTTTCTATTTTTGGAAACTTTCTATTTTAGGAAACCTGCTATTTTTAGAAAGTTACTTATTATTACACAACAAGTATAATAATATAAGAAATACAAGTAATACTTAATCAGAGTAGACAGAATACATGATAAACGCAGTATAAAGCTTAAATCAGTAAAACATAACATGAACATATAAAACAAGCTAAGACATGATATAAAATCAGTTACGTACTCAGTAATCAGAATACTTATACACGTATATTATTTATGTAGCATTAGTGATATCGAAGTAGGACTCTCTTCCGTTCGTCTTCTTCGTTCACTGGACACAAGGTACGGATTATCCGTCCTTTTAGTATGGACATTCTTCCTTATTTAGGATTCCCCGTATGCAGCCAACTGTTTTCCCCAGTATATGTTTTATATGTTTCTGAATTGATTATGTTTAATTAGATACCTAAAGCCATATACATGCATGACCAGTTTCACCTAGTTATGGAGGTACCATAACCATAACACTGGAGGCACCAGTGTTATGACTCTACCACGACGGAGTGATAGCTCGTGGCGTCCCTTCAGCTTTTGGCCATATTATTATTATTATCAGGTGGGGCGTATGGGTCATCCTAGTTTACATGTTTTCAGCAGATTATTCAGGTGAATGTGGTGTGTGCCTTGCATCCTTCACAAGGAGCTGATCCCTCCTACCCAAACAGTATATTAAATTAGAGGCAGCCCCTCTAATTTGCATGACGGGGTCACCCCTCCAAGTATTCATGCACGTTGATATTTCCTATATTGGCTAATGGTAAACATGTTAAACAGTTTATATAAGATAAACATAAGGCTTTTCAAACTATAAAACCAGTTTTACTAAGATATACCAGGTTATTCAGGACTTAGTCTTTTCCGCTGCTCTATGCTTATTGCTTATATTATTTATGCTTTACTTGTATATCCGTGCACTGAGCGTTATGCTCAGCCGTTTTCCTTTCATGTTCCCAAAACGGCAGGTACTCAAGGACGCTCGTAGATTTTAAGCGTACGTGCATATGGATTGGAAGCTTCCTAGCCTTCCTTACTTTATGCATTTCTTCATACTTTTGATACTCATTTCTATGGACATTTTTTAGTCCTTTTCATTTACAATACTTATGTTTGTGTGTGATGAGTTCTACTTTTGGGGTACCGATGTTTGTTTCCGGTATTTTCTTTATGGTCATGTGATGTTTTATACATTTATTCTTGTATGCTTTGATGACACGCCATATTCACGCGTGACATTCCGTTTATCAAAATGGGGTGTTACACATCTGTACAAGTACAATTAGCATAACATGTAGAAATTCATGAACAAAATAATTCAAGCATGCACAAATCCAAATATCAAAATAAATTTACACATTTAAACAATCCACAACAATTTCATTCATTCAAATATATAAGTGTATTTTGTAAGTTACAACACAAAGTTAATCTTCTTTGTCACTAGAATAAAATTTCTCAACACCATCGTCATCTTTGATGAGGTCTTCAACATCAGAATCTGCTAAGTCATGAGGAAGGGGGTCTTCATCATCAGTAATATCATCGTCTTCGCCAGGAACATCATTGATATCTGATGGTGCGTCAACTTCCGTTGATTCACCATCTATATGCATATCTATATAGAAGGTGAAATTACCGAAGTCATTCCCACTAGTAGAAGGTGGGAGGTCACTGGTAGAAGGTGGGAGATCACTAGTAGAAGGTGGGAGATCAGATGAGTTGTCCAAATGTATAATACCAGGTTCGTTCTCTACCACGATTACACCCTTGTTCAAAAACTTTTTATGATTAACATGTTCGACGCATTGGGTTTGGCCGGATCTACAAGGTAGAAGACTTGTTTGACTTGTGTTGCGAGAATGTATTGTTCACTTTTCCACCACTCACCAGAGCCGACGATTTGTGTCATTCCGTTTCTAAAAGTGAGTTTCTTGACTCTACCAATGTTGCGAGTGTCGAACCACTTAACTTTAAACAACGCAACTTTAAACGACAAATAGTCAAACTCGAGGATTTCTTGAAGCTGACCATAAGACATTTCCCCGTTAGGGCCAGTTGAACAAACGCCGCTATTTTGAGTTACACGACGTTCATCGCGGCTCTGCACGACATACCTCACACCATCTACTATGCAACAGTTTACTGACATTGGATCCTTTGATGGTCCATTAGCCAAAGCGAATAACTCGCTGGTTGGGCTAACCTATGGGTCTTGGGGATTTTGTGCGTGACGTTTAAAGATCTATGAAGAAGATAGGATTAGATAGAAAAAAATGATATTGTTATTTTTACACTTAAGTACACAAAATAAGTGTTAGTTTACCAGTGTCTTAAACTAGTGGGGGGATTCTTCTAGCATGTCTTTTTTTGTTTTTCCTGGAAATAAACAGAAAAACGTTCATGCTATTAGAAAAAGTCGTCGAAATGATAAGTTAAGAAAAAAAAGTTACAAAATTAAAAAACGCGTACCTCCGGAACTGGTCTTGGTACGTGTCGATCTCAGGACTGTTGTTAAGTACATACCATCTCGCTTTCTTGTACTCTTCGGTAGGAAAATTAGGAAAGGACAGTAAACCAATCGGCTTGCATACCGATCGGAACACCTGAAACTTACACGTTGAGGGAGGGGGTTCCACATTATGATCGGGACGATTAAATTTCGTGGTAACACCCCGAAAATATTGAGAACTTATAGTCAATGCTTCTTCTGCAACATAACCCTCCGCGATCGAACCTTCCGACTTAGCTTTATTTCTTACATAACCTTTTAGCTTCTTCATGAATCTTTCAAATGGAAACATCCACCGGGGTTGAATAGGCCCGCCTTCAAGAGTCTCTAGATCTAAATGGATGGGTAAGTGAATCATAATGTCAAAGAAAGTAGTAGGATATATGCGCTCAAGCTCGCATAGAATTTCAACCACCTTGACCGAAGCTTTCAACATGTCCTCCTCCATCAAAGTTGTAGAGCATAGTTGCTTAAACAAGGAACATAGATTGATTATTGATTTTGCAATATGTTTGGGCAACTAATTTTGAAGTCCGTAAGGAAGTAAACGTTACATCATTATATGACAGTCATGAGACTTCATGCCCGTTATATTTGCATCATTATCGGTCACTTTGTGCTTGAGCATGATCCGAACCCATCTGGTAGTTTAACTACTTTGATGTACTGACAAAACTTTTTTCGGTTCTCTGATGTTAAGGAATACGCAGCCTGGGGCTTCACAGTCTTCCCCCTTATGGTTTACGGTTAGCCACAACGGTCTTCGAATTCCCATCTTTTTCAAGTCTTGTCTTGCCTTTGTAGTGTCTTTATTTTTGTCATTCATTAACAAAATGTTCAAGATGGCCTCCAACACATTTTTTCGATATGCATGATGTCTAAATTATGTCTTAGTGAAATAAAAGGCCAATACACAAGCTCGTAAAAAATAGACCGTTTAGTCCAGTTAAGCTCGACTTTAACATTGCGGGAAATCTTCACACCCCCATGTTTCGGATGTTTACCCGGCACACGCGTTAGCAATCTAGAATGTTGATCCTGGATTACATATGGCCGGTTGTATTCTTTAGGTCGATCTTTGTGTTCAGGTTTTCCATTGAAGTCATCACATGAACTCCTCCATTTATGGGGCTTCTTTAACCATCTTTTATGGCCAACATAAGCTATTTTGCTTGTGACATGAATAGATGGAGTTTCTAGGTTACATGTAGGGCATGCCATGTAACCTTGCCTACTTTACCCAGACAAACTACTTCGAGCAGGAAAATCATTTATGGTCCATAAAAGCATCGATCTCATGTTGAACTGCTTTTGTGAAATAATGTATGTAGTATCAACACTGTCCTTTTGCCATAAAGTCTTCAGGTCCTTAATCAAAGGCCTCAAGAAAACATCAATGTCCTTGCCTGGGGATTTAGGGCCAGGAATTAACAACGTCAGCATAAAGTTACTTTCTTTCATACATAACCAAGGAGGCAGATTGTATGTTGTCAATATCACCGGCCACATGCTGTAGGTCTGACTAAGGTTGCCGAACGGACTGAAACCATCAGCACACAACCCTAGTCGAACATTTCTTGGTTATGCTGCAAACTCTGGATACTTCAAGTCAGACTTCTTGCAAGCCGCGCCATCAACCGGGTGTTACATCTTACCAGGCTCCGCACACTTTCCAGTAGCATGCCAAGTCATGTATTTTGTAGTGTGTCTAGACTTGTACAAACGTTGTAGTCTAGGAATGATCGGAAAATAACGCAACACCTTCCTAGGAACTTTCTTCCCTGGTGTGTTAATGTCTTTCCATCTACTCGTATTACACACCGGACAGAATTGCAATTATGCTTTATCATCCCAAAACAAGCAGGAATCGTGTTCACAAACATATATCGACTCTTACCCTAACCCGATCGTTTTAAATGTCTTCTTTATTGCATAGTACAACGGTGGGAACTTGAATCCTTTACTTTCAGGAAATGCATATTGGAACCACTCTAATAATTCATTGAATAAAGAATCTGTCATTTTGCCTTTAACCTTAAAATGGGTAAATTTTACCATAAAGTCTAGTCGAGATACATGTTTACAACCAGGGTACAGCGCCTCGTTGGCACTTGCATACAACTCTTGAAACTCGGTACGAGTGGCTTGAGTCGGTTGGTTACTAGTCTCACCAATATTATCTCCTTGTGTTGGTTCATTCGAAAGAATATAGCTAAGATCATCGAGTAACGCTGTCATGTCACTCATCATAGGTTTTGTTGGAAATACGTTTTTACGTATTTAGAAAGGATCGGTCACTCTAACGACTTATACGTAGTATGGGCTCGTGATCCATTATGTTAAACAATATAGCCCACCAAGCCCACATGTAGGGTGGCTATATATACCACCTCCTAGCATGTTAGGAGGGTTTGGTCATTTTTGTTTTCACTTCTCATTTAATCAACCTTCTTATTCTCTCATTCTCTCCTTTCTCTCTCTACCTTTCTCTCTCTAAGTTCTTCCTTCTCCCTTCCATTCAATAGATAACTCAAACATTGCTAAATCCTAAGAATCTATGGACCTACAATTGGTATCAAGAGCTATGGTTGCATCTTAGGATTTGCGTGTTTTTATCTATTGATTTGGTATTATTTTTTTTCTTTTCTTACTTTTAAAGTTCATTTTAACAATTTTTATCTAAATCTGATATAACAATTTGGTATTACTTTTGGTTTTATTGATTTGGTTCTTTGTCTCGATTTGGGAGAAAGGTCTCAAAAGTATCAGTTTGTTTTTTTATAATTTTTTATCAATTTTTTGTCTTATTTGAGTTTCAGTTTCAGTCATCTTGATCTAGCATATCAGTTTTCTCGTGTTCATCAAGATTCCAGGTTTGTTCTTTGCGTTTTATACATCCATCGGAAAAGGGTTTTTGTTTTCCGATAGTTATTCCGATAACTTTCATCAGAAAAGGGTTTTATATTCCGACCCATTTTCCGACGGCTAGATGTTTTGCTTATTCTGATAGATATTCCGACTGCTGTCTTTCCCACACTCATTCCGATACTTATTCAACGATATTCTGATGGTTGATTCCGATACGTATTCCGATGGTTTCATTTGTTGACATTCCGACGGATTTTTTCACCACACTTTGAAACCAACACAAAGACAAGACTCGGTAAACAGACTCCTATTCATACTCAACCAGACTCAAAATCAAAGAAAGACTTAACTCTACAAACAACATCGACAAAACAGACTCGACTCAACCTCTCACCTATCACTCGGTTCGACTCTTGACCACAACACTCCACACACCCTCTCGTCTAAACAAACAGAACAACTTTAAACTCACCTCGTCACAAACACACCCCTCACACCCTCGACCCAAAACAAACCAGGACTTAAATCATTTTGACCAAACTAACAAGTCTCCTCTAACCAACACTCAAACATCCAACTATACAACATTCAAGACTCGATTTTCAAACCGAAAGCTAAAGATCTCAGACTCATAATTTTTCCGTGAGTTGGAATCGTCAAGGTCACAAAGATCTTTAATTATTCATGAAAATTAAAATCCATCATAGATCTGTGAGATTATCCCACTTTACTATTCGAAACTTGAAGATGATGTATAACAATTATGTTATCATCAAGTCTTTGTTTCGTTTAAAGAAAATCACATGCATGCACTAATTAAACCTTACCCGAGACCTCTTTTTGAGATCATAAAGACGATTTGTGCCTCGGTGGTATTTGATTTACACTTTGTGGCTGTGAAGGATTTGTTTAACATTCGATGTAATGAGATTTTTACAAATGGTGATCAGTAGATGGTGATTCCATAGGAATTATTTGTTTTGGTTTGAGATTAGATTGAAATTTCTTTGGGTAACAGCGATGAGATGATGGAGCGGAGATTACAAGATGGGAGTATTTAGAAAGTGGCCAGTGGATAAGAGAGATTAGGTCAAGTATGTGAGAAGTATTAGGGTTAATATAGTTATATACCCGAAAATTAGGGTTGGGTATAATTGGGATTCAACTTGTTCCATCGGGCTTCACGTGTTCATTATTTGACTTAGGTTTAGATAGTATCTATTGAGTTGGATTGGGCCATCCGAATTTACTCAAAGAATGAAATTGGGCTGCATTCTTTATGGAACAATTGATAAGAATTGGTCTAATATATTCATTTGTTAGTAACGGGCTCACTATAAAAGGTTGTGCTAATAATATTATATTTAGATCGAGTTATTGATAGTGGATCGGACGAGTATTTTTCGGGCTATGATGACATTATTTTCGAAGCCGGGTATTCGGTATGTTTCGTTCGAAAGTACTTAAACGTCACAGAAAATTTTAGGTTTTAAACCTAATATTGTATGGTACATGGTTATTAAGTTTTGTTAATAGTTGGACTTAAGACAAATTTAGAGGCTCATAAGCATTTCTTATTTTTCATCGGCATTCAAGGAGTTAAAATTTTTTTACGGTTTCTTAGTGGTTTCTAAAAATCCCGAGGATTAATTGTTTGATTCGACAACAACAAAATTACTTCATCGATCATCAATCCATATCTTTATCAAACTTCAATGGAATCGTTGAGTTCGACACTTCAAGAGGGAGAACTGCAACACATGCAACTCAACGAGATCAAATTGCGTCAAAAAACATTGGAAATCTTTCACGAGCTCAAGACACATCTTGCAATTCTCTATCCGAACAACATGACCGAACTTCCAGTCATAGTTCAAATGTTCTTTGGAAAAGTGGATAATTTCAAAGAGAAGATTTTCAGTAATTTGGATGAATTACAGTTGCAATTTGAAAGGGATAATCTTCATGAGGTTAAAGCGAAGATATGTCTAGAAATCCTTCGCACACAATTTAAGGATTTCTTTGCCTCAACAATGGAACCTCCTTTTGATTATTCGACTCCAATCCTTCACCAGATTTTCAACTTGCATACAGGTTGCCAGACTGAAACCTTTAGAAGTGGTTTACCCAATCACATCAATATACTTGAGAAGTGTATTGAAGTCAGGTTAGTTAATTACAACGAGATACGGTTGAAAAGGGGTCAGATTCAAAGAATCAAGGAGTCGTCTAAGTCATTGAATGCAACAATACCTCATGAACATGAGAGAGATACATGCTTCAAGTTGTCGTCAAAAGATGATTGCATCTGCCCGTGCAAGAAATAGGTGTCAGTCTGGTCGTCAAGGTAAGCAATGGCAAGGAGTCAAGAGGAACGCATGAAACGAGCAGCAAGTCACAAGCACCAACTGTTCAGGTGCCAAGTTTCAACAATATACAGCATGTTGAGCATTCTGAACCTAATTATGCCAAACATGGGATGGAAAAGAGTGATAGCGATACCACTTCTGATTCATCCGATGTGAGTCATAAAGGGGGAGAAAGTGTTCAAAATGCTAAACATCATGATAAGTGTCTTATGACTGCTTCTTTAAATAATTCTGATTCTAGGATTAAAGAGCTTGAAACGATTTTAGCTCAGCAATCCAAAGAGCTTGAGGATGCCAAAATTGAATTTTCAAAGAAAATGGAGAAATTTGAAACATATTTTGAAAAACTTGAAAAGTCAAACGTTGTTCTTGAAAGAAAATTGGATCAAAAAGTATTAGATTCTAAAGCTGAAAAGGATAATCTTTTGAAACAAATTCAACTGCTAGAGTCTAAGTTGGCATCCCAAGATAGATTGCTCAAAGAGAATGAGACTTTAAAAGCTCAAGTTCAGGAAAAGGTTTTTGCTATAGCTGCGTTGAAAAAACGAATTGAGGAAAACTAAAGGAAATAGTGTGGACACTAAGCTTGAAAAACCATCAATCTTGGGGAAACCGCCTAAAAATCAGTTCGTTAGACAACCGACTGCATTTAGATCCGAGCGACCATAATTCCCGAGACCGCGGTTTGTCTCCCAAGTTGATATGGCTCATATTTCTAGAACAGTCACTCCACCATCTAGGCCCAATGTAACTAAAACAGCTTTTGCAAGACCTAATCACATGATTGCTTCTAGTTTCTATAAAAATACCAAGACCACGTCTAGAACTAGTTCAAATGACGTTTGCCATAAATCTGGTCTAAGGGAAGCTAAGCAAAAGACACATGTAAGAGATAGCAATGTCAAACCTAGTCAGATGCCTTCTAGATTACCCAACACTGCTAACCGTAGCATGTCATCTCCTAAGAGCATCGATCAAACATCTAGGAATTACTCGGACATTAAATATGCTACTTGTAAAACATGTAGAAAATGTGTCTTCACGGCAAATCATGACTCTTGTGTCAAGAAATTACTTAATGAGGGTGAACTCCCGTGCTAGACTTAAATCCCAATGGATAGCTAAAATCAAACCCATTGGTAAAGTTTGGCACCCCACTGGTAGTACTTTCACTATTGTAGGAAACGAGTGCCCTTTAACTAGGATAGTCTCTGATTCTACTAAGACTACTAGGGAGGAAATTGATAAAGATGATACATCACTTAAGCCTAAACTTAAGGTTTTCTATAAAAGGAAACGTTTGCCAGCTAATACAAGTGAGTCATCTACTCAGGTCTCCTCTGACATAAGTAAAGCCAACTATGAACCCCCACGTGCTTCTAAAATTGATATCGCTAACCCATACCAAAGCATGCAAATTCCTAATGAGAATGCAGGTACCAAAGTTGATGTTCCAAAAGAACGAAGTGGTCCAATCATTGTATACCGTTCAACTAAGGACACCCTTAGAGTTTGGTTGCTGAAGAAGCAGATATCAGAGAAACAAGTGTTCCAGGGGATTCATGGTTAAGCTTACCAAAAGGACTTAAAGTCACATTACAGTCTATAACTCGATCTCAAAAGACAGGAGAGTTCATCCCGATGATGACTTATCCTCAAAACGAGAAATTAAATTTTCTCGGACACGAGCTTACGTTAAAACTATTCCAAGGTTTTAAGGTCGTGTAAAGGACTTACAGTCACATTACAGTCTGTAACTCGATCTCAAAAGACAGGAAAGTTCATCCCGATGATGACTTATCCTCAAAACGAGAAATTAAATTTTCTCGGACACGAGCTTACATTAAAACTATTCCAAGGTTTTAAGCTCGTGTAAAGGAATTACAGTCACATTACAGTCTGTAAATCGATCTCAAAAGACAGGAAAGTTCATCCCGATGATGACTTATCCTCAAAACGAGAAATTAAATTTTCTCGGACACGAGCTTACATTAAAACTATTCCAAGGTTTTAAGCTCGTGTAAAGGACTTATAGTCACATCACAGACTGTAACTCGTTCATCAAAGAAAGGAAAGTTTATCGCCGGTGATATGCTTATCCTAACAACGAGAAATTAATTTTTCTCGGGCATGAGCTTATATCAAAAACATTCCAAGTTTTAAGCTCATGCACGATGGCTCCTCGTTAAATGACAGACGATGACCCAGACTTCAGAGACAGGGAAGTTTATCTACGCAACGATAACTCACCCTCTTAACGAGAAATTAAGTTTTCTTGGACATGAGCTTATCCTAAAACCATTCAAAGGTTTTAAGCTCGTGTATAAGGCTCATCATTAAGTATCAGATGATGACCCGATCTTCAAATAAAGGAAAGTTTATCGCCGATGATAAACTTATCCTTATTAACGAGAAATTAAATTTTCTCGGACGCGAGCTTACATTAAAACTATTCAAAAGTTTTAAGCTCGTGTAAATGGCGTATCATTATATTTCAGATTATGCCCCAGACTTCAAGGAAAGGAAAGTTTATCACCTATGATAAACTTATCCTTACAACGAGAAATTAATTTTTCTCGGGCATGAGCTAATATTAAAAACATTCGATGTTTTTAAGCTCATGCACAATTACTTACAGTTAAAATATCTGACTGTAACTCGGACCTTAATTTTAGGAAAGCTTATCTTTAAAGATAGCTTATCCTCGTAACGGGAAATTAAATTTTCTCGGTCATGAGCTTGTATTAAAACATTCCAAGGTTTTAAGCTCAGAAAGGAAAGTGAATCTTTTAAATAAGAGAACTTTTCCTCATAACGATAAATTCACCTTTCTCAGTCATGAGCTTTACGTTAAAACATTCAAAGTTTTTCAAGCTCATGAAAACGACTTCTAATTAAATGTCAACTTAGGACTCGTTCTTCAGTTAAAGGAAAGTTTATCGCCGATGATAAACTTATCCTCACAACGGGAAGTTTACAACTTCTCGGACTTGAGCTTATTTTGTAAGATATTCAACATCTTAAGCTCAAGTAATTGGTTTTCAAAACACTGAACACAATTTTTCGAGAATTTCTCAAAAAAGTTTTCTAAATCTTTCAAAATTGTGTGTTCAAAAAATGTTTTGATAAAAAGAGCATGTCTTCTGGAATCGATAATATTTACGATACTAGAAATGTCATTCAATAATGACACAGGGTTGTAAATAAAGTTCGAGCAGAAGTTCAAATGTTTTAAAACATGCTCAAAATGGTTTGCTATTATTTCAGATAGTAACCCGCTTTTCATACTCAAGTCAAGCATTTCACCAGAAAGCTTTGACTCAACAACGGGAATTAATTTTCTCGGGCATGGTTTATTTTATAACCATTTAAGGGATTGTGTTTATGGAATAACACAATCTAACACGAATATATGTACGTTTCAGTGCATTTATTTGTTAAAACAAGAGAAATCTTCTTTTTATGAAGTTATCATCTCCACCAACCGTAGCAATTTACAATTGATATCTACATACTCGACGATGTGACTACTCAAACGGCGACTACAGTTCTTTCAATAGAACACGGGTCAACAATTGAGGGGGAGCAATTGTCCAGCATTCAGAACCTTTGACACCGAAAGTGCCAAGTTCACATGTTGGTGTCAAGACAACGATATCAATCGTACACATGGAGTCAAGAGATAACTTCAGACGTGATGAGGCGACCAACATTCGTGTACAAGAACCATGTGCTTCTTTCATATGATGTTCTCCATCATTCAGGTCCAACCTCATAAATCGCGAATCTTGTGAATACATTATTATATATGATCTTTGCACGTGATAAATACCTTACACTTGTGTTTAAAAGTTATTTAATTTATGTTTCAAGTACACTCTCATTAATTTTAGGGGGAGCTTGTGTAAATCATGAAGATAATTGGATTTACATTTTTCTTCCCAAATTTTCTTAAACTGCTATTAAATCAACTGATATTAAAAACATCGATTGGGTTAATATTTTTAATATGGGGGAGAAAATGTGATTTAATATGGGAAATGATTAATCACAAATGGTTTGACTTAACGTGATAGCTCGTCCCGACATGTGCGAAATGTTTTCGGATATCGTGGCATATGTTAAGGGGGAGAAAAATGGATTTGCACTTCAAAATGGATTTCATGGTGATTTATACTTACCCACAACCCTTTTATCTCACGACGATGAAGATTGTGGTGACATAAGGATGGTAGGATAGGTCAAAGTCCAATGATTCTTCTAGAACCGGAGGAATCTTCCCAAGGACATTCCATAGCTAGAAATAGTAGTCCTTAGGAAAGATGGAGAAAGATTGTGAACGTAGCTGAATGCCGACCAAGTACTTAAGTTAGCACTGGAACAATCACAACAAGGTGGTAGTTATGACGTATTGGTAAGCATTGAAGGGGTTGAAGAATGAAAAAGAATTGTAAAGATAAAAGGTGTAAAGAAAGAAGCCCTCCTTACAACCTTAGGCAGAAACCGGGTCAATACATATGCTATTGAGATCATTTTTTCAATGATTCTCGCTATTGAAGATAGACATCATGGACCCAGTGATGCAATGCACAACCCATCCCATCTAACTCAGATATCTCTTAAAAGATATTTGTTTTAATCACACGGAGACAACGCATTATCTATTGATTTATTCACTCCGAATACATTGGTATTGAAATGGTGGCACTCCTCTCCAGCCTCTGATCACTAAAATCCAAAATGTACGATTGAGTCTAGAGCCATTTGAGATCATCAAATATCTCATTAGGACAAACTTTCATATTTCCTTGCTTCTTCATACACTGTGAAAAGTAAGAAAGATCTTAAGAGTCCTACGCAAAATCTTCATGATCTGGCCTGAACATCCGAGTAATACGAACGTATTTACAATGAAGATGGAAATCCTTCTTGAGCGAATATCAAAAAGCTCATGGTAGGTGACTTGTGCGATTCTTTATGAATCAAACTTGTGATAACTGGAAAGAAACAGTGGTTTAATTCTTAAATTAATTTAAACACGTTCTAGGCCTCTACGCAATATCTTAGTGATCTTGCCAGAACACTCAGAGTGATACCTTAGTGTTCACAGTGATGAGTGGAAATCCTTCTAGTGTTAACCTCAAACATCACTTGGTAGGTAACTTGCAAGATTTTATACGAATCAAGCTCGTGACAACTAGAAAGCAACGATGGTGTGGTTCTTAATTAAATTTCACTTGTTCCCCGAACATGAATTGACGGCTTCAAATCATGCGGATATGATAGGTGTGAAAACACCCATCCTTTTACCACTTATTTCTTACTAAAACAAGACCAAAACGCGTATTTAATGTCATTTGTTTGGAATTATGCGTGGTTTGTGCGTTTGTTGTGTTTTCAGAGCCAACCGGATAATTATTGGAGAAAACATGGGATTGCACGGGTTTTATCGAGGAAAAAGACGAAAAGACGAAGTCTATAGTCCAAGAGATGCAAAAGATTTGAAGTCAATGGGCCTATTTGAAGATTTATCGAAGAAAAGGACCAAAGATGGAAAATTTACACATGTCGAAGAAACTCAAGTCTATTAAATAAAGAAATTAAAAGACGAGTTGAATTTATTCGTCGAAAATCCCGAATCGAAATCGAAAACGTCAACTTTTCTGAAAAGACGAGAAGACAAAAAGAAAGGGAGAAAGCCCACTAACCAACCAAGGAGGAAGCCTATAAATACTCCTCCCATTCACAATTTTCCACTAGTTTTTTTATTCTGTTACATTTTCTCCTAGTTCATAGGAAGAACCATCTCCCTTAAGGAGTGGTTTTCATTTTTTTTACTTCTTCTTGAATCTTGTAAGTTTAATCTTTCCATTTTGTTTGTTGAATCTTAATCATCAATACAAGTTTACATTTAATCTCCCATCATCTTGTTCTTCATCTCTTTATGATTCAAAGTTCTTTAAGTTTCATTTTATTGGTTTGATCATAAAAAGTAAGTGGGTTTTGTGTTTTTGTTGTTTTGGATTGATGTTTACCTTAGGTAAATGATTAGTGGAGAAATTGGTTTAAGTTTTGATTAAAAACTTGGTGAATTTTGAGTCAAATTCGTGTGTAAAAGAATCCCCTGTTCTTCGCTATTTTGTTAGTGTATTTGCCCAGATTCCGAATAGGGGGATCTGTGAGTGTACTGTTGGTTCGGAATATCAAATATTCCGGATCAAGGTTGTGATTGTGTTGTTTACTCGGAATATCAAATTATTCCGAGTAGGGCTAATATTCCGCATAGCCATATTATTCCGCATAGCCATATTATTCTGCATAGCCATATTATTCCGCATAAGCACAAACATTCCGAATAAACATGTCCATCCGGAATAATCAATATTCCGGATGAGCATTATTCCGAATAAAGTTTTCTTTCTAAAAACATTCCGCATAAGCAAATTATTCCGAGTAGAGCAGTTTTTCCGAGTAGAGCAATTATTCAGGATAGACTTTTATTCCGGATAGACTGTTATTCCGAGTAGCACAATTATTCCGGATAGACTATTATTCCGAGTAGAGCAGACATTCTGGATAAGCCATTATGCCGAATGGAGTTTTCCAGTTTTATTCCGCATGAGAAGAGATATTCCGAATAAGCTAAATTTCCCTGATGTTCCGGATCAAGCATTCATTCCGAATAAGTTGTTTTCTCCAAGTTTAGGTATTTACTGTTCGCTTTAAATTCTAGTTTTATTCTCAGTAATTGTTTTTAGTTCAATTTTATTATTTCTAGCACTTATCATTTTAGTAGATTTAGACCAAAGCTCCCCCTTTTTAGTCACCAATTACAACGATTCCACTTTTAACCGTGATCGATTCGAGAAGATACCGAGAACGAAACAACGACATATATCAATTGGGTAAGAGCAACGCAAAGAAATATCTTGCAAGCAAACCTTTTTATTAACCAACCAAAAATCAGTTATTAAAATGGTGCCGCTGCTGGGGATTAAGGGGCTCTGAATAAGACGTTGATCGAGTACGCATACACTAAAAAGAAAATGCAAGAGAAAATATTTTTGGTTTTTATAGGTTTTTTAATGTTTTTGTATTTTTGAAAATTTTATATTTTTATGGGTTTTTGAAAATTTTTGTGCTTGAAAATAACGTTCCCGAAAGAACAGATCCCAAAATCCAATTTTTCTCACAAAAAACCGTTGATCCTTACGAAAAGAGCCGGCAGCGGCGCCTTTTGTAGAAAGTGACTTGGATGATTTCGAAGCTAGCTTGGGTCCTCTCGATCTTAAGTATGATGATTCTTCCACCGATTGGGATAAAGACATTCGTACTATTGAGAGACTTCTCAATGAAGACCCGTTCTCTCCTCCTTTTCCTAAAGAGGTGACTAATGATGATCCATCGTTAGTTACACCATCTATTGAGGATCCTCCTACTCTTGAGCTTAAAGACCTACCTCCTCATCTAGATTACGTTTTCCTTGAAGACAACGAGAAGTTACCGGTCATCATCGCGAAGGACCTGAAAGAAGAAGAAAAATCCCGACTTATCGTCGTGTTGAAGAAACATAAAAAAGCTATCGCTTGGAAAATCTCCGACATTCGCGGAATTGATCCTCACTTTTGCACACATAAAATTCTCATGGAGGACGACTTTAAGCCCACAATTCAAAGCCAATGAAGGGTGAATCCTAAAATCCATGAAGTCATCAAAAAAGAGGTTATCAAACTTCTTGATGCGGGTATGATTTACCCTATTTCGGATTCACCATGGGTTAGTCCAGTCCATTGTGTACCTAAGAAAGGCGGAATCACCGTTGTGCCAAATCAAAACAACGAGTTGATTCCTACCCGTCTCGTTACTGGGTGGAGAGTTTGTATAGACTACCGCAAACTCAATGATGCCACGAGAAAGGATCATTTCCCTCTTCCTTTTATGGACCAAATGCTTGAACGTTTAGCGGGTAATGATTATTACTGCTTTCTTGATGGTTTCTCGGGTTATTTCCAAATACCCATCGATCCCCAGGATCAAGAGAAGACAACATTCACTTGTCCCTATGGCACATTTGCTTACAAAAGAATGCCTTTTAGCTTATGCAATGCCCCTGGAACTTTCCAAAGGTGCATGTTGGCTATCTTCCATGACATGGTTGAGCAAACCATGGAAGTCTGCATGGATGATTTCTCGGTCATTGGGGATTCCTTCTCTTCTTGCCTTGCCAATTTGTAACGTATGCTTAAGCGGTGCGAAGACACTCGCCTTGTTCTGAATTGGGAAAAATGCCATTTTATGGTAAAAGAAGGCATTGTGCTAGGACACAAAATCTATAAAGCCGGTCTTGAAGTCGACCGTGCTAAAGTAGTTGTCATAGCCAAATTACCTCCACCTTCAACCGTGAAGGGTGTGAGAAGTTTTCTGGGTCATGCGGGCTTCTATCGTCGATTCATTCAGGATTTCTCCAAAATCGCTCGCCCGATGACCCACCTCTTGGAAAAAGATACTCCTTTTATCTTTTCCAAAGAGTGTATCGAAGCCTTCAACCTTCTTAAGGATAAGCTAACTAAGGCACCGGTCTTGGTTACCCCTAATTGGGAGCTACCCTTTGAGTTGATGTGCGATGCTAGCGACTTTGCTATTGGTGCGGTTTTGGGACAACGGATCAACAAACACTTCCAACCAATCCACTATGCTAGCAAAACAATGACGGGGGCTCAATTGCATTATACGACAACCGAAAAAGAGCTTTTAGCTGTTGTCTATGCTTTTGAAAAATTTCGCCCCTGTCTTGTTTTATCCACCACCATCGTATACACGGACCATCCCGCGTTGAAGTACTTGATGACTAAACACGACTCTAAGCCAAGACTTCTCCGCTGGGTTTTACTCCTTCAAGAATTCAACATTGAAATTCGTGACAAAAAGGGTGCTGAAAACCTAGCCGCGGATCATCTTAGTAGACTTGAGGATCCATATCAAGGGGATCATCCGAACAAAGAGATCAATGACTCTTTTCCCCTTGAGACCTTAATGTCTATTAATCTCAATCTGGCTGACACCCCGTGGTTTGCCGACATTGCAAACTACTTAGCGGGTGGTGTTCTCATCAAAGGGTTAACATCCCAACAAAAGAAGAAGTTCTTGAACGATGTTAAGACTTACTTTTGGGATGACCCTTTCCTATTCAAACAATGCGCTGACTTGATTATTCGATGATGTGTTGACGGACCGGCAGCTTTTGACATTCTCCAGGCTTGCCACAAAGGACCCACCGGTTGTCACTTTGGTCCCAACTACACCACCGAAAAAAGTGTTTGACTCGGGATTCTATTGGCCCACCATTTATCGTGATGCTCACGAGATGGTTAAACATTGTGATGCTTGCCAAAAACAAGGCAAGATCACACATAAAGATGAGATGCCTCAAAATTTCATACAAGAATGTGAAATCTTTGATGTATGGGGCATCGACTTTATGGGGCCATTCCCTTCTTCTAAAGGCAACAAATACATCCTTGTCGCCGTCGACTACATTTCCAAATGGGTTGAGGCCAAATCTTTACCCACTAACGACGCGAGGGTGGTTTGTAATTTCTTGAAACAACTGTTTGCTCGATTCGGTGTTCCTCGTGCTATAATCAGTGACCGCGGGACTCATTTTTGCAATGATCAATTTGCAAGAGTCATGGCTAAGTATGGTGTCAATCACCGTCTTTCCACCGCTTACCATCCTCAAACCAACGGTCAAGCCGAGAAATCCAACTGTGGATTGAAGAGAATTTTGGAACGTACTGTGGGAGAGCATCGTGCCTCGTGGGCCGATAAACTTGATGATGCTCTGTGGGCTTTCCGTACCGCCTATAAGACGCCGATTGGTTGTACACCTTAGCGTCTTGTGTACGGGAAAGCCTGCCACCTCCCCATCGAGCTGGAACATAAGGCATACTGGGCCTTGAAGTGGGCTAACTTCGACATCAACAAAGCCGGTGATCTTCGCAAGATTCAACTCAACGAGCTACATGAATTGAGGAATGAAGCTTACGAGAACTCATTGATCTACAAGGAGAAGACCAAGATTATCCATGATGCTAACATCAAGAACCGAGAGTTCCACGTTGGTGATCAAATATTACTTTTTAACTCTCGGTTGAAGATCTTCTCAGGCAAGTTGAAGAGCCGCTGGTCTGGTCCATTCACCATCGCCAATGTTTTTCCCTATGGCACCATTGAGCTTTCTCAGCCAAATGGGCCCAACTTTAAGGTGAATGGCCAGCGTCTGAAGTTATACTTTGGTGAGGACATCTCTCATGAGATGATTCCATCCCTCACCACATTTCCCTTGAATTAGTTCGGGACCGAGTTAGGCTCGTGACTCGGTTAACAAAAACAAGCGCTCCTCGGGAGGCAACCCGAGTATCTATCCCCCTTTCCCGTTTTTCATCCTAAGTGTAGGGGGAGCTATATAGGTTGCTTGTATTTGGATGGTGATGTGATTACAGGGATAAGTGCACTCTTGGAATCTTTGAAGAACCGTGCTCCCATGTTATCCGCAATACCGGTTCTATCTCTCAACTATCGTGATTCAGTTGTCTTCATACTCACATTTAAAATTGATCACTTTAGTCGTCTCCTCCTTAGCTTGATTTAACCAACGTGCACAATGTCATAAGTGTAGGGGAGATTTTTCCCACATGCTTAAACATTGAGGACAATGTTTATCTTAAGTGTAGGGGGGACTTCTATCAAAGTTTTAAGTGGACTTTTCCATGAAAATGCCTTCATTTAACCGGAAAATCATCTTTTTCAGCATTTTTCAAATTCTTAATTAACTTTGGCCATTTAGTCGTAATTTTTAAATTTTTATTGTTGCTTTCATATGTATATATCCCGTAATAAAGTCAAAAATATTAATAAAGTGGTGTAGCTAGTTTTGAAATCTTTGACATATTAGGCCCGTTGCGATTATTTTGACTCAACCTGAATAGACTTATCCAAGTTTATTCTAGCTAGTATCCTTAACCATGTAGACCTTAATTGGTTTATTAGCTAAGCATCCACGAGTCTCATTACTTGAGATTTTAAATTGTGGAGGACGAGAAATGATATAGTCAATTATAAGTCGGTATTCTTGCACAAGCTCACTTGGTGTAATTATTTGCCTATTCTCCCATCACTTGCTAATAATTTATCTACAATAAGTAAGGTCGTACGATTTGAAAGGTTACTTAGCTTCTAGCCCAAGATCGTTTAAAAGTTGCTCGGTAATGATAAGAGTTCATAGCCAAGGCATAACTTATGAAGCGGGGCGCGAAGATTGGCGAGTCCAAAAAGGCCCTAACAAGGCATGAGGATTCCATTTTATTGCTAAAGATCCAAGGTGATGTGAAAAGCATTATTCCCAAAATCAATATGAAGGATCAAGACTCACGACGAAAAGCAATGAACTCCCATAAAGATCATGGAGAAGTCTATCCGAAAAGACCCTAACAAGGTATGAGGATAAATAGATCCAAGTCCGAAAAGGAGGCGGATCGTTGTATCTCAAAATCCCAATTAGCGATTGAAGAAATAATGATGAAGTCGTGGTCAACAAAGTGGAGTATCCCTCAAAAATACTCCAAGTGAAGAACTCTATTAACGAAGAGAAGACCATTATCTCAAGCACGTCTCTCAAGATATGAAGTATGAAGTACATGCCAAATATCGGCCCGAGAAAGGTCTCAAATCGTGAAGCGAGTTATGCCAAGATATGAACTTTTTGATATCCCGAGAAGCAGTTTTAAGAGATTTTGTCCTTTAGCTAACTATTAATCAAATTGTCCTACTTTGCTTTCAGCCTTAATAAACTATCGAAATAAGTCCAAAAATGCATCTTCATGATCATTCTAAGACAAAAATAAAACATAAGAGATACACCTAGGAATAAGGGAGTTTAAGCATATAATTAAGCCATGTGTGTAAGTGTTTGAATTGCTAACTTATAATAACAATGATCTCGTTTTTAAGCTTAGTTTGGGGAACGTGAAAATTGAGGGTGATAAATCTTCGCAGCACCAAAGCCCTAATGTAAGTCCTTGATCTCCTTGCAAGTTATTTCCATATAGCTATTTTCAAGTGAAAATGGTTTCTATCCTTTTGTTTCCTGTAAAGTTTTAATTTCTCTTAGTGTTTAAATTTTTGTTTAAGTAGTATTTTAATAAGGCCAAGGTTGATTGAAAATGAGAAAAGTGTATAATTGCTTTATCACTAAGCATTGCATGAGGGCATGGCAATGGTTAAGTGTAGGGGATTTGATAGGTGTGAAAACACCCATCCTTTTACCACTTATTTCTTACTAAAACAAGACCAAAACGCGTATTTAATGTCATTTGTTTGGAATTATGCGTGGTTTGTGCGTTTGTTGTGTTTTCAGAGCCAACCGGATAAATATTGGAGAAAACATGGGATTGCACGGGTTTTATCGAGGAAAAAGACGAAGTCTATAGTCCAAGAGATGCAAAAGATTTGAAGTCAATGGGCCTATTTGAAGATTTATCGAAGAAAAGGACCAAAGATGGAAAATTTACACATGTCGAAGAAACTCAACTCTATTAAATGAAGAAATTAAAAGACGAGTTGAATTTATTCGTCGACAAATCCCAAATCGAAATCGAAAACGTCAACTTTTCTGAAAAGACGAGAAGACAAAAAGAAAGGGAGAGAGACCACTCACCAACCAAGGAGGAAGCCTATAAATACTCCTCCCATTCACAATTTTCCACTAGTTTTTTCATTCTGTTACATTTTCTCCTAGTTCGTAGGAAGAACCATCTCCCTTAAGGAGTGGTTTTCATTTTTTTTTACTTCTTCTTGAATCTTGTAAGTTTAATCTTTCCATTTTGTTTGTTGAATCTTAATCATCAATACAAGTTTACATTTAATCTTTATATCATCTTGTTCTTCATCTCTTTATGATTCAAAGTTCTTTAAGTTTCATTTTATTGGTTTGATCATAAAAAGTAAGTGGGTTTTGTGTTTTTGTTGTTTTGGATTGATGTTTACCTTAGGTAAATGATTAGTGGAGAAATTGGTTTAATTTTTGATTAATAACTTGGTGAATTTTGAGTCAAATTCGTGTGTAAAAGAATCCCCTGTTCTTCGCTATTTTGTTACTGTATTTGCCCAGATTCCGTATAGGGGGATATGTGAGTGTACTGTTGGTTCGGAATATCAAATATTCCGGATCAAGGTTGTGATTTTGTTGTTTACTCGAAATATCAAATTATTCCGAGTAGGGCTAATATTCCGCATAGCCATATTATTCCGCATAGCCATATTATTCCGCATAGCCATATTATTCCGCATAGCCATATTATTCCGCATAAGCACAAACATTCCGAATAAACATTTCCATCCGGAATAATCAATATTCCGGATGAGCATTATTCCGAATAAAGTTTTCTTTCTAAAAACATTCCGCATAAGCAAATTATTCCGAGTAGAGCAGTTTTTCTGAGTAGAGCAATTATTCAGGTTAGACTATTATTCCGGATAGACTGTTATTCCGAGTAGCATAATTATTCCGGATAGACTATTATTCCGAGTAGAGCAGACATTCTGGATAAGCCATTATGCCGAATGGAGTTTTCCAGTTTTATTCCGCATGAGAAGAGATATTCCGAATAAGCTAAATTTCCCTGATGTTCCGGATCAAGCATTCATTCCGAATAAGTTGTTTTCTCCAAGTTTAGGTATTTACTGTTCGCTTTAAATTCTAGTTTTATTCTCAGTAATTGCTTTTAGTTCAATTTTATTATTTCTAGCACTTATCATTTTAGTAGATTTAGACCAAAGCTCCCCCTTTTTAGTCACCAATTACAACGATTCCACTTTTAACCGTGATCGATTCGAGAAGATACCGAGAACGAAACAACGACATATATCAATTGGGTAAGAGCAACGCAAAGAAAGATCTTGCAAGCAAACCTTTTTATTTACCAACCAAAAATCAGTTATTAGGATATTATTATCCAAATGTTTCACTCTTTATGTTTGCAGTCAGCTTTGGACGGTCGAATAAAGAGAACAGGTTTACCCGCAAAATCTTGTCAAGGAGATTCTTAATTGAAACTACCTACCACAAGTACGATATTTAATATCGTCCAACGGTCTTCACCGACCGACGGTAAAATGCTACCGAATTAGAATGAAATGTTCAAGGTCATTTCATCCGTGTATATGTTTTGTTGCTAACTGTCTTATGCAGCGTAACAAGAAGGTGGCATTGCGGTGTTCAATCCAGAAGAAGTCGTCAACACATGCTTATGCTTTCTACACTTAATACTTCAACAAATTCAAGAAAGTCTAAAAGTCAAGTCTTCCGCTGTATCAAACTCTGAAGCTTTCAAGAATTTATAAAAGTATAAGTATGTGGAACATGAAGTCACGAAGAGGCAAATATCACAAGTGATGAATGCACAAGGTCAAGGCAAGAGAACATGTTCAAGACTAAATTCAAAGATCTCATCGGCATATTCACAAGAACAATATCGAAGACTCAAGCATAGTATGCTAGGTTTAAGATTTTGTAAAATGGTGTGACCTCCCTTAGGGGGAGATTGTTGGAAATACGTTTTTCCAAGGAAAGTCTCGGTCACATCATTGTTAGCATAGATCACGAGCTATAGACTATTTAGGATAATGTAACTTGGAGTGACCTCCCTTAGGGGGAGATTGTTGCAGGGAGTCATCGTAGCGAGTCATCGTATTCATCCATCGCAATCAATGCGATCTTATCCAAACGGTGTCCTTTTTTCCATTTTTCCAGGAACTTGCCTGTTCTAGGTTACATCTTCATCATCATATGCATAAAAAATACCAAAAGAATTCCCATAAAGTGATAATAGCACACAACACCAGTCACACAATCAATATCAGATTAAAGAAATATGGCAGGTTTGACTTTTGACCATTATAAGATAACTAGTGAGACAAAAAGAGACCATATGAGACAACTTGTAGACCAGATGTGAAATGTATGGATGGACTGTATAGATGGACAAGTAATATATCGTGAGAAAGAACATGTGAAAGTGACAAGAACTTGTGAATATTGATAGTAAACACAAACCGTGACAAAAATGATAGATACGGACCAAAAAAAATTTTAGACCACCAAATCAAAAACAAAAACACGATCCAAGGATTGAACCGAAGCTCTGATGCCAATTGTAGGTTTTCTAATGAGTATGATCCGGTGGTCTAGGTGGTTGGTGGTAAATGGTGGCTGTCATGGTGGAGAGAGAGATAGAGGGTTGTGTGATAGAAAGAAAGAAACGTTTGATAAAATGAAAATGAAACACAAGCAACAACCCCTCCTTGGAAGCCTTGGAGGGGTATATATAGTCACACACCACACCTAAACTATACAACGTTTCCTAGTCTAGACTATGCGTGTGTGACTATGATAACTAATGGGAATTCTTAAATGTCGTCACATAAAGTGAATTTCCAACAAGTTCTCTTGGGTTATCTATCACTGGCGCAGGTGGAGCCGGTTCATCGTGTTTGACCCATATGGTATAAAGTGGGTCCCACCCGTTATGAGTAATATGATCTCCAATCCAATGGATGGGTTTCCATAATACACTTCGACATTTTTTGCATGGACATCTAATTTTCCCCGTATCATTCACCAACGGCCGGCAATGATCGATGAACTTTCTGAGACCGTCATTTAATTCTTGGGAAACAATCGGTTTTTTTATCCAACTCTTATCAGCGAATACCATAAATGTGTTTTATCCGTATATTTAGTTATTATTACATGGAAGGCAACTATGGAAAGCAATCCTAGATGTTTTGTTTACCTAGTGCAACTATGAAAGGCAATCCTAACCCACTCTTTGATGCTTCGTCTCATATATGAATGCGTATAACCTATTTACTATTTGAGAAAATTTCGGCAGCATTTCCCCTCAACTCCCCAAATATGTGTTTAAAGACATATTCGTAGGAGTAAAGGAGAAACACTATCAAAATCATCTCAAATAGTAAACCAGTTATACGCATTCATATCCTAAATGAGACAAAACAATCAAAAAGCAGTCCCAAATAGGGGTCTTTCCGAAGTCAATTCCTATTAAATTAACTTCGGACGGGTTTTCTATAGGTTGATCAATTTCAGACGGGAATTTTCTGAAATTAATCGCTAAAATCCTAAAACATTCCTAAGATTTAATTCAATAAAACATTTATATCAAACAAATTATTCTGATAAGCTTATCAGGATAAGTTGTTTTCAAACAGATTATCTTGATAAGCTTATCTGGATAAGCTGTTTTCAAACAGCTTATTCTGATAAGCTGATAAGCAACATAACGAGTGTTTGGGCTTGCGTTTTACACAGTTAAAGAGTGTTTGGATTTACGTTTAACGGAAATTAACAAGTTTATAAAACCCCAACGAGATGTCGCGGGGGAAACCAAAATGATAAAAAAAAAAGTAAATAACATGTATTATCAGTTAGAATTTAAAAAAAACATACTTGTTATTTGTGGTGGTCAGCTGGTGGTCGGCTGTGGTCGACTGTTGTCGGCTGTGGTTGGCCGCGGTCGGCTAAAATAACATAAAACATTTAATTAAAAACTTAATTAAACATTCAATCGATAAAAACTATGAATTTATATAAAAACCTTAAATTGGCTGTGGTGGTGGTAAGTGGCTGTGGTGGTGTTGTATGGTGGTGGGGATTAGTGGTGAATGGTGGTGGGGATTAGTGGTGAATGGTGGTGGGGATTGATGGTGAATGGTGGTGGTGGATTGGTGTTGATGACTGTGGTGGTGATGATTGGAGGTGATGATTGGAGGTGATGATTGAAGGTGGTGGCTGATTGGTGGTGATGATTGTGGTGATGATTGTGGTGGTGTTGATTGTGGTGGTGTTGATTGTGATGGTGTTGACTATGGTGGTGTTGATTTGTGGTGGTGTTTTTACGCAGAGAAGATAAAGAGATAAGAGTGAGTGTTGATTATGTTTTTCTGTGATTCGTCTATCAGATGATAAGAACTGGTCAAAGTTTCCCCAGCGACAAGTCGCTGGGGAAAAGTTATATATTGTCGGTGTGTGCTAGCTTATTTATTAGTTGGCTGATGTTAACAAAACATTCCCCAGCGACATGTCGCTGGAGAAACCCTGTAGTTTGTCGTTTTGTGAAAAAAGAGGGTTAATGAAAATTAGGGGTTACTGAAAAAATTAAATGAAAATATCCCCAGCGACATGTCGCTGGGGAAACCTAATTTCTATACCTTTTATGTAATTTAGTTTTAAATGATTAATAATAATAAGTTTTATATAATTGTATATTTTAGTTTTAGATAATTAATAATAATAAGTTTTATATAATTGTATATTTTTATATATAATATTTATGTAATTTAGTTTTAAATAGTTAATAATAATACGTTTTATATAATTGTATATTTTACTTTTAGATAATTAATAATAATAATTTTTATATAAATGTATATTTTTTATATAACATTTATGTAATTTAGTTTTAAATGATTAATAATAATAAGTTTTATATAATTGAATTAGGGGAAACTTAATTTTTATATAACATTTATGTAATTTAGTTTTAAATAATTAATAATAATAAGTTTTATATAATTGTATATTTTTTTAATAATAACTAAATTTTATAAATAATAACTAAATGTCTTTTATTATTTTTTTTATATAATTTTTCGGCTTCTCGGTTCATTCCGGTAGAGTAAACCGGTTCGTTCAATGTATTAGATATGGTTCAACATTAGAGGTTCAATGTATTAGATAAGGTTATACATTAGAGGTTCAATGTATTAGATAGGGTTCAACATTATAGGTTCAATGTATTAGATAGGGTTCAATATTAGAGGTTCAATGTATTAGATAGGGTTTAACATTAGAGGTTCAATGTATTAGATAGGGTTATACATTGGAGGTTCAATGTATTAGATAGGGTTATACATTAAAGGTTTAATGTATTAGATAGGGTTCAACATTAGAGGTTCAATATATTAGATAGGGTTCCACATTAGAGGTCCAATGTATTAGGTAGGGTTCAACATTAGAGGTTCAATATATTAGATAGGGTTCAACATTAGAGGTTCAATGTATTAGATAGGGTTATACATTAGAGGTTCAATGTATTCGATAAGGTTCAACATTATAAGTTCAATGTATTAGGTAGGGTTATACATTAGAGGTTCAATGTGTCAGATAGGGTTCAACATTAGAGGTTCAATGTATTAGATAAGGTTATACATTATAGGTTCAATGTATTAGATAGGGGTCAACGTTAGAACTTCAATGTATTAGATAGGGTTCAACGTTAGAGGTTTAATGTATTAGATAGGGTTCAACATTATAGGTTCAATGTATTAGATAGGGTTCAACATTATAGTTTCAATATATTAGATAGGGTTCAACATTAGAGGTTCAATGTATTAGATAGGGTTCAACATTAGAGGTTTAATGTATTAGATAGGGTTATACATTAGATGTTCAATGTATTAGATAGGGTTATACATTAGAGGTTCAATGTATTAGATAGGGTTATACATTAGAGGTTCAATATATTAGATAGGGTTCAACATTAGAGGTTCAATGTAATAGATAGCGTTCCACATTAGAGGTTCAATGTATTAGATAGGGTTCAACATTAAAGGTTCAATGTATTAGATAGGATTATACATTAGAGGTTCAATTTATTATATAGGGTTCAACGTTAGAGCTTCAATGTATTAGATAGGGTTCAACGTTAGAGGTTTAATGTATTAGATAGGGTTCAACATTATAGGTTCAATGTATTAGATAGGGTTATACATTAGAGGTTCAATGTATTAGATAGGGTTCAACATAGAGGTTCAATGTATTAGATAGGGTTCAACATTATAGGTTCAATGTATTAGGTAGGGTTATACATTAGAGGTTCTAAGTGTTAGATAGGGTTAAAGATTAGAGGTTTAATGTATTAGATTGGGTTATACATTATAGGTTCAATGTATTAGATAGGGTTCTACATTAGAGGTTCAATGCATTCATTAGGGTTCAACATTAGAGGTTCAATGTATTAGATAGGGTTCAACATTAAAGGTTTATTGTATTAGATGAGGTTATACATTAGAGGTTCAATGTATTAGGTTGGGTTATGCCTTAGAGGTTCAATGTATTAGATAGGATTATACATTAGAGGTTCAATGTATTAGATAGGGTTTAACATTATAGGTTCAATGTATTAGATAGGGTTAAACACTAGAGGTTCAATGTATTAGATAGGGTTCAACATTAGAGGTTTAATGTATTAGATAGGGTTCAACATTATAAGTTCAATGTATTAGATAGGGTTCAACGTTAGAGGTTCAATGTATTCAGTAGGGTTCTACATTAGAGGTTCAATGTATTAGATAGGGTTCAACATTATAGTTTCAATGTATTAGATAGGGTTATACATTAGAGGTTCAATGTATTAGATAGGGTTATACATTTGAGGTTCAATATATTAGATAGGATTCAACATTAGAGGTTTAATGTATTAGATAGGGTTCAACATTATAGGTTCAATGTATTAGGTAGGGTTATACATTAGAGGTTCAATGTGTTAGATAGGGTTCAACATTAGAGGTTCAATGTATTAGATAGGGTTATACAATATAGGTTCAGTGTATTAGATATGGTTCTACATTAGAAGTTCAATGTATTCATTAGGTTTCTACATTAGAGGTTTAATGTATTAGATAGGGTTCAATATTATAGGTTTAATGTATTAGATAGGGTTATACATTAGTGGTTCAATGTATTAGATAGGGTTATATATTAGAGGTTCAATGTACTAGATAAGGTTCAACATTATAGGTTCAATGTATTAGGTAGGGTTGTACATTAGAGGTTCAATGTATTAGATAGGGCTATACATTAGAGGTTCAATGTATTAGAAAGGGTTCAACATTAGAGGTTTAATGTATTCGATAGGGTTCAACATTATAAGTTCAATGTATTAGGTAGGGTTATACATTAGAGGTTCAATGTGTTAGATAGGGTTCAACATTAGAGGTTCAACGTATTAGATAAGGTTATACATTATAGGTTCAATGTATTAGATAGGGTTCTACATTAGAGGTTCAATGTATTCATTAGGGTTCTACATTAGAGTTTCAATGTATTAGATAGGGTTCAACATTATAGGTTTAATGTATTAGATAGGGTTATACATTAGAGGTTCAATGTATTAGATAGGGTTATACATTAGAGGTTCAATGTATTAGATAGGGTTCAACATTATAGGTTCAATGTATTAGGTAGGGTTGTATATTATAGGTTCAATGTATTAGATAAGGTTCTACATTTGATGTAATAATACCTATCTCTCTGACTAGTTGATTGATAAGAAGCTACTACTTATTTCCATCTTCTAAAGCTCATCAATCGCTATCATCAAGCGCATGTACTAAAATATGCATTAATATATCTAGTTAGATTCCAAGTATATTAATATAATATTAGTAGTTAGTCACAAATAAGGACAAAAGGATATCATTTTAATCCGACATTATAGGTTCAATATGTTAGATAGGGTTCAACATTATAGGTTCAATGTATTAGATAGGGTTCTACATTAGAGGTTTAATGTATTAGATATGGTTCTACATTAGAGGTTCAATGTATTCATTAGGTTTTTACATTAGAGGTTCATTATATTAGATATGGTTATACATTAGAGGTTTAATGTATTTGATAGGGTTCAAGGTATTAGATTGGCGGGAAAATATTGGCGGGAAAACACTGTCGGGAAAATGTTAACCATTTCCCTCACTTTTTTTACCATAAAAGGACAACCACACACACTCCTTATCATAACAACCTCCAACAGATCACACACACACACACACATACACACACACACTTATCATCACAAACACATTGTTATTATGAAGATTTTGAAGCATGAAGATTTTCCGTGCAAGTGTGGACATGGAGATGTAGTTCTTCGAAAATCGTGGCATATTGAATCCTTTGGTAGACAGTACTGTGCTTGTCTACGTTCACAGGTTGAACCTCCAGTTTCATATGGATGCAAATTTTTTTATGGAAAGACGAACGCGTCCAAATACTAATCAATTCTCTTGGAGGTTCAATGAGCTTTTCTCCTCCAAGCTCTTCTTCGAGACCTTCAACGAGCTTTTCTCCTCCAAGCTCTTCTCCCAGACCTTCAACGATTCCAATTTCTTCTCCAAGCTCTTCAACATGTGCAAACTGTGTGCGCTTAAATAGAATGATAAAGGTACTTGAGAGTACAGTAGAGTTGTACCACAATGGCGATAGGCATACAGTGGATTCAGCTACACTATTTCACGACATTTACGATGACATGAGGAACATTTGTTTGAACTAGTTTCTGATGTATCTGTTTTTGTGTTTATGAGTCTATTATCGTTTTAATATCTATGTTTAATTAAGCGCGTGTTTAAGTGTCCGTGTAGAATAAAGCTATGTTTAGGCGTGTCTGTTTGTAAGTCTCAATGAATGTTAACAATTTTTATTGAATATTAACAATGAATGTTAACAATTATCAGTGAATGTTAACAATTATCAGTGAATGTTAACTTTTGGCGGAAAAACATTGGCGGGGAAAATGTTGGCGGAAAAATGTTGGCGGGAAAACATTGGCGGGAAAATGTTGGCGGGAAAACATTGGCGGGAAAATTTAACCATTTCTCTCACTTTTTTTTATCATAAAAAGACATATAATTCTTTTTAATGGTAAAATAGTATTTTAAATTTTAAGAACTATCTTTTTTTTATATATTATAATATTTCTATTTTATATATAATTTTAAATATATATTACATTAAGAATATTAAAGATTGCATGTGAAGTATCCCCAGCGACATGTCGCTGGGGAACCGTTTTGTTTGTCGTTTGTGAAAAAAGCGCGTTAAAGAAATCTTTTGTAGAGTCGCTGGGGAATCTTAGTAATATTGAATAACACATTCATTAACACTAATCACTCTGCTTAGTCTATGAAAAAATTATCCCCAACGACATGTCGCTGGGGAAACGTTGGCGGGATAATCTCCCGCAACATTTTTGTTGAAGAATTTGGTCAATTATTAGCGTGATTTTCCCCAGCGACATGTCGCTGGGAAACTTTTCGATATACTTTGGTCAAATTTTCAACGAGCAAAGGTGTCACGTCGGATTCGTTTTGTCGTTTAGTGGGTTTTCCCCAGCGACATTCTGTTGCTGGGGAAAATTTCGCCGGGGAATGGGTGGATTGTTGTAGCGATATTTGTTCACTTTTTTTTGCGCAGTTTTGTTCACTTTTTGTTAATGCATTAAATTGCATTTAGCAACACCCAAATGGCCATATTGAAGGTGCATTTGTGGCTTTAAACTTCCATACAAGAGACAAATATAAGTTTAAAACTAATGGATTAAGATCCTTGTAAATTGAACAAAGTGCTTGTTCTATACAAATCAATGTGTTATGAATTTCAATTTTAATGTTTTTAATTGTGTCTCTAGATATCGTGTTCTAGCCAGGTCTTGTTTATGTCGATTATGAGTACATTTTTTAAGTTAACCAAAGAGAATGAACGCTACGATTTCATGTTATAAACTGAAGATACAATAATCATTTTCGTCTTTTTGAGTGATATGCAAATAATTTTACATTGTAACTATTTTAATTATGTTTAAAAACTTCTTAATAATCTAGACAAATAAGATGTAATTCAAATCTCAAATAAGTATTCATGAAAACATACCTTACATATGCCATAAAGAAATGCATGCATGTACTATGATAGTCTATAATAACACATGCTTAATACAATTTATTTTTTTGGAAAAGAACACATGCATGCTGCATACTACATTACTACGTAGATGTTAACACTTCTGATGGTTATCATAGATTTATTCTATGAAAAGGCCATCCATCTTCCTTTATGTTTAGATATGTTTGTCGATCTTGAATTATATTATCAAAGAAAGGATACATTTCATCCTGGTGATCATTCATGACTTCTTTGACATTGGAAGATTTTAGCACCAACGGCTTATGAATGGCATGACTCGTGTTGTCTGTTACTTGAAACCATAAAGAATTACCACATATGTTAGTGTTGTCATACAACGAAAATGGCAAACTGGGAGTACCAGCATCATTTCGGAGTAGGGTATTTGATGTATTTTCAGGTTGTAATACACCTATCCCAAGTTGTAATGAATCACGAAAGGCAACAAGTGACCTTACTTGTTGTCGCTCGTGTTGTTGTTTATAAAAGGCAAGCTGAGTGAGGACATTATAGAGCTCTTCCTCAGCTTGCCTTATCTGGTATTGAAGGTTACAAACTATGGCGAGGCACCCTTGGACAGGAAATTGGTCGCGCATGTTAGCCTCATAAATTATAGACCGCATAGCCTCGTTTTTGTGGTGTGGGTTGATTTGTTCGAGTATTTTTAAGATATTCCTTACACCAAACAGCTTGTGTACATTTCTAAAAACCGTAGGGTGTTCACACTACAACAATCCAGCCCTTCCCCATCGGGGTTTTTCCCAGCGACAGCATGTCGCTGAGGAAACTACGCTAAACGACAAAATGAGTCCGACGTGGCAAACTTGCTCGTAGAAATTTTGACCAAAAAATAAAGAAAACTTTCCCCAGCGACATGTCGTTGGGGAAACGTTGACTAAAATTTGACCAAACACTTTCACAAAAATGTAAGCGGGAGATTATCCCACCAAGTTTTCCCCAGCAACATGTCGCTGGGGAAACGTTTCTCCACGGACTAATCCGAGTGATTAGTGTTAATGAATTGTTTATTTATGGCACAAAGTTTCCCCAGCGACATGTCGCTGAGGATACTTTCAAGATTCCCTCCAAATGCTTTTCGTTAACGCGCCTATTTAACAAAAAGACGAACAAAGGGTTTCCCCAGCGACATGTCGCTGGGGAAACGTTGACTGCAATTTGACCAAGCACTTTCACAAAAAAGTGTAACGTTTATTTAAAATTTTAATAAATATAAAATATATATTAAAAAATATAGTTCTTAAAATTTAAAATAGTATATGTCTTTATATGATAAAAAAAAGTGAGACAAATGGTTAAATTTTCCCGCTAATGTTTTCCCGCCAATATTTTCCCACCAATATTTTTCCCGCTAAAAGTTAACATTCACTGATAATTGTTAACATTCATTGTTAATATTAATTAAAAATTGTTAACATTCATTGAGGCTTACAAACAGACACGCCTAAACCTAGCTTTATTCTACACGGACACTTAAACACGCGCTTAATTAAACATGGATATTAAACTGATAATAGACTCATAAACACGAAAACAGATACATCATAAACTAGTTCAAACGAATGTTCCCCATGTCATCGTAAAGGTCGTGAAGTAGTGCAGTGAAATTGAGTATAATGCAGTTCGTTTTTTCTCAGTTCTTGCTAATAGAAAGTCCAACCAATATCGGGCTTTTAATTGTTCTTGGTTGTTAAGCTTGCTTGGTTAATCTATTGCTAATTCAACAAATGCTTGCAAAACGGAAAAATATTACCTACGTATATGTAAAACAAATTGCAAATACCACGTTTTTATTCAAGTAAAAATTCAAAATGCAAAATATGAAACTTAAAGGACTGAAATTGTAATTTCTATGAAAAATAAATGCTTGAAATGTAAACTCTAACAATTATAGGGACTAAAAGTGCAAAACAGTAAACTAAAAGGATCAAAAATGCAACAACTATAACAAACTTGCCAAAAATGCAACAAACTAACAAAATGCTAACTGAATTTAAACAACTTCCAAAATCCAGGGACTAAAATAATGCAAACCCTAAAAACATGAAGATTAGCCAAATTTTAAACGCTGACAGAACTAAAAGGACCAAAGTGCAATAAAGAAAACTATTTAAGCAAAAACGGGACAAAGAAGAAAATAAGCTCGTTTGAGCTTATTACTCAACCAAACTTGATGAAACAACTTGCAAAACTCTTGAAATCTCAATTAAGCTACGTGTGTTCAAGGAAATTTGCTAAAAATCAGAAATAAGCAAATGAGTGCTTATCAATAAGCACAAAATAAGCTCTAGCCAAATCTAATCAGTCACAACTTGATTTTATGATTAAAACTGATTAAGCAACTGATTTTAAGAATGGGAAATCAAACCAGAACGTTTTTCATCCAGAGATAAGCTCTAAAACTGAATTAAGCTAAAATTGAGCTTATGTTGACCAAGCGTTGACCAGTTTTTTTTCAAAAAGCTCAAAATCTCAAAAATCATGTAACTCAACTACCTAAATGGATTTGTGAAGAAAAATTGCTAAGTTTATGAAGAGGAAAATGAGATACAGATTTTCAGTTGACAAGTTACAGAAACTTGAGTTAAGTCTACTTATCTGATTTTTGCTTATTCCTAAGTGCTTATTGAAAACTGTATAAAATCCTCTTGGAATCTAAAACTCTATGATATAAGCTACAAATAGAAACAAATTTGATCCAAATTCATCCAGTTTTGAGTGAGTTCTAGCAAATTGAAATTGGTAAGTTCCTGAATGACTCAAATGCATAAGGCTGACCCAAACTTTTTAGGTGCCATTTGCCTGTTTGACCTTGTTATTGACTTGTAAAAGACTTAAAACAACTTGTTATCACTTAAGGACTGTAAATGAACTCTAAAAATCCAAATCTCAATGCTTGAAAACTATTTTTAAGCTATACCCAAACACTCCTTTACTGATGTTTAAAATTTTTACAAAGACTTATTAGGATCTAATCAACTCTGAATCAAAAGTTATAACAAAATAGACTTGGTGATTACAATGAACGACTTTAAAACTAAAAGCAATCAATTATCAAAGCTAGGACTCCAATTAAGCTACAAGGCTAAAAAGTACTTAACAAATGCAGTAAACTACAAATTATTCAAATCAGAACACAAGTAAGCAGTAATCAAGCTACAAACACACAAAGTTCAATCAAACAGCAACTACTAACAACTTTATCATGCAGCCATCAGATTATACTAGGAAAAGAAAGCATGCAGTTTACTTATTGAGAGGAACAAAAATGAGAACTATTAGAACCTATTGTAGTTATCCTTTGAGAAGAAGAGGAGCGCTGAGCTCTCTTACCCTAGTGATAACCACCACCTTATCACTAGGAATCAATCAATCAACAAATTCTGCTAACAAATCAACTAGAAACCATCAAACTGCTTGAACATCTTCAAAAACTATGGAAATGACTGAATTCTGATCAAACAGCAATCTAACTCCTTCAATGTTGGTTATGATCCATCAATGATCATAACTAACACTTAACAGCAACAACAGTATCCAAATGCAGCAAGAATAGAACTGGAATGATAAGAACAGTTTTGGCGGGAAAGCTTGAATTCAAAATTCATTAATGGAAAAACGGTTACAAGGTTTGTTACAAGCTAGTAACTAACTAACTAACTCAAGAGTTTGTCAGACTCTTGAGTAGCTAGGGGAAAATTGAGGGAAAAAGGAAAGGAAAATGAAGAACTATGTGTTTTTACAAATTTAAGCTACAAATGAAAATGAAGTCAAATCCAGCTATTTATAGACATGAAGGAAGAGTTTGTTGGGGTTGGTGACGTGTCAGAACCAATCTCTGAGCTCCACGTGGCTTCTTCTTGCTAATTGTATAATTCGGCTCAAGAACAAATTTGGGGGTTTTTGATCCAATTACTTTCAGCTTAATTGATTATGAGGTATGGATTCGTCTCTCAAAATGGAGCAAATTTCATGTTTAACACTTTGCTTGAAATGCATTGTAGCTCAAAATAGGTTCTGGGTTCGTTCTTGTTTGAAAGTGACACGTGGCTTCCTCTGGTTGGCTCTCATCTGGTCACACGGATTAATATCCAAAAGTGGATAAAATGATTATGGAGTGGCGCATTTCTATTGGTTGAATAGGAGAAAGTGCGCTTTACTGTATAGATATGGTATTAAATGTGAGACGGCGCTAGTGGGCTTATGTGGCAGCTTATTTGGTGATCCTTGTGTCTCATTTCCTTGATTCTCATTGGTCCATTAACACTTCACACGGATTAAGCCCAAATTTGGTGTAAACTTGTCACTTTCAGCCCCTATACTTTGGCAGATTTATGATTTGATCTCTAGTCTTCAATTCTTTGGCAAAACTAGTCCTTTGAACTTCATTCTTGATCATTTGAGCCCTTGACTGAGTTGACTTGATAGTTGACCAAGTTTGACTTATGATCTTGACTTTCACAATATTTGCACTATTAGTCCTTCAACTTTAATAACTTGTCAAGATAGGTCCTTGTACTTCAAAGTCTTGTCACTTTTGATCCTTCTTTGTCTTTTTCATCCATTTGAGCTTGATTTTTCCTTGTTTGCTTGAAAATGTATCTTTTTACCTACACAAGTGCACACAAACACAAACATACCACATAACACTGTTTTTGCCAAATAAATTGGTATTTTGCTTCATGTTTTAGGGTTATTTGTTATTAAAAGGATATGAGTTTAAGCTCATATCATGCAGCTGAATCCATTGTGTGCCTATCGCAATTTTTGTACAACTCTATTGTACTCTCAAGTACCTTTATCATTCCAATCAAGCGCACACAGTTTGCACACATTGAAGAGCTTGGAGAAGAAATTGGAATCGTTGAAGGTCTGGGAGAAGAGCTTGGAGGAGAAAAGCTCGTGGAAGGTCTCGAAGAAGAGCTTGGAGGAGAAAAGCTCATTGAACCTCCAAGAGAGTTGATTAGTAGTTGGACGCGTTCGTCTTTTCATAAAAAAAAATTGCATCCATATGAAACTGGAGGTTGACTGCAATTTGACCAACCACTTTCACAAAAAAGTGTAATGTTTATTTAAAATTTTAATAAATATATAATATATATATTAAAAAATATAGTTCTTAAAAATTAAAATAGTATATGTCTTTTTATGATAAAAAAAGTGAGACAAATGGTTAAATTTTCCCGCTAATATTTTCCCGCCAATGTTTTCCCGCCAACATTTAGCCTGCCAAAAGTTAACATTCACTGATAATTGTTAACATTCATTGTTAATATTAATTAAAAGTTGTTACCATTCATTGAGGCTTACAAACAGACACGCTTAAACCTAGCTTTATTCTACACGGACACTTAAACACGAGCTTAATTAAACATGGATATTAAGCTGATAATAGACTCATAAACACAAAAACAGATACATCATAAACTAGTTCAAACGAATGTTCCCCATGTCATCGTAAAGGTCGTGAATTAGTGTAGCTGAATCCATTGTGTGCCTATCGCAATTTTTGTGCAACTCTACTGTACTCTCAAGTACCTTTATCATTCCATTCAAGCGCACACAGTTTGCACACGTTGAAGAGCTTGGGGAAGAAATTGGAATCGTTGAAGGTCTGGGAGAAGAGCTTGGAGGAGAAAAGCTCGTTGAAGGTCTCGAAGAAGAGCTTGGAGAAGAAAAGCTCATTGAACCTCCAAGAGAGTTGATTAGTAGTTGGACGCGTTCGTCTTTCCATAAAAAAATTGCATCCATATGAAACTGGAGGTTGACTGCAATTTGACATACCACTTTCACAAAAAAGTGTAATGTTTATATAAATATTTAATAAATATAAAATATATATTAAAAAATATAGTTCTTATAATTTAAAATAGTATATGTCTTTTTATGATATAAAAAGTGAGACAAATGATTAAATTTTTCCGCTAATGTTTTCCCGCCAATGTTTTTCCGCCAACATTTTGCCTGCCAAAAGTTAACATTCACTGACAATTGTTAACATTCATTGTTAATATTAATTAAAAATTGTTAACATTCATTGAGGCTTACAAACAGACACGCCTAAACCTAGCTTTATTCTACACGGACACTTAAACACGAGCTTAATTAAACATGGATATTAAACCGATAATAGACTCATAAACACGAAAACACATACATCATAAACTAGTTCAAACGAATGTTTCCCATGTCATCGTAAAGGTCGTGAAGTAGTGTAGCTGAATCCATTGTGTACCTATCGCAATTTTTGTACAACTCTACTTACTCTCAAGTACCTTTATCATTCCAGTCAAGCGCACACAGTTTGCACACGTTGAACAGCTTAGAGAAGAAATTGGAATCGTTGAAGGTCTGGGAGAAGAGCTTGGAGAAGAAAAGCTCGTTGAAGGTCTCGAAGAAGAGTTTGGAGGAGAAAATCTCATTGAACCTCCAAGAGAGTTGATTAGTAGTTGGACACGTTCGTCTTTCCATAAAAAAATTTGCATCCATATGAAACTGGAGGTTGAACCCATGAACGTGGACAAGCATAGTACAGTCTACCAAAGGATTCAGTTTGCCACGATTCTCGAAGAACTACATCTCCATGTCTACACTTGCATGGAAAAGCTGCATGCTTCAACATCTTCATAATAACAATGTGTTTGTGATAATAAGTGTGTGTGTGTGTATGTGTATGTGTGTGTAATCTGCTCGTGGTTGTTATGATAAGGAGTGTGTGTGGTTGTCCTTTTATGGTAAAAAAGTGAGGGAAATGGTTAACATTTTCCCGCTAGTGTTTTCCCTCCAATATTTTCCCGCCAATAATGTTGAACCCTATCTAATACGTTGAACCTCTAATGTTGAACCCTATCTAATACGTTAAACCTCTAATGTTGAACCCTATCTAATACATTGAACCTCTAATGTTGAACCCTATCTAATACATTGAACCTCTAATGTTGAACCCTATCTAATACATTGAACCTCTAATGTTGAAACCTATCTAATACATTAAACCTCTAATGTTGAACCCTATCTAATACATTAAACCTCTAATGTTGAAACCTATCTAATACATTGAACCTCTAATGTTGAAACATATCTAATACATTGAACCTCTAATGTTGAAACCTATCTAATACGTTGAATCTCTAATGTTGAACCCTATATAATACGTTGAACCTCTAATGTTGAACCCTATCTAATACATTGAACCTCTAATGTTGAAACCTATCTAATACATTGAACCTCTAATGTTGAACCCTATCTAATATGTTGAACCTCTAACGTTGAACCCTATCTAATGCATTGAACCTCTAATGTTGAACCCTATCTAATACGTTGAACCTTTAATGTTGAACCCTATCTAATACATTGAACCTCTAATGTTGAAACCTATCTAATACTTTGAACCTCTAATGTTGAACCCTATCTAATACGTTGAACCTCTAATGTTGAACCCTATCTAATACATTGAACCTCTAATGTTTAACCCTATCTAATACATTGAACCTCTAATGTTGAAACCTATCTAATACGTTGAACCTCTAATGTTGAACCCTATCTAATACATTGAACCTCTAATGTTGAACCCTATCTAATACATTGAACCTCTAATGTTGAGCCCTATCTAATACATTGAACCTCTAATGTTGAACCCTATCTAATACATTGAACCTCTAATGTTGAACCCTATCTAATACGTTGAACCTCTAATGTTGAACCCTATCTAATAAATTGAACCTCTAATGTTGAACCCTATCTAATACATTGAACCTCTAATGTCGAACCCTATCTAATACGTTGAACCTCTAATGTTGAAACCTATAATGTTGAAACCTATCTAATACATTGAACCTCTAATGTTGAAACCTATCTAATACATTGCACCTATGATGTTGAACCTATCTAATACATTGAACCTCTAATGTTGAAACCTATCTAATAAGTTGAACCTCTAACGTTGAACCCTATCTAATACATTGAACCTCTAATGTTGAAACCTACCTAATACGTTGAACCTCAAATATTGAACCCTATCTAATACATTGAACCTCTAATGTTGAAACCTATCTAATACATTGAACCTCTAATGTTGAACCCTATCTAATACATTGAATCTCTAATGTTAAACCTTATCTAATACGTTGAACCTCTAATGTTGAAACCTATCTAATACATTGAACCTCTAATGTTTAACCCTATCTAATACATTGAACCTCTAATGTTGAAACCTATCTGATACATTGAACATCTAATGTTGAAACCTATCTAATACGTTGAACCTCTAATGTTGAGCCCTATCTAATACATTGAACCTCTAATGTTGAACCCTATCTAATACATTGAACCTCTAATGTTGAAACCTATCTAATACATTGAACCTCTAATGTTGAACCCTATCAAATACGTTGAACCTCTAATGTTGAACCCTATCTAATACATTGAACCTATAATGTTGAACCCTATGTAATACGTTAAACCTCTAATGTTGAACCCTATCTAATACATTGAACCTCTAATGTTGAACCCTATCTAATACGTTGAACCTCTAATGTTGAACCCTATCTAATACATTGAACCTCTAATGTTGAACCCTATCTAATACATTGAAAACTAAATTACATAATTTAAAACTTATTATTATTAATAATTTAAAACTAAATTACATAAATGTTATATAAAAAAATATACCATTATATAAAACTTATTATTATTAATTATCTAAAAGTAAAATATACAATTATATAAAACGTATTATTATTAACATTTAAAACTAAATTACATAAATATCATATATAAAAAATATAAATTATATGAAACTTATTATTTTTAATTATATAAAACTAAAATATACAATTATATAAAACTATTATTATTAATCATTTAAAAGTAAATTACATAAATGGTTAAAAAACGTTTCCCCAGCGACATGTCACTAGGGTAAATTTTGTTTATTAATTTCATAAATCCCTCCAAAAATTTTCATTAACGCGCTTCTTTCACAAAACTACAAAATCCATGTTTCCCTAGCGACATGTCGCTGAGGATAGTTTTGTTAGAATCAGGAGGTTATTAAACCAGCTAGCGCAAACGACAAATTCTGAAGTTTCCCGAGCGACATGTCGCTGGGGAAAAGTTCGTCAAAAATAAGGAAAGTTTCCCCAACGACATGTCGTTGGGGAAAATTTTGACCACTTCTTATCCTCAAACGATTTAAAGAAACTTCACTTAGCTTATCTCTTTTTCTCTTCTCTCAAACAAACGCTGCTACCACCAATCATCACCACCATTCACACCACCAATCATCACCACCATTCATCACCACTACCACCGTCATCTCCAGCCATCCCACCAATCATCACCACCATTCATCATCACCAATCATCATCATCATTCACACCACCACCAGAATGTCTTCACACCACCACCGTCATCTCCAGCCATCCCCACCACATAACCCATCACGAATCACCACCAACATCGCCGCCAACACACCACCATCGAACGTCATCACCACCACCACGTCACCCTCTTTTCTCTCTAATTTATAATTCTATAAACAAGTTTGTGGTGGTGGATTTACTTTATCTGTTAATTAAAGGTATATTTTTCTTAATTGAGTTATTTATAATAATTAAAATTCGTTTTTATATAATTAAAATTAATTTTTATATAATTTCAGCGGGGTAGGCAGCGTAAGTAGCAGTAGGCAGCGTAGGTAGCGGTAGGCAGCGTAGGTAGCGGTAGGCGGCAGTAGACAGCGGTAGGCAGCGTATGTAGCAGTAGGCGGCGGCAGGCAGCGGTAGGCAACTGTAGCAGCGGCAAGCAGCGGGAAGGTATATTTTATATAAAAAAAAATTTGTTTGGTTTCCCCAGCGACATGTCGTTGTGGATTTAAAAATGTTATTTTCTTGTGTTTAATTTAAATCCAAACACTCTTTATATATGATGCCTAACCGAAGAGAACACTTTATTTTGATATAAGCTGGTTTCCAACAGCTTATTCGTATAAGCTTATCAGAACAGCTTTTTCTGATAAGCTTATCAGAATAAGCTGTTTTCAAACAGCTTATTCTGATAAGCTTATATGATTAAACTGTTTTCAAACAGCTTATTCCGATATGTTAATTTTGATATTTGGATTTGTGCATGCTTGTATTACTTTGATATTTAGATTTGTGCATGCTTATATTATTTTGTTCATGAATTTCTACATGTTATGATAATTGTACCTGTATACAGATGGCTTATGTTGCACGGGGATACGGCGGGGACGGTGGTGGCGAGGATCCTTCACGTCCACGTCCTCCATCATTCGTTGCGGGGGTTGCTTCGTTAACCGGGGTAAGAATTTCTATATTATTGTAATACAAATATGATACACATATTGAACTTGTTTGCCTTAACTTTTATGACTTAATCACTCACTTAATTTTGCAGGAAAAGGAAAGCAAAAGCCCAATTTGGGCGGGAAGAGAGCCGGCAGGGAGAATACCCGGGACAAGACCCGTTGCCTGAAATTACTAGATGCGGTGGCCGCGAATCACAACTGGCCAGTCGAGATCGACTTTATACCCGCTAGAGATAACCTTGTTACACCTGTCGGCCCCTAGGCAGATCATTGGGGAAACTTATTCGGGTTGGTCGTTAGGGAAATACCTTTGTATTACCCTTCGTGGAACAAGGTCCCCGAAGGGCACAAGGCGGCGGCCAGGACAGCTATTGAAGTAAGTTATCATTTTATGTGTATTTAATTATCGTGTTCATTTATTTAATTGTGTATATTTATTTAAATTCGTTTTTTATTTATATCATATAAATAAATAAACAAATTTAAATAAATATATAAATTATATTGCTAACTCTGTTTTTAATGTGTTGTATTGTGTAATGTTTATTTAAGATTTTAATAAATATAAAATATATATTAAAAAATATAGTTCTTAAAATTTAAAATAGTATATGTCTTTTTATGATTAAAAAAAAGTGAGACAAATGGTTAAATGTTTATTTTAAATTTTAATAAATATAAAATATATATTAAAAAATATAGTTCTTAAAATTTAAAATAGTATATGTCTTTTTATGATAAAAAAAAGTGAGACAAATGGTTAAATTTTCCCGCTAATGTTTTTCCGCCAATATTTTCCCACCAACATTTTGCCCGCTTTAAAGTTAACATTCACTGATAATTGTTAACATTCATTGTTAATATTAATTAAAAATTGTTAACATTCATTGAGGCTTACAAACAGACACGCCTAAACCTAGCCTTATTCTACACGGACACTTAAACACGCGCTTAATTAAACATGGATATTAAACCGATAATAGACTCATAAACACGAAAATAGATACATCATAACTAGTTCAAACGAATGTTCCCCATGTCATCGTAAAGGTCGTGAAGTAGTGCAGCTGAATCCATTGTGTGCCTATCACAATTTTTGTACAACTCTACTGTACTCTCAAGTACCTTTGTCATTCCAATCAAGCGCACACAGTTTGCACACATTGAAGAGCTTGAAGAAGAAATTGGAATCGTTGAAGGTCTGGGAGAAGAGCTTGGAGGAGAAAAGCTAGTTGAAGGTCTCGAAGAAGAGCTTGGAGGAGAAAAGCTCATTGAACCTCCAAGAGAGTTGATTAGTAGTTGGACGCGTTCGTCTTTCCATAAAAAAAATGGCATCCATATGAAACTGGAGGTTGACTGCAATTTGACCAACCACTTTCACAAAAAAGTGTAATGTTTATTTAAAATTTTAATAAATATATAATATATATTAAAAAATATAGTTCTTAAAATTTAAAATAGTATATGTCTTTTTATGATAAAAAAAGTGAGACAAATGGTTAAATTTTCCCGCTAATATTTTCCCGCCAATGTTTTCCCGCCAACATTTTGCCCGCCAAAAGTTAACATTCACTGATAATTGTTAACATTCATTGTTAATATTAATTAAAAAGTGTTAACATTCATTGAGGCTTACAAACAGAAACGCTTAAACCTAGCTTTATTCTACACGGACACTTAAACACGCGCTTAATTAAACATGGATATTAAACCGATAATAGACTCATAAATACGAAAACAGATACATCATAAACTAGTTCAAACGAATGTTCCCATGTCATCGTAAGGGTCGTGAAGTAGTGCAGCTTAATCCATTGTGTGCCTATCACAATTTTTGTACAACTCTACTGTACTCTCAAGTACCTTTATCATTCTAGTCAAGCGCACACAGTTTGCACACGTTGAAGAGCTTGGAGAAGAAATTGGAATCGTTGAAGGTCTGGGAGAAGAACTTGGAAGAGAAAAGCTCGTTGAAGGTCTCGAAGAAGAGCTTGGAGAAGAAAAGCTCATTGAACCTCCAAGAGAGTTGATTAGTAGTTGGACGCGTTCGTCTTTCCATAAAAAAAATTGCATCCATATGAAACTGTAGGTTGACTGCAATTTGACCAACCACTTTCACAAAAAAGTGTAATGTTTATTTAAAATTTTAATAAATATAAAATATATATTAAAAAATATAGTTCTTAAAATTTAAAATAGTATATGTCTTTTTATGATAAAAAAAAGTGAGACAAATGGTTAAATTTTCCCGCTAATGTTTTCCCGCCAATGTTTTTCCGCCAACATTTTGCCCGCCAAAAGTTAACATTCACTGATAATTGTTAACATTCATTGTTAATATTAATTAAAAATTGTTAACATTCATTGAGGCTTACAAACAGACACGCCTAAACCTAGCTTTATTCTACACGGACACTTAAACACGAGCTTAATTAAACATGGATATTAAACCGATAATAGACTCATAAACACGAAAACAGATACATCATAAACTAGTTCAAACGAATGTTCCCCATGTCATAGTAAAGGTCGTGAAGTAGTGTAGCTGAATCCATTGTGTGCCGATCGCAATTTTTGTACAACTCTACTATACTCTCAAGTACCTTTATCATTCCAGTCAAGCGCACACAGTTTGCACACGTTGAACAGCTTAGAGAAGAAATTGGAATCGTTGAAGGTCTGGGAGAAGAGCTTGGAGAAGAAAAGCTCGTTAAAGGTCTCGAAGAAGAGCTTGGAGGAGAAAAGCTCATTGAACCTCCAAGAGAGTTGATTAGTAGTTAGACACGTTCGTCTTTCCATAAAAAAAATTGCATCCATATGAAACTGGAGGTTGAACCCATGAACGTGGACAAGCATAGTACAGTCTACCAAAAGATTCAGTTTGCCACGATTCTCGAAAAACTACATCTCCATGTCTACACTTGCACAGAAAAGCTGCATGCTTCAACATCTTCATAATAACAATGTGTTTGTGATAATAAGTGTGTGTGTGTGTGTGTATGTGTGTGTAATCTGCTAGTGGTTGTTATGATAAGGAGTGTGTGTGGTTGTCCTTTTATGGTAAAAAAGTGACGGAAATGGTTAACATTTTCCCGCCAGTGTTTTCCCTCCAATATTTTCCCGCCAATAATGTTGAACCCTATCTAATACGTTGAACCTCTAATGTTGAACCCTATCTAATACGTTAAACCTCTAATGTTGAACCCTATCTAATACATTGAACCTCTAATGTTGAACCCTGTCTAATACATTGAACCTCTAATGTTGAACCCTATCTAATACATTCAACCTCTAATGTTGAACCCTATCTAATACATTGAACCTCTAATGTTGAAACCTATCTAATACATAAAACCTCTAATGTTGAACCCTATCTAATACATTAAACCTCTAATGTTGAAACCTATCTAATACATAAAACCTCTAATGTTGAAACCTATCTAATACATTGAACGTCTAATGTTGAAACCTATCTAATACGTTGAACCTCTAATGTTGAACCCTATCTAATACGTTGAACCTATAATGTTAAACCCTATCTAATACATTGAACCTCTAATTTTGAAACCAGTCTAATACATTGAACCTCTAATGTTGAACCCTATCTAATATGTTGAACCTCTAACGTTGAACCCTGTCTAATGCATTGAACCTCTAATGTTGAACCTTATCTAATACGTTGAACCTTTAATGTTGAACCTTATCTAATACATTGAACCTATAATGTTGAACCTATCTAATACATTGAACCTCTAATTTTGAACCCTATCTAATACGATGGACCTCTAATGTTGAACCCTATCTAATACATTGAACCTCTAATGTTTAACCCTATCTAATACTTCTAACCTCTAATGTTGAAACCTATCTAATACGTTGAACCTCTAATGTTGAACCCTATCTAATACATTGAACCTCTAATGTTGAACCCTATCTAATACATTGAACCTCTAATGTTGAACCCTATCTAATACATTGAACCTCTAATGTTGAACCTTATCTAATACATTGAACCTCTAATGTTGAACCCTATCTAATACGTTGAACCTCTAATGTTGAACCCTATCTAATACATTGAACCTCTAATGTTGAACCCTATCTAATACATTGAACCTCTAATGTCGAACCCTATCTAATACGTTGAACCTCTAATGTTGAAACCTATAATGTTGAAACCTATCTAATACATTGAACCTCTAATGTTGAAACCTATCTAATACATTGCACCTCTAATGTTGAACCTATCTAATACATTGAACCTCTAATGTTGAAACCTATCTAATAAGTTGAACCTCTAATGTTGAACCCTATCTAATACATTGAACCTCTAATGTTGAACCCTATCTAATACATTGAACCTCTAATGTTGAAACCTACCTAATACGTTGAACCTCTAATGTTGAACCCTATCTAATACAGTGAACCTTTAATGTTGAAACCTATCTAATACACTGAACCTCTAATGTTGAACCCTATCTAATACATTGAATCTCTAATGTTAAACACTATCTAATATGTTGAACCTCTAATGTTGAAACCTATCTAATACATTGAACCTCTTATGTTGAACCCTATCTAATACATTGAACCTCTAATGTTGAAACCTATCTAATACATTGAACATCTAATGTTGAAACCTATCTAATACGTTAAACCTCTAATGTTGAACCCTATCTAATACATTGAACCTCTAATGTTGAACCCTATCTAATACATTGAACCTCTTATGTTGAAACCTATCTAATACGTTGAACCTCTAATGTTGAACCCTATCTAATACGTTGAACCTCTAATGTTGAACCCTATCTAATACATTGAACCTCTAATGTTGAACTCTATCTAATACGTTAAACCTCTAATGTTGAACCCTATCTAATAAATTGAACCTCTAATGTTGAACCCTATCTAATACGTTGAACCTCTAATGTTGAACCCTATCTAATACATTGAACCTCTAATGTTGAACCCTATCTAATACATTGAAAACTAAATTACATAATTTAAAACTTATTATTATTAATAATTTAAAACTAAATTACATAAATGTTATATAAAAAAATATACCATTATATAAAACTTATTATTATTAATTATCTAAAAGTAAAATATACAATTATATAAAACGTATTATTATTAACATTTAAAACTAAATTACATAAATATCATATATTAAAAATATAAATTATATGAAACTTATTATTTTTAATTATATAAAACTAAAATATACAATTATATAAAACTATTATTATTAATCATTTAAAGGTAAATTACATAAATGCTTAAAAAAACGTTTCCCCAGCGACATGTCACTAAGGTAAATTTTGTTTATTAATGTCAGAAATCCCTCCAAAAATTTCCATTAAAGCGCTTCTTTCACAAAACGACAAAATCCATGTTTCCCTAGCGACATGTCGCTGGGGATAGTTTTGTTAGAATCAGCAGGTTATTAAACCAGCTAGCGCAAACGACAAATTCTGAAGTTTCCCGAGCGACATGTCGCTGGGGAAAGGTTCGTCAGAAATAAGGAAAGTTTCCCCAACGACATGTCGTTGGGGAAAATTTTGACCACTTCTTATCCTCAAACGATTTAAAGAAAATTCACTTAGCTTATCTCTTTTTCTCTTCTCTCAAACAAACGCTGCTACCACCAATCATCACCACCATTCATCACCACTACCACCGTCATCTCCAGCGATCCCACCAATCATCACCACCATTCATCATCACCAATCATCACCACCATTCACACCACCACCAGAATGTCTTCACACCACCACCGTCATCTCCAGCCATCCCCACCACATAACCCACCACGAATCACCACCAACATCGCCGCCAACACACCACCACCGAACATCATCCCCCCCACCACATCACCCTCTTTTCTCTCTAATTGATAATTCTATAAACAAGTTTGTGCTGGTGGATTTACTTTATCTGTTAATTAAAGGTATATTTTTCTTAATTGAGTTATTTATAATAATTAAAATTCGTTTTTATATAATTAATTTATTAATTTTTATATAATTTCAGCGGGGTAGGCAGCGTAAGTAGTAGTAGGCAGCGTAGGTAGCGGTAGGCAGCGTAGGTAGCGGTAGGCGGCAGTAGGCAGCGGTAGGCAGCGTAGGTAGCGGTAGGCGGTGGCAGGCAGCGGTAGGCAACTGTAGCAGCGGCAAGCAGCGGGAAGGTATATTTTATATAAAAAAAATTGTTTGGTTTCCCCAGCGACATGTCGTTGTGGATTTAAAAATGTTATTTTCTTGTGTTAAATTTAAATCCAAACACTCTTTATATATGATGCCTAACCGAAGAGAACACTTTATTTTGATATAAGCTGGTTTCCAACAGCTTATTCGTATAAGCTTATCAGAACAGCTTTTTCTAATAAGCTTATCAGGATAAGCTGTTTTCAAACAACTTATTCTGATAAGCTTATATGAATAAACTGTTTTCAAACAGCTTATCCTGATAAGCTTATCAGGATAATCTGTTTGAAACAGCTTATTCTGATAAGTTTATTTTGATATTTGGATTTGTGCATGCTTGTATTATTTTGATATTTGGATTTGTGCATGCTTGTATTATTTTGTTCATGAATTTCTACATGTTATGATAATTGTACCTGTATACAGATGGCTGATGTTGCACGGGGACACAGCGGGGACGGTGGTGGCGAGGATCCTTCACGTCCACGTCCTCCATCATTCGTTGCGGGGGTTGCTTCGTTAACCGGGGTAAAAATTTCTGGATTATTGTAATACAAATTTGATACACATATTGAACTTGTTTGCCTTAACTTTTATGACTTTATCACTCACTTAATTTTGTAGAAAAAGGAAAGCAAAAGCCCAATTTGGGCGGGAAGAGAGCCGGTAGGGAGAATACCCGGGACAAGACCCGTTGCCTGAAATTACTAGATGCGGTGGCCGCGAATGACAACTGGCCAGTCGAGATCGACTTTGTACCCGCTAGAGATAACCTTGTTACACTTGTTGGCCCCTACGTAGATCATTGGGGAAACTTATTCGGGTTGGTCGTTAGGGAAATACCTTTGTATTACCCTTCGTGGAGCAAGGTCCCCGAAGGGCACAAGGCGGCGGCCAGGGCAGCTATTGAGGTAAGTTATCATTTTATGTTTATTTAATTATCGTGTTCATTTATTTAATTGTGTATATTTATTTAAATTCGTTTTTTATTTATATCATATAAATAAATAAACAAATTTAAATAAATATATAAATTATATTGCTAACTCTGTTTTGAATGTGTTGTATTGTGTATATTTATTTAAATTCGCTTATTTATTTATATCATATAAATAAATAAACGAATTTAAATAAATATATACATTATATTTCTAACTCTGTTTTCAATGTGTTGTATTGTATATATTTATTTAAATTCATTTATTTATTTATATCTTATAAATAAATAAACAAATTAAAATAAATATATAAATTATATTTTAACTCTATTTTCAATGTGGTGTATTGTGTATATTTATTTAAATTCGTTTATTTATTTATATCATATAAATAAATAAACAAATTTAAATAAATATATAAATTATATTTCTAACTATGTTTTCAATGTGTTGTATTGTGTATATTTATTTAAATTCGTTTATTTATTTATATCATATAAATAAATAAACGAATTTAAATAAATATATAAATTATTTCTAACTCTGTTTTCAATGTGCTGTATTTGATTGCAGAAAAAATACGATCTCGCGCCGCACAGGAGCACCCCTCGGTGGCCGAATATTTATAATACCATTAATGCCCAGTTAAAAAAATCATACAACACCAACAAGGCCAGTCTGAAGCGAGATTACTGTGTAAAATACCCCGAGACTGGAGAATACGATGCGGATCGAATTGGGCGGAACAGACCCGACGAGCACACAGTTGAAGAGTGGGAGAAACAAATAGCGTTTTGGACTGACGCCAATAACAAGAAGCGATCCTTAACAAACAGTCAAAATCGGTCCAAGGCAACACTTATCTCCCGGCATGGTTCTCAGTCGATCCCTCGCACTCGACAGCTCATGGTAATTATTATTATTATTATTATTGGTTTTACATTATTATTGTTTTTTTATTTTTTTATTTTATTATTATTATTATTGTTTTTTATTTTTATTATTTTATTATTATTGATTTTACATACATATTATTATTGCCGTTTTTAATTAGATTGATCTTACTTGCGTGTGTATGTACAGCAAAAGGCGTCTGAAACCCAACAGGAGCCTTCAGAGATCGACATGTTCTATCGTTTGCACACAAATGAAGATGGTGTATTCGTAGATGAGCAGTCTCTCTAGTTGTATGTAAGTATTCTTTTCAAAACACACTTTAATGAATCATTGATTAATAATCTAGCAACCCGACTAATATATTTACTATCTTGTGTTATTGTCACCACACAGGATCGGATGAGGGAGCTGGAGGCGACGGGTGAGCACACCACTGCCGAGATCAACAGGATGGTACGAGGAGGCAAGTTTCGCGGCCACCATCCTGGTGTGGGTATGGTATTGCCGGGATACGCCAGTTCTACCCCGAGCTTTTCGTCACCACCCCTTGAGACTCGTCGGGATCGGGATGTTGATTTCTTGATGGGCCTGCTGAGAAACGACGGCAGGTATCAAGATCATTTTTCGAGATATGAAAGTGTTGGTGCCAGCGGGAGCGCGAGTCGCCCGGGTGATGATGCTGAGGATCGGGAGGGTGGCGAGGATGGTGGCGATGACGCGAGCTAGTCGTGTCATATATGTGTTTGTTAGTATGGTACATTGTTTCTTTATGTTCATCTTGACTTGTTTTCCTATTATCTTAAATTAGAACGCTTATTTCCCTAGTATCCTTAACTATCCTGACTTATTCCTAGTATCCTTGACTAAATTAGAACGTTATATTATATTTTGGTGTAAGTTTGAACTTATTCCGCGTTTGTGTTGATTTGTATTCCAAGTTTACTTTATATGTGTCTTTTTGTGAGCAAATACAGGTTTTTGTTACAAGTTTTGGTAGATTTTTCCGGAAAAATTCCGGAAAAAATCTGGAAAACGCCTGCTGTGCAGGCAATTTTAAAAAAAACCTGCAGAGGTTTCTCCAGCGACATGTCGCTGTGGAAACTTTGGATAATCGTTGACAAGTCAAACGCAAAGCGTTGACAAGTCAAACGTATCGACATTTTCCCCAGCGACATGTCGCTGGGGACACTTTGGAAAATCGTTGACAAGTCAACGACAGCGCGTTGACAAGTCAACGACAACGCATTGACAAGTCAAAAATAAAGAAGTTTTTCCCAGCTACATGTCGCTGGGGAAACTTTGTAATTAGCTAAAAAGATTAAGTTCAACTTAATTTTTGCTGATTTAATAACGATTTTCCCCAGCGACATGTCGCTGGGGAAAATGTTGTCACCGTGGCAATCTATTTTTCCATGAAAAGTCTGTGGGGTCCGCATGTCGCTAGGGTAAGTCGTTGTGGATACCTTTCTCATTGAGCGTACCCCAGCGAATTTCCCCCAGCGACATGTCGCTGAGGAAACGTATCCCCGTCTAAAAATCGCTGGAGAAAAGCCCAAAAAATCGCGGTAACGTGTCAAGACTTTTGGGAAATAATCAATTTAGTCAAAAGAATGAACATAATCATTTTTATCTTGCAAATTATAAGTTACCTAAAACTAAAGTTATAACAAAAATCATAACTCATATCTATACATGTTTGTTCACTTTTTGTTAATGCAATAAATTGCATTTAGCAACCCAAATGGCCATATTGAAGGTGCATTTGTGGCTTTAAACTTCCATACAAGAGACAAATATAAGTTTAAAACTAATGGATTAAGATCCTTGTAAATTGAACAAAGTGCTTGTTCTATACAAATCAATGTGTTATGAATTTCAATTTTAATGTTTTTAATTGTGTCTCTAGATATCGTGTTCGAGCCAGGTCTTGTTTATGTCGATTATGAGTACATTTTTTAAGTTAACCAAAGAGAATGAACGCTACGATTTCATGTTATAAACTGAAGATACAATAATCATTTTCGTCTTTTTGAGTGATATGCAAATAATTTTACATTGTAACTATTTTAATTATGTTTAAAAACTTCTTAATAATCTAGACAAATAAGATGTAATTCAAATCTCAAATAAGTATTCATGAAAACATACCTTACATATGCCATAAAGAAATGCATGCATGTACTATGATAGTCTATAATAACACATGCTTAATACAATTTATTTTTTTGGAAAAGAACACATGCATGCTGCATACTACATTACTACGTAGATGTTAACACTTCTGATGGTTATCATAGATTTATTCTATGAAAAGGCCATCCATCTTCCTTTATGTTTAGATATGTTTGTCGATCTTGAATTATATTATCAAAGAAAGGATACATTTCATCCTGGTGATCATTCATGACTTCTTTGACATTGGAAGATTTTAGCACCAACGGCTTATGAATAGCATGACTCGTGTTGTCTGTTACTTGAAACCATAAAGAATTACCACATATGTTAGTGTTGTCATACAACGAAAATGGCAAACTGGGAGTACCAGCATCATTTCGGAGTAGGGTTGATGTATTTTCAGGTTGTAATACACCTATCCCAAGTTGTAATGAATCACGAAAGGCAACAAGTGACCTTACTTGTTGTCGCTCGTGTTGTTGTTTATAAAAGGCAAGCTGAGTGAGGACATTATAGAGCTCTTCCTCAGCTTGCCTTATCTGGTATTGAAGGTTACAAACTATGGCGAGGCACCCTTGGACAGGAAATTGGTCGCGCGTGTTAGCCTCATAAATTATAGACCGCATAGCCTCGTTTTTGTGGTGTGGGTTGATTTGTTCGAGTATTTTTAAGATATTCCTTACACCAAAGAGCTTGTGTACATTTCTAAAAACCGTAGGGTGTTCAGGACGAAAATGTGGGGCAAGTGCACACTCAGGGGTGCACCGCTTGCGCTGGTATTTGCAAGCGGCACATGCTTGGGTAGTGGTAGCACCCTTGAGGGTCATTATGGCTCGGTTGAAGGAGTTAAATGGCTTGTACAAAAGGTGTGAATGCTTTGATGTTGACGAGAAGAAATGTGAGTGTGGACAATATAAAGAATCCCAAGTGCTTGGCCGTTTGGGACAAACATGCAGGAAATTTAAGGGCATGTTGTTGAGGGCATAATTTAGGTGAAAATGTACGGTGTATTAATTGAATATGTACTTACATGTAATGTAATGTAACTAGTAGTGAGGCTATAGATACATAAGGAGGTGCATAATTGTTTCAAGACCCCTTATGAAACTCATCAAACCCTGATATTATAAGGGTATATATGATCACTTATTGATGATTATCAAAAGTTCAACACACTAAGATTATAGTCACAAATTTCAAATATTATTTACAAATATATATATACTTGAAAACCTAGGTAATGAAATTTTTACCCTAAACCCTAAAGTATGACATAATCATTTCAGGTATAGATCATTTTCTGTAAAATCTAACCTTTACAAGAGAAGGTATAGTAGGTCCATTTTACACAAATTAAGAATTGTCCAACAAGGATTAAAACAGGAACTATAGCAAGCAAAGATAATACTGTATAATTTGATGTTACAGTATATGATTTGATCAATGTATATATCAAGTACTAATTATAAAACTCGAAACCTAGATAACATTGGAGGCATGCACATATCTGGTACATAAAACAAGTACAATCGAAGTGAAGTCCCATACAATCATCCAAATTCATTTTTATTCTTACCTAACCTGCAGGCCGCAGGTGTCAGGTGATCCTATGACATAGTCATAATGCTCATTTAACTCAACCTCATATGAGCATTTCAACCGATGAAAGCTTAAAATGGATACCAAGTTACAACCTATATGTCCACCCTTGTTTTAATTCTTTCCGTTTTGCATCCCAAATATGCGATAGTATATGCAAGTAAATAACAAGTTCACTTTAGAATTATCGTTTGTACTTTAAAATTTAAAAGTATAATACACTTGCATGTGTTTGATAAGATCAAATAATGAAGTATACATAATCAATTTATGCTGTCACGTTGGAATAAAGACATTTTGGCCAGGGGCGGAGCCAAGGCATGTCTAGGTGGTTTCCGGGAACCACCTTAAAGATTTAAATCATTTACTGTAAAGAAAATTTAGGACCTTCCTTAAAATTATGCAAGGAACCACCTTAGGATCCAAATTAAGAAAGAAAGAAAAAAAAATTAAAAAAAAAAAAAAAAAAAACCTTTTTTTTTGGCCGAATACGTCGCCGGACATCAAAAGCACAATGAAGAAGATAAGCATTCTCTATATTTTATTGATATAAGAGCATACGCACTGCAGCCAACCTTTTATAGCTTTTTTATGCTGCAATCAATTTTTAAATAAATGTGATGTTTCAAGAAGTCATTAGTACATATGCTCTCCAATGGGTAAAAGCTTTTCAAAAGCTTGACACAAATATATCATTAATGAAAACAGCTTGGTGAATATGTATCAAACACTTGGTACATGTCAAGTTATTCTAGTAAAAGTTGTTTGTCAAGCTTTTCCCATAATGGCTCAAGTCTTCCAAAAACATTGTAAAAACTAGAAAACCATGTAAAAAGTTACCCACAGATGTTCTGTGATAGAAACTTTTAGCTTTAAGACAAAACAATATTATATTAAAGATAGTACAGTTTACCTAATACAGTAGTATAAACTAGTAAGAGCACATGTAACAGTTGGTGATGTTGCGTGGTGCCGTTCGTAAAAAGTAGTGTCATGTTAGCAAAGTGGGGTTTGGCACCAGAATTGTTATGCCACCAATTTTCAGGGGAAGTGGTGTGTCATGGCAATTCTAATGACATATGATTTTTTTTATTTTTTATTTTTTTAACTTAAACATATATACTTCAAACATTGCATAATTGAAATTCAAACATTACATAAACTTCAAAAGAGTACATAAAATTGAAACATTGCATAATTAAAACAATAAATAAAAAACTGACACTAATCTTCTTGATCTTCATCTTCATCTCCATCTTCATCCTCATCTTCATCTGTATCGTCTTCGTCATTTTCATCCTCTTTCCATAGATGCTCCACTAGGTCCTCTCGTAGATCGTTGTGTACTTTCCTATCTCGAATTTCCTTCGTTTTTCTAATATGTATGTCATATCTTTCCATCCAGTTTCTAACAATAACCGGTGTTGGATCCACGTACATATTACTCAGTTTAACTTTAAATCTCTCGTCTTACAATATCATGATATGTAAAACAATACAACAGTACATGATTTTCTTGAGGGTACCCCAACGACCATGCAGGACTCTGAATGTCCGTTCAATATCTTTTCTTGCAGCTTCTTTAACTCGCTTAAACTTCAACGTCTGTTCGTCTCGTGCCACAGAAAAAGTTTTGACAAACGTTGACCACGCCGGATAAATACCATCGGCCATATAGTAACTTTTACCATACGTATATCCATTTACTACAAAAGGACTCGGTGGTGCCAAATAAGCAATTTCAACATCAAATAATGGGGATCCATATAAGATATTCAAATCATTATTCGCTCCACGAACCTCAAAAAATGCATGCAGAACCACAATTTTTGATCGGAAAAGCTTCTAAAATAACAGTTGGGTATTTATGTCCAGTCCATTTAAACTGCCCTTGTAAAGCCTTAGGATAGTTTTTCCACTCCCAATGCATACAATCAATACTGGCGAGCATCCCCGGGAGGCCATGTTTTTGTTCGTGCCACTGAAACGTATCCTTAATATCAGTGGCAGTTGGTTTTCTTAAATACTGTCTATGATACAAACTCCAAATGCACTTACAAAAATTATCTAAGCATTCCCGTGAAGTACGTTCAGCGATTTGTAAATACTCATCAAATGCATCAGGTGTAGTACCGTACGCCAATTGACGTATGGCGGATGTACATTTTAAAATAGAACCAATACTGCCACGACCGGTCGTATCATTTGATTTTTGAAAATATTTAAAGTACTCAGGCATGGGACTAACAGCATAACTTAAGATATCATGTAGAATTTTTTTAAAAAGTGAAGAGCTCATACGATACCTTCGACGAAACTTTACTTCCGGATATTTAGGTTCGAACTCGTCATCCCCGAAGTAGTCATCGATTAGGCTTTCTTCAGCAAGTTCCCATTCACGAAAAATGTAGGTCCTCTTCCCTTGTGGACAACCCGAACTCCCGGCTTCTTGTTCACACAAACCCAAGAAATGTTCATACTACTCATAATCGCGCATAAATTTACCATAATCAGGTTGAAAAAATGAATCAAAATGATCGTATTCGCCGAAATCATTGACATTATTTGGATCCATTTGAGAATTTGAAAGTGTGTGAGAAGTATACAATATTAATGGGGTATTTATAGGGTAATTAGAGGTATAAAATTGTACTTTCTAGGGTTTTTTAAAAAAACGTAGCCCCAACGGTCATATGGCCGTTTTATTTGAAATTTAAAAAAAATAAAAATAAAAAATAAATTTTCAACCGCGTGGGCTAGTCCGGTTGGCGCATGGCCTTTGGCGCGAGAAGACGGAGTGGTGCGCGGTCGCATTTTCTGGCGCGGAAGAACCAAACCACAGAAAAACACCACCACTCCCCTTGCTCTAAGTAAAATAGTTTGAAATACAAATACCTAAGCACAACAAACAACACAAGCATGAGAGTAGTACAGTGGAAAATGTCAAACTTACACAAAAATTGTATATCCATATATAGTAGAAGCATATTTGTACTCCGTAGTTCTTTGAGTGGAATATGCTCATTATGTAAGTCATTTTTCACTTAGAATGTGTATTATATAGAGGTTCTTTCTGGGCTTAAATTCATAAAACAGATTTGAGATTATCAATTTGGTTAAATCGTAAGGCGTATACAATGAGGTTTCCAAGTTTATAAAATATCATAAGGTCCAAAAACAAGTTAGTACATACACCCACTAAATAAATACTGTCATATATAATGCATTGGACCCGACCTGACCCGTTTAAATGATAAACCCTCTGATTTTGCAGGCTCGACAAAACAAAAGAACCACCTTAGATTTCATTTTGGCTCCGCCACTGATTTTGGCATATAGAAGTCCTTTTAAGATAGAAAAAGAAAAGTTAATCACACAAAAAATGGTATTATCTAAATATGCTTTTTTTATAAGCTCACGAGTTCATATGATTTCGATTCATATTTTATAGGTCTATTTATTTGAGCTTATATGATTTCGGTTTGTGTGGTCCACGGGAAACACTACAAAATTTATAACATTTTTTTATTAAATATGAAAAAAATTAGTATTAAAAATTATTAAAAAAATTTCTATCAATTTTTATAAAAAGAGTAACCAAAAGTTATTTTATCAACTTCTACTAAAAAAAGTAATATAGAGGATCATTAAAAGTTTATTCTTACTTAATATTCACGTGTAAAACTTTTAATGAATTATTTTAGTAGACAAAAGCTAAGTTATATGCCTACTTTTATGTTCAATGCATTTTAGTAAAAAAGCGTTATATTGTAATGACTCAAATGGTCGTTTATTTTATTAATAAGTAAAATTTTTAGTAAGTAAATACACATATCTTTTATTTTATATTTATAGTGTGAGTTGGTTAAGCCATTAGTATTCCACCCAAAACTTATTTTCTTGTAAGATTGGTGAATTTCTTTGTCTTATTCAATAAAAAGGATTACAATATATAAGTTATATCGGAAGGATCAAGAAACAACATAAACGGGCTAAATGCCTAATTACAATGGGTCGAAATATATCAACTAACACTCTCCCGCAGTTTGAGCGGGATGTAATCGAATACTCAAACTGGTGTGAAATCCTTCAAATAACGTCATAGGAAGACCTTTGGTGAAGATATTGGCATACTAATAACTAGAGGAAACATGAAGAACACGCACATGACCCATAGCAACCATATGCAACAAAATAAATGTCAATCTCGATCTGTTTAATCTGTTTATGTTGCACTGGGTTAGTAGATAAATAGACAACACTATCATTATCACAATACACAAGAGTATCGGTCAATAGTGGTGTGTGTAGTTCTCGAAGAAGATTGCGCAACCAAGCCGTCTCAGCAACAACATGAGCAACACCGTGGAGGCTGATGCATATGATAAATCACCATTTAGAAAAGCATTCTTAACATCAAGTTGATGAATAGGCCAGTATTTCTCAATGCAATACTAAGCACAGTATGAATAGTGGTCGGCTTGACAAACGGGCTAAAAGTCTAATCAAAATCAATACCAATTTGTTGGCTACTACCATTGGCAACCAACCGGACTTTAAACCGACTCAATGAACCATCCGCATGAAATTTATGCCAAAATAACCACAATCACTACACAATATTGGCACTAGGAGGTCTTGGAACAAGAACCCAAGTACTATTTTTAATTAAAGCGTTATATTCCTCATACATAGCATCCCACCAATATGGATCAGATAAAGCAAGATATGGGGATTTTGGTATGGGAGAGGTATGAGAAACATGAAGGTTTAGACGCTGGGTGGTCTTACGTGTTTCATCCTGATTTCTAATGACCGTAAGGTGAGTTCTAGTTGGTGGATTACTAGTGATGGGTTGAGAGATGGTGTTGGTTTGGGTTTCTATTGGAAGTAGAACCGTGGATTAGGATTGGGCCTTTGTAGGTGTTGAAACAAATGATGGTTGGTTGTGGTCTGGGTGGTGTAAGGTGATGAGTAAAGTGGGCCGAGGTAAGTGGAGAGAACCCGGGTGGTGGGCCACTAAACTGGTTTGGTTCGGGAGTAAGGTGAATATGGGTTGGTGTTTAAGGTGTTGGTGGGTAACAGTAGGTGTTGGTGGTGGAGTATTGTGTGGAGAATCGTGTATTACATGACGAGTAATCAGTGAAGGAGAAGTGTTAAGGAATTCGTATGAGGTGGGAGGTGTTATAGATTGTATGAAAATTGATGTTCGTCAAAGATTACATGTCTAGAGATAATAATTTTGTTTGTAGTTAGGTCAAGACACCGATAACCTTCATGATAGGTTGGGTAACCTAAAAATATACATGGTGCGTAGAGCAAGTTTTGTTAGTTGGAAACACATGGGAATAATACAAGCATCCAAAAGTGTGAAGTTTGGAATGGTTAAGTTGTTTGTTGAAAAATTTGGTAAGCGTTATCTCATTTTGAATAGCGGTTGAGGGGAGGAAAATTTAGAAGGTAGGCGGCCTTGTAAAGTGCCTCGACCCAAAATGTGGGCGGAAGGTGGGCTTGGAAAAGTAACGGACGAATCATATTATTTATAGTACGAATCATACGTTCTGATTTTCCATTTTGTTTGGAGGTGTTAGGACAAGATAATATCATTCGAATCCCATCTGTAGAGAAAAAGTCAAAAATTGGATGTTATCTAACTCACCACCATGATCACATTAAAAACTAAGAATGTCATAGCTCAATTGATTTTTAACATATGAAATTGTACAAACTTAGCAAACACTTCAAATTTAGTTCGGAGAGGATAGATCCACAAATAATGAGAAAATGATCAAGAAAAATCACGTAATACTTAAAACAATCCATACTAACAAAAGAAGATGTCAAAATATCAAAATGAATTATATCAAAAGATCTAGAAACAATAGAAGTAAAATTAGAAAAAGGAATTTTAACATGTTTATCAAGTTAACAAGCATGAAAAACGTGAGGAGACTTCTCCTTATTATAGGAAATAAAATTGCGAAAAACAAGAGGGGTGTAACACGGCATCCCCCGGGTGATCGAGGCGTTGATGCCACGTATAAGGATTGAGAGACATCAAATCACTTGGAAGGTACGATGGTTAAGTTACAGGATAGAGATCACCTGAGCTGTCACATTTGAGAAAAGTATGATGAGTCAGTAAATCTTTTACACAGAAACAAAAAGCGTCAAATTCAATAGTACAATTGTCCTCAGTAATGTGAAGCATAGAAATATGATTCTTAATAATATTAGGGGTGAAAAGTACATTATGAAGATGTAAAGGGCAACTAAGGGTGCAAAGAATGTTATGGCCCGTGTTTGTGACGAGTATAGTTTTTTTGTCACCAACATGAACAAATATAAACATGAATTAAAAATAGTACTTAAATTATTAACATTAGAATAGAGATGTGAAGATGTACCAGTAACCATATTCCATTTGGGATCTTCGGTAATCACAGTGCTAAATGCATTCGACAATAATACGTGTTGTCTCGAAAATTATGCCTGTGGCAAAATCCTATAATTCATGCTAAAAAAATTTGGTATTTGTATTAACTCTCTACACCTTTTTAGAAAGAAAATTCAATGCATAAAATAATTACACCATATAATAAGTAAAACAAACACTCTTTCATGCGTGATTTTATGAAAGCAATCAATCATGCATGTGTTTTTCTAATGGGTTATGGAAGAAAGCAAGCATGCAGGTGAATTGATTTGTTTTGTTTTGTTCTTCATTAATTAAAGAAAGCAAGCAAGCAGGTGGATGAATTATTTTATTGAATGAATACAGAATGACGTGGATAAATTTTAGGATTAGGGTTTAATAATTACAGAGGCTCTGATACCCTCATGTAAGATTGGTGAATTTCTTTGTTTTATTCAATAAAAGGATTACAATATACTGGTATAAGCTATATCACAAAGATCTAAAAATAATACAAATGGGCTAAATGCCTAATTACAATGGGCCGGAATATATCAACTAATATTTGCAACTAGATCCCCTTTGTTCTGATTTGTATGTTAATAAAATTTTGAAAATGAATTGAAATGCAACAATAAAATGAATTTACTTGTAAAAACTATTAATTTCTAGTCTAAATAAGTTCTTAAGTGTTATGTTATTAAGTTGATTTATGTGAAAACTAGCTAGCCTAATTTTTGGAATAATATAAGTCGTTATAACTTTTACTTTTAAAGTAGGACCCTTATAACATGAAATATAAGCTCTAACGCCCCTCGTTTCTCCATTTCACACAAGTTAATGTCACGCACTATTGGAAAGTAGTTATATATAAGGCCAAATCTTTAGAAAAAATCATCCTTTTCAGTAGCCACCTTCAAGCGTTGTGAAGTGTCACACATTTGGTCTCTTAAAGAGTCAAAATGATACTTGAAATAGTTTCTGAAAAAAATAATTTGTGTAAGATTAAACAAAACATGACATGATCTTGCCTTAACTTTATGTTAACCGTGCACAACTAGCACTACAACAATGATTAAACCGTCAAGAATGATCATCATGTAAGTCGATTGGTTTATCGATTTGACATCCATTAACGTGATTATGTGGTTGCAATAGCTAGTTGATACGTATTGTATTGGTATGAAATCAGGTACACTTCTATAGTTAAGTATGATGATCATCTTAGAGCGCTAGGTACCATCGATGTTATCTAACATATTATAACAAAAAGTGTTTGTCAATTTAAGTTTTTTTTTCCTATAACTCGTTGCCATTCCGTATAACTTACCCTAAAAACACCTTGTTACATCACTCAAATTATAAGATACATGGGGGTGAATATTGGGGAAATGTAACTACTTAGGTATAGCCTCTCATTTATGTGTGAATAAGTGCTATAGCTTATAAGATGATGCCTGCTCTTGATATCTTATGGCATTGTGGATGATGGTTCACTGGTTTAGGTGATTCTTGAGTATAGATATATAGTCAAGAATCTATGATATGGTGTTCTTGATGAACTAATCAAATAGATACACTGTTTGTGGTGCATGAGACATGTGATATTCTTTTGGATGCCTATGAAATGCTATGTTGTCTCTTTTTTTAAAAAAAAATATGTATAATGAATATAGGCATGTCTACTTTTTATTCGTCAAAACATTATAATGTCTAATTATTAATAAAATGTCATTTTCAAAAAAATAAGAAGCTATTAAATACATTTGGGCCTCATAGTTTTTCAATAAAGGGTTAATATACATTGATGTTACTAAAGTTTCCTCAAATGGTTGATTACGTTACTAAGTTTAAAAACTAACAAATGTGTTACTAATGTATACGGGTTTGGTTTATTTGTTACTAAACGTTCATAAACCTTATCCTCCCATTACTCCTCGGAGGTTTTAATGGTTGATTACCCGGTTTATATGTCACGTAGGAAATTGGTGGCCCATTTGTAGTTTCTAACCGTAGGAAATTGTCGGGTTAATATATATTAACCTGGTACACCCATTTTATCCTAGAAAACACCACACACCCATTTTTAGAGTTCTTCATCACATATTTTCAATTTGAGACTAACCCTAATGTCAAACCCATATTTGGATGCTTAACCCTAGATTTGGTTTACCAACAACGATCTGATACTAACAAAAAACAGTAAATTGGGGTAAATATTCAAACACTGGACACATACTTTAGGACATGCAATCTTTATATCATTGAATTCAACCTCAAAGATAACTCCACCTATCAATGGAACTTTATACATCCAAACAAAACCGTCCTTCTAGTTACAGTGTTCATCTCTAATTACTTCATCCAAATCATTGAGAAGATAGTTAAAATACTAATTCATATATTGCTTTCAATAGCATCAAATCAGTCATGGTCAATAGAATTGAAAAGAATATTTTTTTTATTACAAAGGTGAAAATTAACGTTGTTTTAAAACGAAGTTGGTATTTTAAACATACTTGTACATGCCAAGGCCTTGCGGCCTCCCACCAAAGGGACTAGACGCATTTCAAAGGAAGCAATGGGTTGGTCATGCTCATATGACACTGGTACGAGTCGAACAAAAGCATTATGCTTGTCTAGGATTAAATTCCTTCAATAAACCAGTCCCAGTGTCCAATCGCGAACAAAAGCATTACATTTTATTGGTGCTTCATTAGCACATATATAATTTTATTTAGCGAGTCATATGGTAGGTGTAAATAAAACAAAAGTTCGTGGTGAAGCAGATTTTACCACTCCTAGTGTCCAATCTTGAACGATGCACATGGAGACCATGTCAAGCTTGAAAGATTAGAGTCATTGATACACCATTGAACAAGGCATGAAGTCGTTTCAACTTATTTGATTATATTACTTTTTATTGGGAAGATAGTAACCCTAACACGATTTGATTATATTACTTAGATCTTTATTGATTTTGAGAGAGGATTATTTATTTGGATCGTGAAATGAAATTGGGTTAAGTTTGAAAAAAAGAGGCGGAGTTATAAACCAAGGTTTATATGTTTCGTGACTTTTTAGTGACTGTTGACTCCATGTAGGTACTTGTTGACTCCACATAGGCATGCAACCGTGTACCAAAGGTTAAAACAGTATGGGTAACCTTGTTTGCATGTAAACCAAACTTCAGTAACTCATCTGTTAGTGTTGATCCTTTTTGTCGTTTAAACCTAGCTTGTAGATTTGGATTAAACATAATAAATTCTACTAAGTGTTAATAGAAAATTTGAGTTAATATCAAAGAGTATGTGAATCTACTCTTTGATACTATGAAGATTATATGTGAAGTATATAAACAAACTAGACAAATTATGTAGGGTTAATACATATGGAGGTTACTAAACGTTCTCAAAAAGTGCGCGTAAGTTATTAATGTTTCAATTTCTTCATCTAAGTTACTAAGGTTTACTAAACTATACACCACTATAATTTAGTGTTAATTCGAGTAACCTAAACGCATGTTTTTTTATAAGTTAAGTAACATAAATATCGTGTTTTTACAAGTTAAGTAACATAAATGTCGTGTTTTTACAAGTTAATGGATATTCAGTAACCCAAAATTTATGTTTCATAACTTTAGTAACCTAAGTGAACAAAATGAATGTTTAGTAACTTAGATGCACATTTTGGAAAAATTTAGTAACCTTCATATGTATTAACCCGATTATGTAAACCAAACACTTCAATATTAATGAATAATACGAATACACCAAAGAAGAGTATTAGGGTTACAGAACCTTAAAGTCTAGAAGTACAGGAAAAGTATATTAAACATCTAAACCTAGGACATCCTTTTATAACACTAGGGGTCCTTTACAAGATAAAGATCATAACTAATAATTTAAATATAGAAGATATACACACAATATCTTCTACAGATAACTCACACGTCTTCTGTCTTTATCTTCATAGCAGCACTAACATCTCCTACAGCACTAATCTTTATTATGACGGACTTGGTCAGATCTGTACATACACTGCCAGCACTCATTTACTACTACCAGCATTAATAAGATTAAAACTAGTAGTGCAAAACATAATCATCTCTAAGTTTATTCCCAACAATCCTCCCCTAAACTTGTGATTACTCTTTCAAATGGGCTAAGTATTAACCATTTTCTTAAGAGTATTCTAAGAAAATGGATAAAACCTATATGTAAGTAAGAATGTAGAAATATTTGTCATTGCCATCAGATACACCCTAGAGGAATTGTATAAATGCCAATGCTTCATCTCTAATGTGTCTTTACTTATCCACATATCACTATAATTTGTTTCATACATTTTCTTCATAGTTTCCCACAGATAATAGTCCGTTGGTTCATAAACAGCTATAGTCTTACCAATTCCAAATTTGTCCTTCAAGATTTTCCATAGATCATTCAAATCTTCTTTGTCTAGGACTTGAAACATGTTATCCAGAAACTGATAGACTCTAGTTTCTCCTCCATCCCTATAAAGCTTCCACCATCTTTCACTCCCTTCATAATGAATCTCATAGTTGATGATGAAACCCTTAAAGTTTAAAGGCACAATTAGAATATCAGCAACAACCAACTCTAAACATCATTATAGATCTTCATTGGAAGGACCCAAACCTTTTGTTGTAAATCTTCCAATTGGGGCCATTCTTTTCTGTCTCTTTGTAGTTGATTGTTCAGGAAAAGTGGCAGCAACTGATGATCCCAAAGTAGACTCTAGCTGTTGTGAAGTAGAAATCTAAATATCTTCTACGGGTCTCTTTCTCTTTGACCTAAGTGATTCTCATTTTTTACGATCTTCTTCAAACTTTCTTGCTGCCTTAGAATTCATAGAAAGCCAGAACTCTAAATCCCTCGGAACAGGAGTAGCTGCTTGCTCAATTTGTTCATATGACATACCTCTGAAGTCCTTTTCCTTCCAATTCTTATGAATTTTAATGATTTCCTTATAGTATGTTCTCTTGGAAGACTTAGTGTTCAAGCCTTTTTCATGTCTGGCTTGAGACTCCAAAATTCTAGCCTTGTCCTTCTGATACTCAAGAGTCATGCTTAGTGCTTACTAACTCAAATCTTCACTCCAACTGATTTCAAACCCAGCATAGTCTCAGCTACATCCATTTCTTCTAAATTAACTTGCTCGTGAAGCTCCTTATTAATTATCCTAGCTTCCAATTCCTCTCCTTGATTGATGAGGAGTTCATCACAAGCAGACTTAGCAAAAGTCTCTTTTGAGGAAGAAGAAATACTAAGTTTCCTTGAAGTTGATGGATGGTCATGTTGAAGTCCCTACACCAATTCCCTCAAAGTAGCAAGTTCTTTTGCTTGTGCAGCAAGAACATTAGCTTGGTCATCCATAGTTTGTTCCAAAGAGGTATTCTGGTACTCAAAGAGAAAACCGTCAATTCAAGTTATGAAAGTTTGTCCTCACCACCTACAAGGTAAGTAACCCTTGTCGGTGAATCATTGGACCTGGTTGGGGTCTTGTTAAGGTTTCTCCTCCTTTGTGCTACTTCAGCCACAGTAGGAGTAGCCACCAGCACTAGTAGGTACACCAACACTAGTAGCCTCATCTGCTCCCATGTTTAAGGTAGATGTCTTAAGCTGAGGTACTCGAGACACCGGTCTGTCACTTCTTCTATAGGTTTAAAAGATGTGTTGTGAAGTATATGGATCTTCCTCAGCTCTGGATGATGCGGTTTGGGACACTGTTAGGCTTGTTGTTTCTTCATCACTTACAGCTTCAGCTATGGGTAACATATCTGTTGTCAAAGGTACTACCACTCCATTCCACCTTTCATTACTTCTCCTCACCTGCCCAAACACCTTGTGTAACGACAGGACTCTTGTAAACTCTTTTATGATTTCCCGATGGATGGCCCATCCTAACAATGATGGTCATAAAAACTCTTGGGAACATTAAGAACTTATGCTGACTGCTCACATTTTTACTCATGTTGACAAAAACTAATTGTAAGTTGTATTGGAAGAGAGACAAACCAAAGGTGTAGCAAGATTGCTTCCAAACTGATCCCATGAGGCACGCTTTTGACTCATTCAATGAAAAAGATTATGAACCAAAAATCTTCATTGTTGTGAGAAAGCTCCCTTTAAGAATGTGAAGGAACCATCACCAACATATCCAATTGCAGCCATGTCATCTAAGATCTCTATATTCCTTAGAGTAAAAAATCCATCAGCATCATTCAACCTAATATGTTCCTAAACATGTGCCTCGGAAACAACTATCTCCTCTCCAGTGATGGTAGCTTTTAGCACAACATCACCATCAACTTCTCTCATAGTAGCAGTCCCCTAGAACTGATAAATAATGATTTTAAGAACCTTTGGGTTGATTGTGAGAGCATAGTGACTGTGACTTCGATTTATGAAGTCAATAACCTCATGAAAATCTTGTTGATCATAGTCCTTCTCTAAGTAGGAAACCTGATTATGTTTGTCACACACTCCTAGATTCGCCATTGATAGTAATACACGTAAGAACGATTAAAGAAATTTTAAGTGTTTGGGTTAAAATCATGAAAGTAAAAGTGAGCTTGAATTGTTGTAAAAGGAATTTGGATTTTATAGTCTAATTGAAGGGATGTGATTGGGCCGAGAATTTCAAGTTTCCATTTATAGGGTAAGACTAAGTAATGATTGAATTTTTGAAAATATTAAGTAAATATCTTTTAAAAAGATTACTTAGGGACGAAGTAACTGGCATAAAAATCTCAGTGGTAATAATATAAAATTTCCTCCAAACCAGATATAACGGATATGTCCCAGAATTAATATCCTTACCAACATTAATTCTAATACTACCAATATTAATCTCAAAATAGCATTAATCCCTTTACTCAGCAAAGAATTACCCAAACCACACATACACAGCAGTAAGAACCGACACACTTGTAGAAAAAAACTTCAAGATCTAAACAAGTCATCAAAGTCCTCAAATCATACTCATATACATTAGATAGACATTAAAGCCTTTGTGGTTCTTTGCTAAGAAAAATCCATCAAATCTTGGTCCAAAAGTATGCTCATATAGAAAATAATGCACACATACACTAGGTTGCATTAACCTCTGGTTTGTGAAAACCATTGCGAGCACTAGATACTGTATGTGATAAGATAAGTTCATTATAAGAGCTTTCTTGACAGGATTTCTAACATAAAGTTGTTCTCTAAGCCAGATGTCATAAGACTAACCCATCATAATTGGAATGGCAAAGAGTGAGCCGGCTAATATAGACTAGTTGGCTAAGAACTAGTACAGCAACCCAAATGTAATATACATCATGCAAACCCTTCCATGATTCTTTTCTTACCTTGCAAATATTAGTTTAAAACCAAGAAAATATATGCCAAAAACATTTTCTTATAATATGTGAAGAATCAGGACTAACCGCATTTAAAATTTGCATTAAGAGAATTAACTTTTGACACTAACATAATTAATGATTACAAAAAATTACAATAATTTTTCAAGAAAAAGTTAGTTTTCTTGAAGAACCCAAGACACATTTGGGTCAAGTTTGGTTGGCCTAATAAATTTATATGTCTTATAATAGCTTCCCCCATTCAAGTTACTGAACTCATGAGTAATAGTACCATTTATCCAATCCCAAGTACTATATTGCATATTTTCATCATAAGTCAATCTTTTAAAATCTTCCTATTTCTTAGTAAGTTTGTCAATACTTTTGTTTGACTAATTCTCTTCCTTAACAATGTTGTCAGAACTACCTTTTTACTGTGTTTCCTTGGGTCTCCAAACCATGTTGTTGGGTACTACATTATTATTAAACTTGTTAACAGTTTCTTTCATATTGGTTGTAGCCTTAGACTCGGACTTATTAAACCTAGGACTAACAGCTTTATTCTTTTGATAAGAATCTTGATTGTCTAAAGTTGTTTTCCTCTGAAAAGGTACCTAAACATGTGGTTGTTCTAAATAAGGTTTTGGTCTAGCACGGCCAAAGTGTGATCTTGGGTTGGTAGAATTAACAGACCTAACAATACTAACTAATTTTGGACTGTTATTGCCAGAGTATGATTTTGGGTGGAAAAAACTGAATGGCCTACCAGTATTAACAGGTCTACCAAAATTAACTGGTTTTGGTCAACCAGAATTAAAATGACTAGCACTATTAATTGGTTTTAAACCATCCGTGAGCAATACTGATCTGGGAATCATTTTGGTGTTGGGTCTTGGGTTAGTATTCTTGGCATAGAAGATGTTATTGACCCTGTTAAAATTGTTCCCATATCCCACCCATTTTCTCTGGTTCTTCCTACATAGTACCTGCAAATGATCAAGACTATCACACACATAGAAAGATTTATTGTAACCCTTTTTGTTGAAACTTCTGATTGTGCCCATTTCTCTAATTCCCCCTTGGTTTGTTACTTCTATACATTCCAGCATATTTAACAGACAACGGGTTGATACTTAGGGGCATTGGGGTTCAATTTTCTAGCCTTTTAAATACTGCTTTTTCTTCTAACTTAGCAGTAGTTTGAGAATTGGTGATATTTTGACAGCTAAGCTCAGAAGTCTAATCCTCAGTCTAAACACCAACACTAGTACTGATAGTTGGTGTATCTTGTGGAGTGTCAACACAAGATTTGATAGGAGAAACAACATCACCACTCTTTTTTGTGCTCATCCTTAATTGGCACAAACGTAGGTTCCTTCTTTTGAAATTCTGGCAAACTAGTGTATGGCAAATCTTTCATAGGAGGAAAGTACATAATAGGAGGCTCAATAGTGTGGTAATCACCATTGTATCCTAGACCCCACTTGCATTTGTCAGGAACCTGACTATCAATCATCTTTTCTAGGCTTTTAGTTGCACTATTAAAACTCTTGAATTTAACCTCATTTTCATTTTTACTAGTTTCACTAGTTTCTACTTTTAATTTAAGTTCGATAATTCAAAAGCCCGAGTTGCTATCTCTCTTTTAAGAAGAATAATATAATCCTTAAAAGCTATTTCATGTTCCTGCTAGCATTCTATCTGTTCTTCTGACATTAAAACACCTCTTTTATAATTATAAATACTGCATTAAGAGAAATCACATTTTCTTTCAATTACATTGTAGTATTTTTGAAGTTCCACATAACTTTTCAAACACTTTAGTACAATTTTTATTAAGAATTACCTCATAGTCTGAAAACGCCATTAGAGCCATGTTAGTAACATGCTCCTCATCCTCCATAAATCCTCAATCAGTGCCAACTCCATCAATAGCCATCAATGCCTTTGTAGAGGTCTCTTCAACAGTCACCATCCTTTTTTGAGTCTTGCTCCTGTTCTCTTGACTTCTTGGGCTTATGTACTCCCTTGCAAAGTGCCATTTCTTGTGGCAGTTGTAGCACTCCACCTTGGAGTTTTCAATACCAACTTTGTCACCAGCATTAAGAGTAATCTACTTTCATGTCCTTCTGAGAAACCTTCTTGCTCTCATTCTTAGAAAGGTCAATTGATTCTTAATTTCCAGTTCTTCTAAGTCATCATCACTAAGTTGCTGAAGATCATCAGCAATAATCTTTGCAACATTCTCATAGTTGGACAATAATACATAGATTGTGCCATCACTCAACCCATTAGTACTACTATAAACACCACCGGAACTGGAAGATGCATTACCAGAATTAAAGGATGTACTACCACCATTAAGAATGTTACCGGTATTAGCATCATCACTATAACTTAGGTTTGAAACAAACGCCTAGTTAGCAGCATTAGAGGTTGACCCAGCCTTGTTCTTGAGTTTCTGTTCAACCACTTTGAAGTGATTCATATCATCAATATTGACTTTGTCAATATCATCCTTGTTCTCCAAGATGGACACCAGTATAGCAATCTCTGTCGGCATGCTTCTAAGAAATTTTGCATTGATATCCTCCTGCTCAGCCTTTCCTCCTAAAGTTATAAGTTTTCTCACAACCCCTTGAAGTCTATTATAAGTAGAATCAAGTGATTCTGAGCCAACAACATTGAAGTTTTCAAACATTGACTTCAGCAATGTCTTCTTAGCCTTCTTAGTGGAGTCATTACCACCAAACCTCAGAACAAAAGCATCAAACATAGACTTTGCATGTTCATGTTGTTAAAAATCAAGAATATGCTCATTGGGTATGGCTAACATAACTATACTTCTGGCATTCATGCCATTTGTCCTTTTCTTCTTTTCATTAGTGGTTAACTTTTTGGTGGTTTACCATCTGATGTAGTAGCACTAGGCTTAGTATGAGTATCTTCATGGGCAATGACTTCCCACAGATCCTAATTGTACATCTGCATAAACTGAGTAAACCCCTAAACTTTCATTCTTCAAACTCTCCTTATTTGAAGACTGGAACCTTGTTCATGGTCTTTGGTTGTGCAGCTTTTGAATCTATCTCTTTTGTTACTTGAAGAGAAAGAGTTCATCAGTAATCTTCAAGATGAAAGCTTCTCAACGAGCTCTTATACCACTTGTTGATCCATTTGATCGTATAAACCTAGCTTGTAGATTTGGAAACAGAATAAATTCTACTTAGTCTTACTAGAAACTTTGAGTTCACATAAAAAAAGTATGTGGAATCTACTCTTTGGTCAAATTCTGTACATACACTACCAGCACTAGTATACTACTACCAGCATTAATAAGATTAATATTGGGAAAACATAATCAACACTAATTTTATTCTCAACAGTTAGTTTTTAAATTTTAGTAACGTAGTCAACCTTTTGAAAAACTTTAATAGCGTGAGTGTATATCAACCCTTCAATAAAACACATACAAATAAAAAACAATACCCGATGGTTTTGCTAGTGATTTTAGCATCATGTGAAATAACATAAGGTCTTGTTTTGGATAACACAAGGGCAATTACACATCTCTATGGCACCCGTAATGTACACCCGTACTGTGTGCTTTTAGAATTATCATACAAATTGCGCCCTAAGACTACCTGCAACAAGGATCTAGTGCGACCTTGACACGTCAGCGTTCTCTCTCCTACGACCTAGTGAGACCTATTCGCCCCAACAAGGCGACCTAGTTCAAAAAAAATTAAAAAACAATAAATTTCATAAAAAACATTACATTTAATTAAAAAAACATTACATAATAATTCAAATAAAAAAATATTACAATAAAAAAACATTACACTAAAAAAATTACAATAATACTAGTAATTTAAATTGTATGTTTCCTTGATTTCGTCTTTCATTTGTTGCAAGGCTTGTTGGTGAACTAGAGGCAAATTGGGGTTGATTTTTGTGTTGTAGAACAACAAGTCTTATCCCGTTTCTTTGTTTCAGCAAGCTCAATTTCTCGACGCTTTAATTCGAGCTCTTCTCTTTTCAAGGCCACTGCTTCCCGTTGAGCTGACTCCTGCAAATCCAACTCCCGTTGCTTGAAGTTAAAGTATTCATCTTGTTGCTGCTTCTTTTTTCCCCAGCCAATGTCTTTTATTCTACCCCATTTGTTGGTTACAAGATCAACAAATGAAGACTTCCGTGTTGACGATGATCCTGCTGGCTTCTTTTTAGCTTGATCACGACCCATCGGCCGGTATTCTTGAGTTTCTTCCTCCTCAGCTTCTGAATCATCGTTTAAATTCACGTAACCAGCGTGCCTAGAACCAGAAGTGGATTCAGAAGTCTTGGATTTTTTGTTACTTTTTTTCTTTTTAAGCTTTGGCATCTCAACCTGTTGCCAACTTGGGTGATCTTTGAGCACTTTCCACGCCTCTTGGTACGTAAAAGTTATATTCTGAGTCACTTTGTACTCAGCACAAGCTTTTGGGTAATCAGTGAGATCATTGGCACCACTATCATGAGTACGCTCAATATTATCCATTATACCACAAAAAGCACCAACGTTGGGACGCAACCTGTTTTTCCATTTGCTCACAACCGCGTCATACCCTCTACCCGAACCCGTCCCTCGGTTTCATAGTACTTCGCTACGTCTTTCCAAAAGCCCTTTGTTTTTTGACTGTTTCCAACTGTGCTATTCTCGGAAACATGACACCAACCTTTGCACAACGCACCATCTTCCTCACTTGTCCGTTCTTTCAGCGACTCATTCGACACAACCTGCTTGGCTTTCGAAGCACGTCTACAGGGCTTCTTAGGTTTGACTGGTGAAATCTCTTCCTCGTCTTCTACAAGGTTATATGCACCGTGATATGGCCCGTGTCTCGAACCTTGGTCCATAGACTGATCTTGGCTAGGACCCTCACCCTCACACGTTAGTCGACAAAGTAGTCTTGATTATACATCATTTCATCAAAATCAACATCAACCTGAAAACGATTAATCGGAAAATACGACAGGTTAAAATGCGAAGAAGTGGAAGAATCCATAGTAGGACGATACACAACCATCGGTGATTCATAGAAAGGTTGTTGGTAGTTATCACGTTGTGGGGGATAGAACGGACAGTTCAAATAGTTTGGGTGAGATGGTTGTTGTGAACGATATTCAAACCCAACGGGTCTAAACCGGAAGTTAGGTGACACGCCGGATAATCGAAAAGCCGAATCCGGCGTCACATGGGAAACAGTTTCTTGACGAACTCGGGGTCTTAGGGTTTTGATTTTGAGGGTTTTCTTGCTAGACATGTTGGATAGTTATGTGTAAAAATTTGAATATGAATGTGTGAAAAACTTGAAAGAAATGGTTAAGTTTATATAAGGGTAAAAGTTTAAATTTTTTAAAAAAATGTTTATGTCCAACGGCTAAAAACACTGTTCCAACGGCTAGATACTAGATCGCGTGGAGGTCGAATTGGCACGACCGAATTGGACGAATCGGTAGCCACAGCGGGACGACCTACTGCGAAATCAGTCGCGGTCGAGATTTTGTACTACCGTTGCAGGTAGCCTAATAGAAGTGCTTGACGCCCCTTAACTCCAGTGCGAATCCTCATACAAATTAGGCCATAATAGAAGTGCTTGACGCCCTTTAAATCCAGTGCCGTGGGAGGGGGACTATTCAAAAACAGCATTCTTCTCAAGACATCACATCGATAAACAAACTTAACAAAACCCACTAATTGACTTCAAGCTAAGTTAACTAGATCTAGCCTTGGCATATTTAAGTTAAGGACCCTTAATGAGCAAAACCAGGAAGTGAAACTTACTTTCAGCGCATGACAACCATTTGCAGATATCACTAGCAAAAGCAACTCAAAATTGTCTATGTAAAAGCCAGATCTTTGAAATTCAAGCAATGGACGAGTGTGTGACTAGCACGTGAATTAATAACATTTGTATTGGTAATAAGAATGTCTAAGGGTAACATGAGATTTTGGTTTGATCAGAAGATACGTGCAATGGAACAATATACGAAATAACGACTCTGAAACACTACTAGTCTACTACAGTACTAGTTGAACTCACTTTAAAATAGATCTATTTAAGAGTTCAAATGTCCTGCATAGAGCATCTCTAAATTATTAATCATGAATATATAGAAAAAATAATAATTAGAATCTACAAAAGGTAACACATACATGTAAGCTGTTAAAGTTCATAGGATGACCAAAAAGCAGGAAATGTGAGCATGCTGTAAACCCATTCGAACTCAAACCAAATCGTGACACTACTGAACCAAATAACTAAAATCCAACTACAAAAATCATTTCACTTTTGAATTATAACATACCTAAGAAAAAAAATGAACCGGGAAAAAATTGATTACCCAGAATCCAGTTCATAATTCAGTTCACTGGAAACTCTATTGACCATCCAATCAGTGAAGGGCCAAATCAATAGTTTCGGTTAACCAATTGTATTTGGTCCAACATACCAGGCAAAGTAACCAGCTAAAGATTAATCTCAAGACCTCTAAACCCAATATACATACAGCTATAAACAAAAACAACGAACAAGTAATAATAAGTCTGAAAGTTGGGAGGTTGAGAACCCCCTAAACATCTATACAGCACCAACATTTTTCAATCATATATCAGTTAACATGGCACCATAAAGGAAGAAAATGGGTAAACAACAAAACCCAAGGATATTACGTTTCATGTCAAAGTCCTAGAACTTCAGTACAAAAATGAGCACATGAGCTCCTCTTACCTCATAATTCTCCACCAGTTTGATGGTTCAATGAAGCTGTCACCAGTCTGAAGGCTAACCAAGGTGCACCATCTTGTGACTAGTGAGTCACCCATTCATACAGAACCTGTGCTAATAATAGCGAATCCCCAATTTCCAGTTTCAGATAATTGCATAGGTCCTTGTAACACTTCAATATACATTGGCTCCAACAAAGATACTTTTATCAGCAAATGAAACCCAAAAGAGTCACGCACGCTTACATGTCTTCCCGTTTTTCATAACAATTTGATGAAAAGTGATGTACAAATATCATACTAAACTCTTATTCCTCCAAAATTTACTAGTACTAAAGGGGATGATAATAAGAGTGGTCAATACGATACTTGGGCTTTTGTTGATTAAGACTTTCAACCATCTGACTTTCTGAATTAAAACCTCTTCACAAACAGTTGCAACATTTACTCAGAAGACCGACTCTCCTACAAAATTTCCTTATATGATACAGCTTCCGCAACTATATTCAACTTCTGAGACGAACCACATACTATACGTATAATACCAAATGTCGGGGCACGAAAAATGAAACAATCTCAGGTGCAGGATTCATTTACAGCTTCGTAAAAAAGAACCTGAGGTTGCAAATGCCCTTTTTCACACATTAAAACTACATCTTCCCATCTTCCGATCACCTACAAAATTTAAATATCGGTCTAACACTGTAACAAGGAATACTAGAGATGGCAAGATGGTCGGATCTACTCAGATGGGTTGGGTAGACATGCTGACACTTTTTTGGGCAATTATTCATTCAATCAAACACATAATAGTCAAACTTTATATAAAACGGTTTACAAGGTTGTATACATTAAAAAGGAAACTTTGATAGACTTTCGACCCGTTTGCCCTATTTAAGAGGAAAACTTTGATTTGACCCATTAGCAATACAACACAACCAACGTAGACCCATTAATAAATTTCCGTAATTGCCACCTCAGAGAATTATCATCTCAACAATATGATTATATTATGTCAAAGAGTGTTACCTTTACAGTTTTGTCATCATACATCACCCATCGTTGATTAACGTCACTGTAGGCAAAGCAATGATAATGTTGTCCATAATAGCATACCTTAAAACATTGGGAAATTGTTAGGATTTGCAGAATGCAGATACATGATTGTAAGTAAACAAGCCTTTGCAGAATGGGGTAGAAGATGATTTAAATGTAATAGTAACAAAACTAAGATATTAAAAGTAGAAAAATTCAGGAATGGTGGGTTTGAGGAGTCGTACCACTGAAACAAGACGGCGTGTGTTCTTTGGATCAAGTCCACGATAGAGTACGCTTAGATCTATTTCAGTAGATAGAGCTGCCAAAGTCGCCTTAATGTCTTCAACACTTTCACATGTGTTTTGCCAACCCAGTACTAAAGGTACAGAACAGCCATATGTTAGTTGTTAACAGAGTGCAATAACAAGCAGCAATGTGATGAATGATAGAATATCAATTTAGAGTTTTCAGTTTAGATACATTAATTCATGAATGGGTCGTTTTCTGGTGTGTTTTATCTCACATGGGGTCAAATCTAAATTAAAACTAGAAAGAGAAACAGGTAAACGGGTTAGCAATCACACTACAAAGTCAAAGTCTTCATATTATCAGTCATAGTATATAAAGTAAATTAACAATAGTAAGTACTATACTATTAGAAAACGGTCCCTGTGGTTTGCTCATATTCTGAAATTTGTCCAGAGCTGATTCTAGATAACAGAGAGTCATTAAGAAACACTGTTTGTTTTATGTTTGGTCCATCCAACACGTAACTAATTTCACTTTTTGTCTATCAAGTATGCTATTAACTTCACTTTTGGTCCCAAAGGGACAGGGTATGTGCAAGGAACCAAATATGAAAGCAAACCATTACCCTAAGGACTAGATCCGTCCAAAATATTGAGCAAACCAAATGAACCGTTTACGTAATTTAGACTAGATTTATAATTTTAATTGAAGTTACCAAATTAACCCTATATCAGGAATTTCGCCTTTCATAGGAACCTGTGACCCAATCAAACCACCTTGCCACATATACTTATGGTTATAACTATAAAAAGTACCTGTTGTGAAAACATGAGGTGGAGTAGAAAGAATGTGATGAATGTAGTTCAGATTCCCACAGCCACCATCCTCAGGATCACAAGCTAATTGATGATTCATCTCAACAAAATTTAGTAACTCATCAAAAGAGCTGTCTGGACACATGACCTAAAAAGTGTAAAATAATAAAATTATCAGAATAGTATAACATAAATCTAAAGAGTAAATTTAGCTAATGAAAGTACGGAGGAACATGCCTTCATGGTCCGAAGGGCATTGGCGTTGATCTGGTGAAAGAAAGAAGTATACTTTAGACGTCTAGTCTCCAACCCACACTTATAGCAATTCATACGTTCAAAGATGTCCATTCCAAAAAGAGAATGTGCTGTGCAGGCTTTGTTTTGACACTCCCATGAGCCCATGGCATTGCTTTCCACAGCTTCAATACCAGAAATGCCAGTACCGGATGTAAATGACTTGTGTAAGCAATCGAATATCACCCCCAAGACTTCTGAAGCATCATTCATTTGTGCCTGAAAGATCATATTATGTATTCAGTATATGGAGCGGTGGTCTAACCGTGTTGGGTTGACGCAAAACAACTGTAACAGATAGGTTATACAAGATTATGAAACCTGTTTGTTTACATTTTCATAGGCCTACGACCATTTCTTTTTTAGCAGATTGGTTTTGTTTAATCTGATTGCCCATTACAGATATATACCCGGTTTGACTCATTCGTAAGATAATTGAATCAAAATTTCCATCTCTTTAGTCTGACTGAATACACATACCTCCTGAAAGAAATTACTGTCTGGATACAAGTTGCTAAGAGCAACCCGAAGGGAAGTAGGTGCAACAGCTTGAACTCTTGTATCAGTGGATGCTAAGTTCAAAGCACTAAATATATCGTACAGGGCACATGTAACACACGGATCACCAACATGTAGATGAGCAATGGTAGATGTACTCAAAAATTCCTCCCGAAATCGTCTCAAATGCCATAAGGACTATAATTAAAAAATAAAAATGTTTATAACTGAAATGGAAAAAAGATAGATAAAATCTTAAAATTAAAAAAATAACCTGTATAATAACATTTAAGAAACAGTTGTATTCACCAACTTCATTCTTTAGGCCTGTACCATATACATCACTTCCATTTACACTGTCGAGGTCGACTTCGATAGATGTAACACATGAGTCTTCCCCTTTGAGAAGCATATCTTCAGGCAACATCATTTTATTATGATACTTCTTGCGTGAATGAAATGCATCTACAAAAATCAGCAAATAGCAAAGTTAAAGCAAAGTTGTAAAGCTCTCAGCATAACTACTATGTTAACATGTTTACCCAAAATGAGTGTGTGGCACAGGAGACTAATTGCATGACTTGCACAATATACATAGATTTTTTTGTCGGTAGGTTACATTTAACAAAACTGGAGTTTTTTTATAGAGAAAAAGGACTGAGAAGTTAATATGTCAGACCCACAAATCATAGGCGCAATCAGCTCCTACTGATAATTCCACAATGTTTTTAAATTTTAAACCATAAAAGAAACATAAATAATCGAAGAACGAGGGAGATGATTTTCTATAGACAAATAAAGAGCATAGATGTCCGGATATCAAGAGCAGTTTGTCTAGCTGAGCATTGACCAACGGACAAATTATAGACTGCACGTAGTATGAGCTGACTTTCCACCAAAAACAGAACATAATATATCAAGAGCCCGCTAGCTGGCTTCAAAAAAGTATGAAAGTAATCCAGTTACCTCGAACACTAATACAACTAAGTGAGGAACTGAGGACATCTTAAAGCATTCTATCAATGGAGGGGTATCCTATAAAGATGAATACCAAGAATTAATATGGCCAAAGCTTTTAGAGATGAGCGAATAATACCTAGGCTTTCGCGGACAGCTATTGATAGATCAGCTTGGAACCGTTTTTCGTCATCATCGTAATCTTCTTCTGCTTGCAAAAGCCTCAATGGAACAGCCCCATTGTCTCCCGAAGAAGTGTCTGTCACCAAGCAAAGTACAATCAACAGCTGGGGATCTTAATGCCACAGATATGATATAAAGAGAAGGTGCTACACTAACTAACAAGTTTCTATTTAAATACATCAACTTTTTATATTTCTCAGTTCAACCATTTTCACTTTTTCCACACAGTGAACAGGTGTAGCTAAAATATACAAAAAAAAACTAAAGCTAAAATATGGGTGTGCGTGATCCATACAAACAAAAACTAAGATATAAAGAACCAAGTAAATGAACGGAAAACCTGAAGCTTTGATGGCTCGCGATAAATTCTAATAGCAAAATATACTAACATGCCAAATAACTGGATATCTTAGCCCCTACATAGTTCGTATGTTCACGTCATTATGTCGATGCATAGGACTTCTTCAATGTGCTTAGAAGTTCATTTTATTCTTTAAACTTGGTTAATGTACCTCATAAGCATAAAAACAAGTAACTGCAGATAAAAAAGGTAACTAAACTCTCCTAGATATGTTTTTTTTAAGCCTTTATAATGTTGAGCATGAGAGTCCTTGCACGGCAGGTAATCAATTAGGTATTGGTTCTAACCATGTGCTTCTTTCCAACTTTTAGTGTCCATCCAACATAATACAAGCAATGTAAACCCTAGTTCTAGTCACTTAGCTCTAACTTATTAGACATACACCAAAGTGACCAAACTACAATGGAAGCATGCAAGTCAGAGATGATAAATAGGCATACTTCCACCTCTCTCTTTCAACACAATCCAATAAATGGGTTTTATATAATAATAATAAAACAACAAAACCAAATAATGTTTAAAACCTGGTCGCCTACCATAATACAATAGGGTTAGCCAAGATGAAAAAAATTAATTATAATAATACTAATAATAAATAAATTAATAAACTGCAAAGCCATCAAAAACCAACTTTCCTAGAAGAACGAACCATCTATAGCTTATCCAAATATAAGTGAGCTATCACAGTTTAGTACATACCAGTGTTTTCTAACAATCAAGTATGGTGAGCTACAGTTCTCAGGGGAGGCCGCCTAACACACATATGACATGTGACCTGTGGGTTCTGAAGCTGTGTCAAGAACCCAAGGATCACAGCTTGCAATATAGGCCATTTATATAGACTAATAGTCATACTGGTAATCTGGTATAGCATGTGCCGGCTTAAAAGTGACTTACAAGTCGGCCTGTGTTTCAATAGTCACTAGGTCGCTTGTAAAGAAGGGAGCTCCCTCTCTCAATATCTCTGAATAATTATCTACTATGTTTCAGAAAAGAGCATTATAACCTAGTAGATAACTAATGGTATAGCATAGGGATGAGCACGGTACCGGTACCATACCGATCCCGTGCCGAATTAGTGATACCGATTTTTTCCCAGGCATAAATTAATGGTACCGGTACCGTACCGAACGGGATTCGGATATCGGTACCGGGAAATCGGGATTTTCCCTTTTTTGCGGGAATTTCCCGATTTGGTACCGGTCCCGTACCGAATTAGTGGTACCGAATTTTTTTTACCCTATTTTGTAGTACCGGTACCGTACCGAACGGGATTCGGGTACCGGTACGGTTCCGGTTCGGTTTCGGGATTCGGGACGAAATGCTCATCCCTAGTTTATAGCATCAGTTGGACAGTCAACTTAATACCAACTGGGTCATGATAAATGAGAAATACACCCACTAAAACAAAGAAAGTGGATAGAGTTTTATTCGAAGACAAGACACTTACTGCTGTCACCTTGGAGACGGTCACGAAATGTAACTTGTCCAAATTCAGTAGTCTCCTTTCCAGATGACACAGATTGCTGTCTTCCATCAATAAGCTTGGTTGCATTTTTTTGCCGCCTACCTCTTCTCCCTGGCCTGCGCTCAGAGAAACCACCATCCTCCAAGATTCCTTCATTAAGCAAGCCTACAAAAAGAGGGATATGAAGTATAGCCTAGTTAATATTTACAGTGTACCCCTTTCCATAAATTGCATTACGAGTCATAAGCTGAATCAGTACCAGTCCTCTCTGGGAAACCATCTTTAGCGTTGCCAAGACCATCTTCTGGGGGACTCAGGGCACCATTAGTTTGCTTTATATATTCCTAGAAATTAAAGTTGGTAAGCCACCTCATACTACCATGAAATCCATAACCGAAAAGATGATCATTTTAATGATTTTCTCATAATGCACTTTTTATTTACCAACCTACCATTTTAGCTAACATGCATAAAAAGAAAGTTAATATCATGAAGAAGATGCTCACCAGCCTAGAAGACTCCAATTCATCATCAACAAGATTGCCAACGCTATGCTTCTTATAGAAATCATAACCATCTGCTTGGACCATGCTCGTTGGAGTCACTCGCGAGTTACTTTTCTGTTGCTCAGCAAGATGTCGTTGTTTAGCCTCGTCCTCAATTCTTCTTTGATATTCCAATGTCTCTTGAAGCTTCCTTTCCTCAGCCTCAAGCTCCATTTTTCTACGCCTGGCTTCATCCTCCTGCTGATCGAGCACAGCACCAGTTTCAGCATCACTTTCACTTGCCTGTTCGTCTATCTCAGGTGGAGTGGAGGAACTGAGAAAAACAGACACCAGCATAAATTTAAAAGAGAGATAACTATAATAATATTATCATATATATCAACAGATGATGAGAAAGCACATACGCCTTTGACGCATTGTCATGGGATGAAACATGTTGGTCACCTATGCTTGTACCCTGCATATGTAACATCATTATTAGTACCGTATATCATTCCTATGTAAATCCTCTGATAACAGATAAAGCATTAAAAATTATTTCAAACCCTGGAATCTTTGGTTTTTCTGTGTTCCTTGCTCTTTCTTTTGTCCTTCAGTTTATCGTTAGAATGCTTCGAAATATCGCCAGTCCCTTTTTTAGAATCTAAAGCAAGTTCAGCCAAGAAAGCCTCTCTAGCAGCATCCGACTTCTCTGTGGCATCTTTCTCTGCTAAATTCTCTATGTGTGCCTAAAAAAATTGAAAAAAAGTGAGCAAACATTTATGCGCTTTGAATGGTGTGTGTAGCATAGGTAATACAGTATCTCAAAGACTGTCTAGCAAGTTGTCTACTAACCCGTAAATATGATTTTACAAGAGGCACGACTATGAGTCCGAAATCATGAACACATAAAGGGCCTATTTTGGCTTCCAACTGCTTTATTCCAGAGACATTTCGCATAATCCGAGCATCAATTTTGCTAAGCTGCATTATTGAAAAAGTGAGAAAAAGTGCATAGACTACACATAAGGTATCTGTATAAAATACATTCATTAACCAAACAAACCTCGACAGACAAATGTTCTTTCTGTTTCTGTATTCCAACTTCAATGCAAGTATCCAGCTGGTGGAGATAGTCATTCACCCTCCAATCATCTTCACCTGATTCTAAGTCACATATCTGAGAGTTCACACTACCATAATCCTCATACCCAAACTGGCTAGCAGTGAACGCGTCTGCTTCTTTCAAAACATTTGTCAAAGCCTCCGCCTCAAACTTATTAACGGGGATAACCTCACCGTCACTTTCAGTAATGTCATGACGTCGCTTCCTTAAAACAGACTCGTAACTTTGACGAACAAATTCCGTAGAATGCTCCCTTCTTTTACCTTCTTCTAGACAGAGATCTTCAACTGCCTGAACTGCTTCCTCGTAACTTATATGCTCCATCTTTCTTTCACATAAGCTTTGCAGATGTGCAAATTCCTTACCAAGCGTATCTAAAAGCTCTACCCCTTGATGCACTTTCTCCTCTCGACTGCGAGTCCAAAACGTCAACTGCTCTCGGCTTGTGGGACCAGAAAATATCCACGACAACAGAGAGTCATCATCAACAGCTAATCTTTTCTCAGAACCAATATTATCTTCCCAGGTGTTCCAGCTCAGATCACAAGGCAGAGAAAGCTCGTCCAACAAAAGACTAGAACCAGCTTTATCAATAACTATCTTCTCAGCCATTTCCGTCACGTGTGTCACACCGCTCAACTCTTCCATACCTTTCTCTGTATGCCTGCCTACTCCACACGAATGTGATAGCTCTTGCAAAAACATAGACACTTTCTTAAGCTCTGTTGCTCCGAGAAAACATATACAAATGGGTGATTGCTCCACACCGGAGTTGAGAAGCTGAGGATGCAACTCCTCGACTGCAAACTGAATCACCTTGGTAAGATGACTAGCGGCAAGGCATTTGTGTCTGATAAGCAACTGGAATAAACCTTTAATCTTTTCAAGTAGCTTAATTCGCTCATAGTCGTCGGATAAAGGCCAGCTATCGGGATTGGAATATATCTTACAACCTTCAGTTTGATCACACTCCATTGGGACACAATCGACAGTCTTAGCATTCGTTTCCCTGTCCTCACTTGTACCATTACAACTATCCTCAAACTTTTTTTCTTCAAACGATGATTCCCACGCATCATCAGAACAATAACTGTCACCAAAACGATCATTACCGAACTCTGGATTCTCGGAGTTAGGAAGTAGTGAATATGACTGCAACTCGACCATCCTAACTGAAGCGTGCACATCCAATGCTTTCCAAGGAAAAGTCAGAAGCATTTCCGTCCACTCACTGTCAACATTCGGAGGCAAAGCTGCTTGCAAATCTTGTGATAAGCTATCTGTGTGTTCATGTAATACGTGATGTTTATGCAATTCAGGGTCTGCAAATTTCTCGTTGCATCGACAACACATCCAGAACCTCCAACTCTTATTATCCACACCAAATGACAAAGCCTCCTTAACAACTTCATATGCCAGCCCATCTTTTAGCGACTTAAAATGTGACTTGATATCTGATATCTTTATCTCGAACAAACCTTTCTTTAAATCCGAACTCATGGACTTCCAAAACGGGAGAACAGCCTGTTTTCTTTCATCAGAAAATGTGTTCCTCTTCGCTTTTCCACTCCTCCTTCGTTCACCTACTCGTGAACCAGTCCCGGAGGAAGGTTCCGGAGCCTTCTCTGCCTCAGGTTGCATTAGAGCCAACTCTTGTTTCTGCTGCAACAGCCTCGCTGCAGCCACTTTAACCTCAATCTCCTTTTTCCGCTCCTCATCCGTTTTACTCGCTTTCTTAATATCATTCGGCCTCCTACCTTGAACAACTCTCACATCCATCGGATCATCCGGAACACGCCTAATCGGGATAATCCTAAACTTATCCTCCCCATGTCCCAAATTCCTCATCCAGCTCGATATCGTACCCAAATTCGCCTTCTGAAGCAACGCACGAAGCTCATTCTGCACATTCGCAATCCTCCCATCCGCAGCACTAATCTTCTGCTGACTCTCATCCTGCAAACTCTCCTTCCCAGGATCAATCGGATTCTTAATCGCTAAAGCACGCTCACACTCACGCACCGCATCCTCATAATCCTTCCCATCACTCGCAGTCTCATAAATCAAATTCGCGTAAAAATGCCCAAACTCAACCGAACCAGGCGACAACATGGCCGCCTTCTTAGCACTCTCAATCGCACTCTTCAAATACCTCTGCTTCGCATTCGGATCGTCAATAACAGTCGCAACCTTAACACAAACCGTCCCTTGCACTCTATAAACCAAAGCCAAACACGCCTTATCACTCTCATACCTCCCACACAAATCCTTCATCAACCGAATCGCCTTCATATGATTCCCTCGCCTAATCGCATTCAACGCCTTCTCACACTCCACTTTCACACCGCTATAACCCTCCGATTCAATCGATACCCTAACCTCATTCTCTAAATTCATTTGCTCTATATCCTCTACACTCATTACACTCACACTCACACTCAAATCCGTCACATCACCGTTAACAACATCACCGTTAACATCGCCGTTAACTTCGCCGTTAACATCACCGGTGACGTCATCAGCGACGGTGAGAATCAACGGTGACGACGGTTTAGAGCGGGTAGCGACGGGTTTCTTTTTACGGCCCATGACGGTTAGTTGGTTATCGAATTAAAAACACACACACACTTAATAACAGTTATGATAAAATGAAATGAAAACCTAATTTTAATTAATTTTATAAAAAAAAAGAAAAGGGGGGACTTACTGAATGTATAGATATAGGAAGAGTGTATGTATAGGTATAGGCATGGTTTAATTGTGGTTGGTAGGTGGTGGTGATTGTTTGTTTTCTGAAAATGAAATCAAAAGAGGGGTTTTTTTCTTTTTTTCTTTTTTATCTTTTTGGGCTGGTTTTCGGATGTTGATGTTTTTTTATTTTCTTTTCTGATTGGGGAGGGATTCGAATATACTTTTTACTCAGGGTCTTTTCACGTGACATTTTTACATTTTTCATGTGAACTATAGCATGCAGTTGCACGTTGCGGCTGCGAGTACTCTGTAACATAAATTTCGGTTAATAATATTTTAATTTAATTTCTTTACAACGACAGCTCGAAAAACGATAGTTGAAAATTTAAGGAATATTATCTAATTGTTTAACTTAACCGATAGTGACCCCGGTTAAACTCGTTGGTCTGATTATATATATATACACTATCATTTTACATAAAAGATATGTATATATGTTTTAAATTGTTGTATATTGTGAATATAAAATGATATATTTAAGTAATATAGTGTATTGATTAATATATAATTGGTGTTGATTACTTTTGAAAAGAATAAGATGTAGTGACATTTGTACAATGTACTTTTTTATTTGTAAATTGTGATAATATGTTGTTTTAATTATAATATTAATAATCTATAATTATAATATTAAATGTAATGTGTTGTATTAAATGGAATAGATTGTGTACTACAATAGTGCAATGTTATTATTTCTATTTTTTATTTTGAAAATATGTTGATTTGTACATGAAAGATTACAAAGACTAAGTTGATTTTGTAATATTTCTATAAATAGGAGGGAATTTCTTTTAATATATAGTAGAGATATTATTAGTTAGATATCTGCGTAATGTAGCGACAAGTCTTATGATATTTTTTTAGGCGAACAAATGTTACTGTTTACGTATTAAGTTTGTATTCGCATAAATGTTAAAGTTATAAAAAATCAAGTTTAAATCAACTTACTAAAAATATAAAAAAAATTAATAAAATATATTCTAATGAATATTTAATTAAGTGTTTTGCTAACAGCAGTCTTATGGGTTGTTTTTAAGGTTTGTCATTTGTATAAAATTGCATTTAATGAACTCGTTATTTCCATATTTATATATATTTAAACTTTACACTTATAGAAAGTGTAGTTAAAAATGGAATGATTTATCATAACTAAATGTTGAATTATCAATTATGTTATTTAAACATGGAGGGTTTTATGTTAATTAAATGTTCAATTTTAATTATAGTAACCTTAAAAGCAACGGGTCTATAGAGCTGCTGTTAGCAAAACTTTTTAATTAAAAATCACAAAATTTTATAAAATATGATGAAATTAGATTATAAAAATAATAAATATATATAAATATTTTTCAATTTAAAACTAAAAATATAATTTAAATAGGTTGTTATAAATGTTTGTTATAAAATTTTGTTACAAAAAGTTGTTACAATAGTTATGGTATATCTTTTGAGTAAGACATTAACAACTTATTTTAGTTAGTTGGTAAAAAGAGTTTAAAAATTCAGTCTTATTAAATTAAGAATATCTCAAATGCTTTGTAAAGTAGTTATAATATATTCCTATTAGATTTGAGATCAATATATATCCATAATTTATGAATAAATCACAGCAATTTATCTTTTATCAAAAATTAAAATACTCATTTTTCATTTCTTTTTTAAAAATAAAATATATTTCAAACGATAAATCATCAAGCGAAAAAAATACATAATTGCGACGAAAATTAATTCATCTCTCTGTATAGGGCACATGTATACACTTTCGATGAAATTTTTTTTAATTTTCGTTTTAAGTCACGTTTGAAAAAGTCATATATAATTTTATGATTTTCAGAAAATCATATATAATTTTATGATTTTTTCTAATGTGACTTAAAAAACAAATAAATAAAAAATCCGTCGAAAGTATATACATGTATCTCTTTATAAAAAAATTATTTAATTCTTGTCGCAATTGTAAAATATAATTATTATTTTTTAAAGAAATTTTTTATATTAGATGAAAAGATAGATGACTCAAATTAGTTTATTGATTTTATGTTAAATAATCGGTTTACATTAATTTTTTTATTTTATAGGGTTGTTATTGATAAACACTTGAGCATTTTTATTCTATTTTTAACGATTAGCAATTAACATTGACACATCTTCGTCAACATCGCATAATTTTCTTCCTTTAGTATATTGAAATTAAAATGTGGATCCGGATGTAGAATGTCACTGAAATTAGTAGGGTAAATAAAATGGTAAAAATTTAAATAATTTAAAAACTTAATAAAATCAAAAAAGTATTTTTAAGACAAACTATATTACTAGTAACTTTTTACATAATTATATTTTGGGTAGTAAACATTCTTGGTAATCTTGTTCATTTATTTGTAGTAATGATATACTTGATGGTTCGTATCTTGGTATAGGAGAATCATATACGTTTAAAAATGTTACACTTTGGTTTTGTGATGAGAATGAAAGTTGTCAATGATCAAAATGAGACGTGTGAGATTTAGAATTGCTTTATGACGAAAACGATCTTTTTAAAATGCAAATTGGTACAATCATGTGCTAAATGAGGGTTAAACATTAATTACACGTCAAATTTTGAGAAAATATGTTTTGAGTGTTGTTGTTTGTTTGTTAAAACTAGCAGGGTATTCGTGTGTTATGTATGTGGCTATTTTGAAACTAAAATTTTACAAACGTGATGTTTTACAATTATATTTATTAATAACGATGATAATTTTAAATTAGGATAACTTTGACCAATAATAAATCATTTCATATAAAAATAGTATTACGTGATTATAATGATTGATGGTTAAAGGTATTTTTAAATCTGTGTAACACTCTCTGTAATATTATATAACATATAAATAAGAAAATCTTCTTAATTTATATGCTTACACGTTTTCATACATAATAATGACCTTAGGATCTTCCTACTTTGATGTATACAATTTAATCAAAATGATCAGTATTTCACTAAATTTGTACTAAAATGCATACATAAACTATATATGTCTTTAAAAATGCAAAATATATGAAAAAAAAATGGAGAGATTCAAAATGAAACATAGAAATACTAATGAGGATTGACCTTAACTCCTTTGGGGGAATTAGCGGCTCTCATCCCATCATTCCTCCTTTAGTTAAACTGTTGGTTATGATTCGGTCCTTGATTGTTGTTGCGATTACCCCCATGATTCTGTCCTTGTGGTTGACTCACCTGGGCAGCTTCCCATTTCCTTTTGTTTCCCTCACAATATAGTCTTTCTTGTCTTGCAACTTAACATCCATCAGTGCATGAGCCATCTGAACGGCTTCATCAAATGATCCGGGCTTTGACGAAGTAGTCTCACCCTTAATGTTGCTCGACATACCCTTGATATATTGTTTCATCTTCTTGCGACCGTCTGCGAAAGCATCAGGACACAACATGCTTAACTAATTGAACCTTCTTGTATAAGCAGTGATGTCATTATTCTTCAACGACAAGTGTCTCAACTCATCCTCTAACTGACCCAGCTCTTCCTCGGGGCAAAACTTCTTAGTCAAAAGTGCCTTGGTTGTAGCCCAAGTTCTTCCATTTACTACTACCAATCCGACAGTAGCCACCTAGTTGTTCCACCAGCTTAAAGCATCATCCAGGAAAGTAGCAGTTGCAAATTTAACTTTGTTTGCCTCAGAGCACCCACTGATTTCGAAAGTGCTCTCAATCTTTTCCACCCATCTACGGAGTTCCAAAGCTCCACCGGTACCACGGAACCGTGTGGGACCACATTTCACGAAACCGACATATGAACATTCCCTTGGGGCTGGTTGCCTCTCCACATTTCCACCTTGACCCTTGTCTCTGTTCACACGATATGCCTCAAGAGCATTGGCGATTGCCTCTTGAATCATAGTGTTTACTCGAGCGGTCGTCAACTTTGGAGGCATGGTGAAGTCTTAATTACACCTCTCTGCAATGACAGGGAAATAGAAAACAAGGTAAGTATACATATCAAGATCAAGAAGGATTTCTCTTTCAGGACATAATATAAATACAACGATACATCAACAAGGTTACTAATATTCATCAATCACATCACAAAAGAGCAAATTTAAGACTTATCATAGATTATGAAAGGTAAACATGGATTGCATTGATAGATCAACCAAAATCTGTGACAAGTAATGCCACTACAACCATACACCAACAAACTTAAAGTTATCAAGTTTTCATCACAATGCCATCATACGGGGGGTCTAAATAAGTTCAATTACAACGATCAAAAGATAAAATGAAATACGAGTAACTAGCCACGTGGTGATCCACATGACTTCTTGGACGGTGGTTCTTCCTCTTCCTCTTCTGTCTCTTCCTCACTATCGTCTTCCTCGTCCATCTTTCTCTTCCCTTTATCGTTCGGCTCACAATCTGCCACCTTCTCCCTTCTAGAAGTAGACCCAAACTCCGATGCTACCTGGTTCCCAAATGCAACACACTCACCCCTGGCGGGCGGTTGAACCATGAAATCATTGGCCTCCAACTCAGAGTCATCCACGAATCTCCACTCTTGCGGTAGGGATTATCTTACACGGTGCTCCCAACTCTGCATCCTGACCAACCTAGCATGGTCTTCCTTAACCCGCTCAAGACTTACACTCAAATGTGCTATCATGGATATTAAGCTGTCAATATCATTCTTAGTCGATGCTCCATTGTACTCAGCCCTTGCAGTCCTTGTCAATAACTTTTGATATGCTTTTTCGTTCTCGTCAAACCTCTTGATCACTCTTGTCTCCACCACGTAACGTTCATACATTAGCCTATCAATCCTTCTCAAGAAAAATGGAATGTCAGCATACTGTCTTGGCCCAGGGCAAGTGACCCTTGTGATGTCCTCATGGAGAGAACTAGCACTAGTCGCGGCATTGGACCTTCTAGTGATACTTGGCATACCGATCAGATGAGAGATACGGGCAGGCCTGGGGACAGTAGTAATTCTTCGACCGGGGATCTGAGCTTGCACATTTTCCGCCTCGGCATGTCCTACAATAGCTGCTCCAACGTCTTCCCCTACTTCTTCTCTCTCGGTTTCCTTCACGATTCTGTTTTCATTCCCGTTAGGTAGTACCTCGGCCATCTCTGCAATCACCGGAAGTTTTGGAGGGTACATAAGGTCATCGTTCAATATTTATAATTATATGCATGCAAATGCAATGCAAAGGTGGTACACATGCCCAAAACGCGATAATATGATGTTCATTCATATGCAATACAAGAATTACGGTATCGAGTACTCCACGTACAATTTCAACATTTACATATAGTAGTTCAGTATTTACGTAATAAATACTCATACATTCATTTCAATATAGGGATACATCCATTTCCATCAATACTAAAAGTAAACCTTACCGGAGCCATGCAGGATAGTTGTGTGCTTGGACAATTTCTTATGACACCAAAAGTTATAGTTTAGGATTTTTCAAAATGACCTAGTTCTCTATAACTCATGGCTCTGATTACCAATCTCTGGCACCCCCAAATCGTATGCGCAGCGGAACTACAACATTTGGGTGCTAGGCAGTTATCATTACACACAAGCTATTTCGAACGACTCAAAGAGACGTAGAAATTTAAACATTAATTAAACATTGTTAAAACATCATTGTCTACTGCTTCCCAAACCCCATAGAAAATATAAAACAGAGTTGCGTTTAGGTCCCCACTAAATCTCAACCCAAAAGTACATTACTTGTTTCACATGACATAATATAAAAGTTTTAAGTGATAAAAAGGGAGGAAAGACAAAGTATACCGCCAAGCCACAACAACTTCCATCCACGCATGCTCCTTGCTACCATATCATCGACTACCTGAAACACATGCTTAGAGAGGTCAACAAATAATGCTGAGCGAAATTTATAGGTTTTACAATCACATTTTTGAACATAAGTATATAAAATCAATCACGATCATTTATAGAATTGTCGATCAAACAATCTATCATTCAAGGTTATTATCGTTAGCAATAGCTAATAATTGTGTTTAAGCTCATGACACTAATCCGTTAACTTAATCACCCGCGTACATTTACCGGCATGATTAAGATGAAACCAGTGCCCCTTCTAAAGGCATTAGTTGCAATTATACCTTATTTCTTATCACAAGTTATCCGTCCGCAAAGGGTACTCAACGTACTAGCCCTCGTCTCGGATAGGGTCGTCAACCCGATAGTAATATCAATTGTATAAGCGGATATTTCCAATCCACACGAGGATTAAACAATAGTTAATAGTTCATGAATATAGGGTCTTTTGCAACTAGGTACTCAACACAATTCAGGCAACTTTCAGGTCCAACAATCATTCATGACTTATGTTCGTTTTATTTAAAATAACATGCATCCCCCTCGCGGGTAAAACCATTTAAAAGTGTTATAAAGCGAGGCTATAAACTCACCTTGCGTAGTAGTAGTGGTTCTAGCGAAGACGTAACGAAAATATCATCGACGATGTGGTTGCCCCGGAAAATCTAACACGTGACCTAAAAATCTAAAATACGAAAACCGAATCAATACTCCGTGTACATTATTGTACTAAACAAGCGTATATAAAAACACTTAATACTTATAAAAACTCACGCCAAAACTCATACATGTGATTATTACTAGACTCGTACTATCTATCCATGTAAATAAAAAGAATGTTTCTCATTTTATAACTTTGCCGGTACTTACCAAAAGTACGGGCTGTTTTCTAACACTTAAGCATCACTATAAATTACGAGAAAATTTGTAAAAATCCCTTACAACCTGTAGAAATCCCATTTTAAATTTCATAGAAAGTTTTTACTTTGAAGACCCATTACTCATTACATTACTAGACGTAACTTTTCGGACAGATTTTGCACTTTTACAATGTAAGACTTCTTTGACTCATTTAAAACATACCATTAGCTAATTTGACTCCTAAGTCTAGAAATAGACTCAAAAACACAGGTTTATCACCAAAAAACAACTTTCAATTCTTTATAAAACTCTATCTATGGTCCCCGGGATTTGACCTAAAACCAAACATAATTTCGGATTATGTTGATTCTCATCTCCCGGTACACGAAGTTTCAAAGTAGCATAACTTTTGACTCGTTTGGAGTCGTAAGCTCATTCTTATACCAATAGAAGCTAAGACAATCCTCTACAACTAAATCCTATCCTCATGTCCTGTTTTCGAAGTTAAACCCGCGAAAACATGCTTAAACAATCTGCCTAATTTTTCCTTCCTCAAAATCAACTCAACACTTGTTTCCATTCCATTCTAACATCACCTAGACCTATCCTAACCAATTATAAACATTCACAAACATCCTAATCATCCTATAATACTAGGAAAATCAAATCTTCCTAAAAACCCAATTCCTAAATCACACATGCAATATGTTTAACCTATCTAAAAACATCAAAAACACCATTCTAAACACAAACCCACATCACAAAACATCAAACACCATGAACAACCAAACACCCCCATTTGGCCGTGGGGTGTTGGTGTCCAAAACACCCAAACTAAATTGATTTTGGTTGGTTTTGTGGATGATTATCCATTACCAATACACCAATTAAACATGCAAATAGTCTAATTACATCAAAACATATTTTTGAAAAATATTTGATTCTTGAAAAATTTAAGTTAACACATGTTGTTATGAATTGCACTAAAACACTCACAAGGGATTTTTAAGATGTTGTCTAAACTTGTATTGTTTAAAATCAAAAGGGAAAAAATTATGGTGGTGGTGGTTTGGAGGCCGACGGCCAAAGAGAGAGAGGAGGAAGGAGAGAAAAATTTTGAAATGATTTTTGGTTGTGTGTTTTTACTTCCTCCCATTTTGTAAAATTTTGAGGGGTCTCTTTTGCCATCTTTGCTTTCTTTTGGCCTCATTTTTAAGACAAATTTTAGTAGCGGGAAACTACTTACTAGTTGATTTTGAAAATTTGCGGGAGTCGGGGGTCGCCCCAAACACTCGAAAATACTTTTAAAGCAATTTAAACGCACCTGGAATAAAATAAAACGCACCCGGCTCGACTTAACGCGAACCAAAAATAAAATTCTCGAAAAATTCTAATATCGACAAAACGACAATAAAACATAAAAATTGGGCATCCGTCGGGATCGTAGTCGTCTTCGTCTTTCTTAAATCGTCAATCGTTAGGATTACGACCTTAAACGTTGGTTTCAACTTAATCCGTCAAATATATAATAAACAAAATTTCTTAAGAATTTTAAAAATATTCGTAATTTAGGGTAAAATAAATGACCTCGGGTTCTGGGTATCACATAGAAAATATGTAGATCAATGAGTATATTTCAATATACAACAATATATTCATTTATCATTTTTTGTAACTCACACAATAGTAGACTTTCACACATAAAGATATATGAAATAAGTTTAGAATCTAAGAAAGTCATCAAAGTACTCACAACATACTCAAACACATGAGATAGACAATGAGTCATGTATGATTCCTTAATCAAAGACTTCCATTAAAACAAACTCTTCCTTGTGTGCTCATTAGTAATCCTACTAAACACTTTACACTTGTAGGTCGCTTTAACCTCTAGTTTGTGACAACCATTATTAGTACCAATATACTGCATGTGATCAGATCCACTTGCAGAGAAGTCTTCTTGACAAGATTTTCAGCATAAAGTTGTTTTATGACATCCCATTAATAAGACATCAAAGAGTGAGCCATCGAGTGAGAACTAGATGACTAAAAGAGATCCAACAACTTATAAGTGTACAACATCCAAATTACTTCATACTACTTTGCTCATCCTGCAAATGTTAGTCCAAAACCATGAAAATATGTGCCCAAAATATTTCCCTTTTAAATTTTGAAAAACATGACTTAACAGCATTAAGAATTTAACTACCAGAATTAAGAAAAACAAAAACAACGTTAAATATTTTACAAAAGTAATTTACAACAGAAAAGATTCTTTAATACCTTCTTGATCTCCAAGGAGAATTAATAGCATCTTTGAAAGATATTCCCCATTTTATGCTTGGATTTGTATGTGATACTCCCATCAACAAATTCCCAAGTAAAATGCTTATTTTGATATCCCAAGGCTTTCACAACTTGATCTATCATCACATCTTTGTCATGACTAAAAAGTAATCCCCATCTATTGACTGGCACTCTCTTGTATGTAAAATCATTACCTTTTTCATTGCCACTTTATCATTTGAGAAAGTGTCCCAGCTGTTAGAGTAAGTATTCCAACTTTTGGAGTAGGTTTGATGATGATTTAAGCTTTTTCTCTTTTGAGAAAAACTTCTTTCATGTGGATGAGCTACATAGGAATTTGGTACAACATTACCAAAATAAGGTCTAAAATTGGTTATATTCCTAGTCCTTGTATGAGGCACAAAAGGAACTGGTCTTGTGTGCCCAAAGTGAGGTGTTGGTTTAGCTGAGCTATTTGTTCATTCTGATCCATAATTATACTTGGCAACATATGGTTTTAGATAGACAGTTCTACCATCATTAGCCTGAGTTGGTCTACCAGAATGCTAGCTTATTAATTGGTTGAGTCCCATTCATAAATGATATTGGTCTTTGTACCATGTTTGACCTAGGACTGTGACTAGTATTCTTGAAACACAAATCATTTCCCCTACTGAAGTTATTCCTATAAGAATTTTGATTTTCTCTACAGTAGGAGTGTAGATGATCACTACCCCTACACCTATAACAAGACTTGACATTTCCCTTTTGATTTTTCCTAGACTTGTTATTTCTATACATCTCATCATATCTAACACTCTTTTTACCAGGTTGATATTTAGGATCATTTGTATTTAACTTACCAGCCTTTTTAAACATAACTTTTTCTTCTAACTTTGGTGTGGTCTGAGAATTTTTGTTGTATGAACTATTTAGTCCAGGAGCCAAATTTTCAAATTGAGTATCAGCAATAACATCAGGGATGTGTGTGACAAAAGGAACTTCAAAACAAGTTTGATTAGAGGAGGTAGAATTGCCTTCCTATTAATACTTGATAGGAAGAAAATCAGATTCGTCATTTTTCTAGAATTCAGGTAAAGCAATATATGACATATCTCACATAGAAGGAAAATGCACAAGAGGGGGTTCAACATCATGATAATCACCATTGTACCATATTACCCATTTTCATTTATCTAGAATCGACTGTCAAGCATTTTCTCTAAACTTTTGGTAGCATTATCGAAACTTTTAAACTTAACCTCTTTTTCAGTATTACTAGACTCACTAGTTTCAAGTTTAGATGTAAGTTCAGTAATATTACGACCCTGAGCAACTATTTATCTTTTTAATAGGATATTGGAATCCTTAAAAGAACTTTCATGTTCTTGATGACATGCTATTTTCTCTTCTAAAACCTTAAAACCACTTTTGTATCTACGAATATAGCTTTCAGATGTCTCGTAGTTTCTAGTTATACCATTAGAGTATTTTTCAAGTTCAATATATTTTTATTTACACTATATAGTACCACTTTTATTAATGAATATCCTAGAGTCTAAAATAGCCATAAGAGCCACGTTGTTCATAAGTTCTTCATCATCTGCACATTCCCAGTCAGTGTCTACTCCATCTATGGCCATCAGTGCTTTTGAGCTTTTCTTTTCTACCATCTTTCTTCCTTGAGAAATGTTTCTTGTACATTTGCATTCCCTTGCAAAATGCCCTTTTTGTGTCATTTGTAATATTCAACTTTTGACTTGTCAAAGCCAATCTTATCACTAGAACCCAAAGTAACATGTTTTCCTGTTCATTTAAAAATCTCTTAGGTTTAATACTAAGAAAAGCAAGCTCATTCTTTATATCAAGTTCTTCCAAATCATCATCATTCAGTTTTGAAGACCACTTTCTAAATTTTTTGACACATCCTAATAGTTGAATGAGAATGCATAGACTATTCCAACAACTGAGGCAGTGTTACCAACATTAACCATTTCCTTGCTAGTATTAACAATGTTGCTGCTTTTTGCTTCTTTACCAGAACTTAAACTTGAGATAAACTTTTTGCTTCTTTACCAGAACTTAAACTTGAGATAAAACCAAGTTGGTTGTATTTGAGATCGCCTATTTTTCTTCTTGAGTTTTTATTCAACCACTTTAAGGTGATTGTACAAATCATCAATATTGATTGTGTCAATATCCTCCTTGTTTTCCCAGATGGATACTTCAAAGGCCATTTCTATAGGCATACTCCTAAGTAATTTATTGTTGATATCTTTGATAAGACAACAATTATACATAGACTCATCGTCCAAAATGGGATTAAAATACATAAATATATCAAAATACCATGTAAAACCCTTGTATTTGCTTCTTGTGTATTTTAGGTACGGATATCGTGAAAAAAGACAAAAGATAACAAAAAACAAGCAAAAACGAACACGGGAAATGAAGCCGCACAAATAACGGAACCCGATTGTTGATTTTTCAAGAAAATTCCCTCAAGTTTGAAGATTGTACAAGTTTGGTCCTTAAACTTTGAAGACTTGTCATATTATACCCTTGTAAAACTCCATAACTACATTTGTGTCCCTAATATTTCAATATTTTGTAAAATAGTCCTTGAAGATCTCAAAAATTACAAGACTAGTCCTTGTTCTCAAGTTTATAAGTTAGAAGGACTAAAGTTGCAATTTTCCCTAAGTTGTTTACAAAAGAACTTAGCCCTAATTACTGGTGAAAATGTCTTGGCCAAAAATTACATGTTGAGAGAAGTTGAGGGTCCATTGTCGGCTATATCATAACCCATATTAACCAAACCCTCCCTTTTACCCAACCAAGCTCATCCCATCTACCCACCAACCCCAGGGCCGGTCCTGACTTTGGTGATGCCCTAGGCGGGACGGTTGAAAGATGCCCCCCTTGTAAGCAGGGTCGGTCTTGATTGTCATGATGTCCTCGATGAGACGGTCGAAAATGCCCTTTATAAACAAGGTCGGTCCTGAATTTCATGTTGTCCTTAACGAGGCTAGCTGTATAAAAATGCCTTCTAAGCAAATGAGAGTATTACAATAATTATTTAAATATTTAAAACTTTTATCCAATAATTAACTAAATAAAAATGTGAGCGAGAGTAACTAAAATCTTAAGTAAAATATAGATGACAAAAGTGACATTTAACTTCAAACAAACACATTAGTCATATTTTTATAGTTGATATTTGTTATAGAATCATATCTAGTCATAAAAAAACCCTTATATTTTATAAAAAAAATTTATAGTTAATATTTGCTATAGAATTGATGGTGCGAAATTTATCTTATAAGTTGATATTTGCCTCAACAAATCACAAAAGTAACACATCTTATAAATTAAATATCGTATAGTGCGAAATTTAGACATATGCTTCGAAATATAAAACACTTGTAAACAAAATAATTTTTTTGTATCCATGCCCTGTAACAAAAATCATACAAAACATAATAAACGAAATAATTTTTTTTTATCAAAAAAAAAATCATACAAAACACACTGCGAGTAGTTAAAAATAGCTTCAATTTATTGTATAGATAAAAAAGTTAAAAGCAAATATATTACTGAGACACAAGTACGAATCATTTTCACCCCACGTGACCCACTCATATTTCCCCTTTTTTATTCTCTCTCCCTAGTTCTATCTTCTTTTTCAACAAGCTCATAACTCCATAAAAATTTTAAGACTTAATCTTCCAATTTTTTTTCTTTACTAATGCAACATTGACTTAAAATTTTATGCCCCTCAAATTTTGATGCCTTGGGCGGTCGCCCACCTCGCCCAGCACCAGGGCCGGCTCTGACCAACCCGACCAAACCCTTGCCAGATCAGCTATCCACTAACCCATTTATTATTTATTAATCTCAGTTTTAAACAGGGTTATTAATAATAAATTATGGGGACAAACGTTTTTTCCCTTTAACCACATATAAAAAATTACACTATAGCTGCTAAGAACCCTAAATCTCAATAATCATCAATACTTAATGATTAATTACCTCCTTTTCTAGATCGATAATTGGAGACTTTTTGAACATATCCACACATCCAAACAGCCCACCACTCAAACCATGTGGGCAGTGGGACCTTCCCATCCTTATGTCGCTTTCCCCTAATTTCAATAAGGAGACATGATCAATGGTTAAAGGCAATTGCTTAACTTTCCACTGTTCATTGGACGGTCTAGATGAGAAATCAAGAGCTGGCATCACATGGCACAACCTGGCAGATCACATGAGCTATTTGTATTTTCAAATCAAGAAGACAAAGGGCAATTAAGGAAAATCAATGACTAGGGTTTAGGAGTTTTTATTTGCTTATAGAATCTTGTAAGCCCGTCTATATAAAGGCATTAGGTTGTAGTTTATCACTTGTTCTAGATTTTGCTTAAAAATATTGTAATTTATTTTTAATTAATATAAAAAGTTGATATTATTTTTGTAAAATTCTGAGTTCCAATTCATCTTATTACAAGTGTTTTTGAGTTCCTACTTCTCAATTATAATTCCTTTTTCAGAGAATTTGAAAAGCTGGTATTTTGCAAAAGTGGTTCCAAAAATCATTTTTATTTTTATCTGTATGTTTGTGTAATCATTGTAAGATTGAAGTTGTTTGGAGTTTTTATTTTTCAGTTTCATTGAAAAGTATTTACAAGTTTTGGTTTGAGTTTCATTTTGAAAAAAGTTTGCGAAAAAGCCTTTGAACAATCTGTTTGCTTTTATTCTGGCTAACACTAACTGTGTCAAGAGTTTCATCTTGACACTTGATCTTCGTTGTTGTTTGTGTGATAAATAGGTTTGGAAGCTTGTGCCCCCTTGTGCACATCAGCTCACACACTCCAAGGTGTGGATGTGCACCTTGGAGGTGAGTATTTGTGCCTTATTTTTCTGCCAAAAAAATTGTTCAATGGGTTTTGTGTTCTTGCTTTGAAGTTAGTGAAGTATTTGTGTAATATGTTGTTTAAAGTAATCTTAGACCTAAAGTTGCGTTAATCTTGCTATTGTATGCTGAATAGCTGATGAGACTGCTTTTATACATAGTCTCATCGTCCAAATAGGGCTTAAAATGCATTAAATATCATTAAAATACCCAAATATATGCTTGTGTTTGTTGCTTGTGTATTTTAGGTACGGATATTGAGAAAATGACAAAAGATCACAAGAATCAGGCAAAAACAAACACGGGAAACGAAGCCGCACGATGAACCAAGCCCTAATGAAGAATTTTCCAAAGAAAACCCTTGAAGATTTGAAGAATATTGAAGATTGGTCCTCCAAGTTTGAAGAATTGACACTTTATACCCTTGTATCTTCATAATTACAAGTTTGGTCCCTAAAGTTTGTCAAAATTACAAAAAGGACCCTCAACTTTGAAGAATTGGCAAATTTAGTCCCTCAACAAATCTAAATTGTCAATAATGGTCCTTCAAGAAGTCAACAAACAAGTCAAGTCCTTGAAGTATGAAGACATGTCAAGAACAGCCCTTGAGATATGAAGAAATTGCATTTTAAGTCCTTAAAACAAGTTTCAAAACTTGTTGTGCCAAATTTGACAACCTTCCCAAAGTTGTCATGTGTTAATTTGGCGTTGATAGCCATTTTTAACAAAGTGAACAAAGTGTGAATTGTAAGGGGGCAAACCTGCCAGACAGCCTAACTCCTCACACCCAACCAGCTACTGCCACCTCACCCACTCACACCTTTCCACCAATCAAATTCAACCTTTCTGCCATGTCACCTATCCACTCACCCCTAAACTGATTTATTAATTCAGTTTAAATCTCCCACCAAAACACTTAATTTAAAAAATCATTAACCCCAAACGGATTAAACACCCCTTAATCCACCCTTAAACCCTAATTTTTCCCAGCAAGAACATCAATTAAATCAAGGGGTTTTTGGGTAAATCTTTCCAGATCCTTAATTAAACACATCTTATACCCAAAACCACCCTTAAACTCCCATCACCATCACCTCACATGTGTGTGCAACCCTCCCCTGCCCCACTATTCACTCTCAAACAAAACTTGGCAGCAAGATCAACATCCCACAACAATTTCTTGTTCTCAAGGACTAAATGAACGTCCAAGATCCTCTTTTCATTGCTGGCATCCCACAAAATGCCAAGAACATCACATGGCTTTGTTTTTGACTGAAAAATTCAAAATCATCCAAGGGCAAGATTGGAAGTTCAAGTGTTAGGGTTTTAGCTTCTTATCACTTCTAGAATCACAATGTAAGCCTCTATATAAAGGCATTATAGGACGTAGCATAGTTCTTGTTCTTGATTTTTCTCCTCTTTCACAAACTTTGTAAAGCCAGTTTATGAATTAATATAAATGGTTTAAGTGTTGCTGATGAGAAATATTGAGTTCCCTTTACATTTTAAGTTGATTTAAGTTTATTGTTTGAGTTTGGTTTGATTTTCAGCAAAAAGTTTTCAAGTTTTAAAGTTTCTGTTTGTTTTTCAAAGATTTCTTATACCTTAAATTTTCATATAAACCTGTTAAAATGTTGATTCAGAGTGTTGGATTGATGGTATTTGACCTTGTGTATGTCCATAACACCATGGCTTGTTCTGGTGTAGTGGGTACCCAAGTGTAAAATATCCATTGGTTTGGACATTTCCTATTTTTAAGCTTATCATATCCTCACCCACAAGCTCAAACTTTCTTCTAGCTTAATCTATAAGCTAGGAGCAAGTTTTAAGCTTTTACACAGTCTCCCTTGTTCTCTCTTAGCAAGTTCAAACAAGGAACATTTTTATCCATTTTTGTTAAAGAAAAACTCCATAAGCCCATCAACAAAGTTCTGCATAGGCCCCAGCCTATATGGAGGTGGTTTTTCAACCACTAAGGGTCCTGGATGTAGGACCCTTGAGGTAGTCTCTTGTTTTCCATTTCATTTTTAGATTTCTGAAATTTTGTGCTTAAGGTGATTTTGCATGTTAAGGTGTTAAATATATGGTTGAGTGCTTAAAACTGCTTAAATAGGACTTTTATGCATGTTAGTTTGGGTTTGATTCAGTTTGATTGAGTTTTGATAAGATTTGCTTTGTTAATTTTCCATTTTCATAGTTTAAGGAGTGTTTGGGATAAGTGTTTAACTGGTAGTTTTGCTATTAATCTTGCCTGCAAGCTTGTTAAATTCACTTAGTAGGTTGCTATAGGTTGTATGCTAGGGTAAGTGATAGGTGTGTAAACACCCATTCTTTTACCACTTAATTCAGGCTAAAACGAGACCAAAACACGTATTTAATATCATTTGTTTGGAATTATGCGTGGTTTTTGTGTTTATTGTGTTTTCAGAGCCAACCGGATGAATATTGAAGAAAACATGGGATTGCACGGGTTTTACTGAAGAAAAAGACTCAAGATAAAGTCTATCGTCCAAGAAATGCAAAAGATTTGAAGTCACTGGGCCTATTCGAAGATTTATCGAAGAAAAGGACCAAAGATGGAAGATTTACACAAGTCGAAGAAACTCAAGTCTATTAAACGAAGAAATTAAAAGACGAGTTAAATTTAATCGACGACAAATCCCGAATCAGAATCGAAAACGGAAACTTTTCTGAAAAGACGAAAAGACAAGAAGGACGGGAGAAAGCCCACTCACCAACCAAAGGACAAGCCTATATAAAGCTCACCCATCACACAAGTTTTTAGTTAGCCTGGAGTTTTCCTCTCCTCCCCTTTTTTCTCCTTTCTTGTTTGTTTCATCACCATCACCACTAGGGTGATTGGTGATTTTAATCTTTGTTTTTCCAATCTTGTTATTTTAATTCTTGTTTGATCTTGATAAAACATTAATCATTCAATACAAGTTCTTTGTTTAATCTTTCCATTTAATCTTGTTTATCATCATCTTTTTCTTCAAGTTCTTGAGTTTTTATTTTTCTTGATTTGATCTTCAAAAGTTGTTGGGATTTGTGTTTTTGTTGATGGGATTTGTAGCTTATGGTTAATAGATGCTTTATGTTTAGTTTTATTTAAGATTTGGTGAAAAATTTGGTGATTTTGGATAAAAATCGTTTTTCCTTGTTCTTCGGGTGTTATTTCTGTGTCTGGGTTTCCAAACTTCCGAACCAAGAAAAAGTTCCGAACGAAGCCAAAAGTTCCGAACCAAGCCATAAGTTCCGAACCAAGCCAAAAACTTCCGACCCAAGGAAAAGTTCCGAACGAAGCCAAAAGTTCCGAACGAAACAAATCTTCCGAACCAATTTTAGACTTCCGAATCGGAAACTTCCGAACCAATTTGAAAAGTTCCGAATGAAGGTTTATTTTCCAAAAACTTCCGAATCAGTAACTTCCGAATCAGTACAAAGTTCCGGATGAACCAAGAAGTTCCGAATCAGTCCAAAGTTCCGGATGAACCAAAATCTTCCGAATGAACCATTAAGTTCCGCATGAGTAAAGTTCCGAATCAAGGGTAAAAGTTCCGAATCAAATTTTCTTTTAGAATTGCTGTTTTACTGTTTCTTTACGTTTATTTCACAATTGATATTTTAACTGTAATTTGAACTTTAATTTCAATTTTAATCTTAATTTCAATTCAAGTGTTTGCTAATTAAAGTAATTGTCTTTGATTTAAATTTTCATTTCCACTTTTTATTAGATTAGAAAACCAAACCCTTTTATTTAGTAACCAAGAACAATCATTCCACTTAAGACCGAGATCAATTCGAGAGGATTCCGAGATTTAATCTGAACCCATATAAGAAACCTTGTATCAAATGGCGCCGCTGCCGGCTCTTCTCGTTAAGATCAAAAGTTTTTTGTGAGAACTTGGATTTTGGGATCCGTTCCCCGTGAACGTTACTTTTTCATCAAAAATTTTCAAAAAATCCTAAAAAATATAAAATTTTTAAAAGTACAAAACAAAATAAAAAAACATAAAAACCAAAAATATTTTTGCTTTGTTTTTCTTTGTTCGTTCTTTTGCAGGTGTATGCGCACTCGATCCACGTCATATCAAGAGCCCGAGCCTCTCGATCACTTAGACATGGCCGGTGTACCACCTCCAAACAATAATAACAACAACAACCCGCCTTTCAACAACATGAACAATAACAACAACAATGAGCCCCTTCCGGATAATCACCCGATGATTGAACTGCTGCAAGCTCATGTCGATGGAAACACGGATCCAATTGTCATACCTCCAATTGCCGCCAACAATTTCGAGCTAAAATCAGGCTTTATCCAGATGGTCTCTGCTCAACCATTCTTGGGACGAACCATTGATGATCCACACGACCATATCAAGAGATTCTTGCAACTCACCAACACGGTCAAATTCAATGGTGTTCCACAAGAGGTTATAAGGTTACAACTTTTTCCCTTTTCTTTAGAGGGACAAGCCCGGCATTGGCTTGCTAAGGAACCGCCACAGAGTATTCTCTCGTGGACGGATTTGGAAACAAAGTTTATCAATTACTTTTTTCCACCCTCTCGTACTACCGCTTTGCGGAATGAGATCATAAATTTTGAACAAAAGTACGATGAGTCGTTCAGTGAATCTTGGGATCGTTTTAAAGATCTTTTAAGAAAATGCCCACAACATGGTTTTACCAAAGTACATCAAATTAATACTTTTTACAATGGTTTAAGCATGAGTGACCAAGATTCACTGAACAGTGCCTCGGGGGGTAATCTATTGGCTAAGACTTCCAATGCTGCTTGGGACATCATTGAGAATAAATCTCGTGTGCAAACCAAGAGTGTTCGGACCAATGTCGCTAGTGCTAGCACAAGTGACAGCGACAAGCGATTGGACAAAATCACTACGCTTCTTGAATCGCTTGTCACCCACACCGTCAGCAACAACAACAGCAACAACGCCAAAAACGCTCAAGTGAACGCTGTCAGCCAACCTTGTGAGATATGCGGTGGTCCTCACTCTTACACAACTTGTACCGCCACCCAAGACTACCCTGCTGAGAATGTGAATGCGGCTTATGGCACCTATCCTCAACCTGCTTATCAAGCTAGACCTCAAGGTGACCGTAATTTGCTTAGCTATCGATCCAACAACTATCTTTCACCACCTGGTTTTCCTCCTACCAACCCAAACCAACAACAAAACCTTAATCGCCCTCCTCAACAACAACAACAACCTCGACAACCATACATACCTCCTCACAAGCAGCAACAACCGCCTCAACGTAACAATCAAGTCTACCAATAACCTGCTTACCAACCACCTGCATACAATGCTCCTCCCAACCAAACTACCACTGCCTTACACCAAGAGGTTGCAACCTACATGAGGACCAACGATGTGATCGTGGAAAATCTCCAACAGGAAGTGCGAAATTTGAAAGCAGACTTGGTAAAGCAAGGAAATGATTTGAGAGCCGACATGAGAAACAAGTTGGATAGCCAAACTAATGATCTGAGGAACATGATGGCTAGTTTCTTCCAAGGTAATCAACCCTCTTCTTCGGGTACTCTTCCGAGTAACACCGTTGCGAATCCAAGAGGGGAGATGAAAGCAATCACTACTCGAAGTGGTAAAGGTACCAAGGAACCCGAGCTTCCTATACCTCCACCGGTGGTTGTGACTAAGGAGAACGAGTCACTTGCTCCTGTTCCTCCTCCTTCTCCTTCCCCAATTTCTCCACCTCTTCCTTCTACCCCTCCTCCACCCGTGGTTGTGAGTGATCCTATTCTCCTAAAGCCTTCCTCTTCTTCTAATATACCTTATCCATCTAGGGTGAGGAAAGAGAAGCTCAAGAGCAAGGATGATATTCAGGTTTCGAATTTCCTTAAAATGTTCAAACAATGAATTTCAATATCTCCTTCGCTGAGGCTCTCGCTCACATGCCTAAATATGCGAAAATGTTTAAAGATCTTCTGAGCGACAAGGAAAAGCTCCTCGATATTGCCAACACCCAACTTAATGAGAATTGCTCTGCAGTACTCTTAAGGAAATTGCCAACCAAGCTTGGTGATCCGGGTCGTTTCTTAATTCCTTGCAATTTCCCGGGAGTAGAGAATTGCATGGCCCTAGTCGATCTAGGTGCCAGTATTAATCTCATGCCTCTAAGTGTTTGGAAGCAATTATCTCTCCCCGAGCTAGTCCCCACCAAAATGACTTTGGAATTAGCTAACCGTACGGTTGCTTATCCAGTGGGGATAGCCGAAGACGTCATTGTAGGAGTCGACAAATTCACCTTTCCTGCTGATTTTGTTGTCGTCGACTACGAGATGGACCCCCGTGTGCCACTTATTGTTGGTCGTCCATTCTTGAGGACCGGTCGCACTCTCATTGATGTTGAAGCCGGTGAGCTTATCATGAGAGTGGGTGACGATAAAGTAGTCTTCAACATGGGAAAGTTGTCTAAACAGCCTTATTCATATGAGAGTGTTAATTGTATTGACGTTCTTGATGAGGCTTGTGAAGAACACTTTAATGATGCTTGCAAAAGTATTCCTACCTCTCTTCCCACTGTTGAGACCGTGTCCTCTATTGATTCATCATTGTCTCTATTTGGAGATAGTGATTTGTTTTAGAACAATCTTGAAGATACCATGGGAGATGCGAATTTAGCTACTAATGATTCTCCTATCGATGGGGATGAAGACATGAATTTCTTTGACAATCTTCTCAACGAAGAAAATCCTTCGCCTCCATCTCCCACGGTTATTGCTATCGATGCCACGACTTTGAAAACGCCTCCCGTCGAAAATCCTCCGGATTTGGAACTTAAGGAGTTGCCGCCACATCTCGAGTACGTGTTCCTTGACGACAACAAGAAGTCGCCCGTCATTATTGCGACGGATTTGAAGGATGAAGAGAAAGCCCGACTTGTCGCAGTTTTGAAAGATCATAAGAAGGCTATTGCTTGGAAGATTTCGGATATTCGTGGAATTGATCCTCACTTCTGCACACACAAAAATCTCATGGAGGACGACTTTAAGCCCACTATTCAAAGCCAACGAAGGGTGAATCCAAAAATCCATGAAGTCATCAAAACAGAGGTTATCAAACTTCTTGATGCGGGTATGATTTACCCTATTTCGGATTCACCATGGGTTAGTCCAATCCATTGTGTGCCCAATAAGGGCGGAATAACCGTTGTTCCCAATGAACACAACGAGTTAATTTCCACTCGTCTCATTACTGGGTGGAGAGTTTGTATAGACTACCGCAAACTCAATGATGCCACGAGAAAGGATCATTTCCCTCTACCTTTTATGGACCAAATGCTTGAACGTTTAGCGGGTAATGAATATTACTGCTTTCTTGATGGTTTCTCGGGTTATTTCCAAATACCCATCGATCCCCAAGATCAAGAGAAGACTACATTCACTTGTCCCTATGGCACATTTGCTTACAAAAGAATGCCTTTTGGCTTATGTAATGCGCCCGGGACTTTCCAAAGGTGCATGTTAGCTATCTTCCATGACATGGTTGAACAAACCATGGAAGTCTTCATGGATGATTTCTCGGTCTTCGGGGATTCTTTCTCTTCTTGCCTTGCCAATTTGGAACGTATGCTCAAGCGGTGCGAAGACACTCGCCTAGTTCTGAATTGGGAAAAATGCCATTTTATGGTAAAAGAAGGCATCGTGCTGGGACATAAAATTTCCAAAGCCGGTCTTGAAGTAGACCGTGCTAAAGTCGATGTTATCACAAAGTTGCCTCCACCTTCAACCGTGAAGGGTGTGAGAAGTTTCCTGGGTCATGCGGGCTTCTACCGTCGATTCATCAAAGATTTTTCTCAAATCGCTCGCCCGATGACCCACCTCTTGGAAAAAGATACTCCTTTTATCTTTTCCAAAGAGTGTCTTGAAGCCTTCAACTCGCTTAAGGATAAGCTAACTAAGGCACCCGTCCTGGTTACCCCTAATTGGGAGCTGCCTTTTGAGTTGATGTGCGATGCTAGTGATTTTGCTATTGGAGCGGTTCTGGGACAAAGAGTGAACAAACACTTCCAACCGATCCATTACGCTAGCAAGACAATGACAGGGGCACAATTGCATTATACGACAACCGAAAAAGAGCTTTTAGCTGTTGTCTATGCCTTTGAAAAATTTCGCCCCTATCTTGTCCTTTCCACCACAATTGTGTATACCGATCATTCCGCGCTGAAGTACTTGTTGACAAAGCAAGATTCCAAACCAAGACTTCTTCGCTGGGTTTTGCTGCTCCAGGAATTTAAAATCGAAATTCGCGATAAAAAAGGAGCAGAAAACTTAGCCGCGGACCATCTTAGCAGACTTGAGGATCCTTACCAGGGGGATCATCCGAACAAACAAATCAATGATTCTTTTCCCTTGGAGACCTTAATGTCTATAAACTCGAAGCCGAATGAAACCCCGTGGTTTGCGGACTTTGCAAACTACTTGGCGGGTGGAATTCTCAAGGAAGGGTTGACGTCCCAACAAAAGAAGAAGTTCTTCACTGACATCAAGACTTACTTTTGGGACGACCCTTACCTATTCAAACAATGTGCCGACCTGATTATCCGCCGATGTGTTGACGGACCGGCAGCGTCTGAAATCCTTGATGCTTGCCACAAAGGACCCACCGGTGGTCACTTTGGTCCCAACTACACCGCTAAAAAAGTGTTTGACTCGGGATTTTATTGGCCCTCCATATACCGTGACGCTCACGATATGGTCAAACGATGTGATGTTTGCCAAAAACAAGGCAAGATCACACATAAAGATGAGATGCCTCAAAATTTCATACAAGAATGTGAAATCTTTGATGTTTGGGGTATCGACTTTATGGGGCCATTCCCTTCTTCTAAAGGAAACAAATACATCCTTGTAGCCGTTGACTACGTCTCCAAATGGGTTGAAGCCAAAGCTTTACCCACTAATGACGCAAGGGTGGTTTGTAACTTTTTGAAAGCTCTATTCGCCAGATTCGGTGTGCCTCGTGCCATTATTAGTGATCGTGGGACTCATTTTTGCAATGACCAATTCGCAAGAGTCATGGCTAAGTACGGTGTAAATCATCGTCTTTCCATAGCCTACCACCCACAAACTAATGGCCAGGCTGAAATATCCAACCGAGGTCTTAAGCGAATTCTGGAAAGAACCGTGGGAGAGCATCGTGCCTCATGGGCTGATAAACTTGATGATGCTTTGTGGGCTTTCCGTACTGCTTACAAGACCCCGATCGGCTGTACGCCTTATCGTCTTGTGTACGGGAAAGCGTGCCACCTCCCCATTGAGTTGGAGCACAAGGCTTACTGGGCCTTGAAGTGGGCTAATTTTGATATAAACAAAGCCGGTGACCTACGCAAGATCCAACTCAATGAGCTAAATGAACTCCGTAATGAGGCTTATGAAAATTCTTTGATCTATAAGGAAAGAACTAAGCTCATTCACGATTCTAAGATTAAGAACCGAGAGTTCCATGTTGGAGACAAAGTCTTACTTTTTAACTCTCGGTTGAAAATCTTCTCGGGAAAGCTCAAATCTCGTTGGTCCGGCCCATTCACCATTGCCTAAATTTTTCCATATGGTACTCTCGAGCTCGCTCAACCTGATGGACCAAATTTTAAGGTGAATGACCAACGAGTGAAGTTGTACTTTGGTGAGGACACCTCTCAGGAGGTGATTCCATCCCTCACCACGTTCCCCATGAACTAATTTTGGGTCGAGTCAGGCTCGTGACTCGGTTATCAAAAACAAGCGCTCCTCGGGAGGCAGCCCGAGTATCTATCCTTTATGTTTTAACCTCCTAAGTGTAGGGGGACTTCTATACGTGTTTGTCTTTGTGTGATGTGATTACAGGGATAAGTGCACTCTTGGAATCTTTGAAGAACCGTGCTCCCGTGTTATCCGAAATCCGGTTCTATCTCTTAACTATCGTGATTCAATTTTCTTCATACTCACATTTGAAATTAATCACTGTAGTCGTCTCTTCCTTAACTCGAGTTAACCAACGTGCACAATGTCATAAGTGTAGGGGAGACTTTTCCCACATTCTTAAAGATTGAGGACAATGTTTATCTTAAGTGTAGGGGGGACTTCTATCGAAGTTTTAAGTGGACTTTTCCATGAAAATGCCTTCATTTAACCGGAAAATCCTATTTTTCAACATTTTTCAAATTTTTTATTAACTTTGGCCATTTAGTTGTAATTTTTAAACTTTTATCATTGCTTTCATATGTATATATCCCGCAATAAAGTCAAATTTTAATAAAGTGGTGTAGCTAGTTTAGAAGTCTTTGACATATTAGGCCTGTTGCGTTTATTTTGACTCAACCCGAATAGACTTATTCAAGTTTATTCTAGCTAGTATCCTTAACCATGTAGACCTTAATTGGTTTATTAGGCTAAGTATCCACGAGTCTCATTACTTGAGATTTTAAATTGTCGAGGACGAGAAATGATAGAGTCAATTATAAGTCGGTATTCTTGCACAAGCTCACTTGGTGTAATTATTTGCCTATTCTCCCATCACTTGCTAATAATTTATCTGCAATAAGTAAGGTCGTACGATTTGAAAAGTTACTTAGCTTCTAGCCCAAGATCGTTTAAAAGTTGCTCGGTAATGATAAGAGTTCATAGCCAAGGCATAACTTATGAAGCGGGGCGCGAAGATTGGCGAGTCCGAAAAGGCCCTAACAAGGCATGAGGATTCAATTTTATTGCTGAAGATCCAAAGTGATGTGAAAAGCATTATTCCTAAAATCAATATGAAGGATCAAGACTCACGACGAAAAGCAATCAACTCCCATAAAGATCATGGAGAAGTCTATCCGAAAAGACCCTAACAAGGTATGAGGATAAATAGATCCAAGTCCGAAAAGGAGGCGGATCGTTGTATCTCAAAATCCCAATTAGAGATTGAAGAAATAATCATGAAGTCGTGGTCAACAAAGTTGGAGTACCCCTCAAAAGTCTCCAAGTGAAGAAACTCTATTATGATGAGAAGACCATTATCTCAAGAACGTCTCTCGAAGATATGAAGTATGAAGTACATGCCAAATATCGGCCCGAGAAAGGTCTCAAATCGTGAACCAAGTTATGCCAAGATATGAACTTTTTGATATCCCGAGAAGCAGTTTTAAGAGATTTTGTCCTTTAGCTAACTATTGATCAAATCGTCCTACTTTGCTTTCAGCCCTAATAAACTATCAAAATAAGTCCAAAAATGCATCTTCATGATCATTCTAAGACAAAAATAAAATATAAGAGATACACCTAGGAATAAGGGAGTTTAAGCATTTAATTAAGCCATGTGTGTAAGTGTTTGAATTGCTAACTTATAATAACAATGATCTCGTTTTTAAGCTTAGTTTGGGGAGCGTGAAACTTGAGGGTGATAAATCTTCGCAGCACCAAAGCCCTAATGTAAGTCTTTGATCTCTTTGCAAGTTATTTCCATGTAGCTATTTTCAAGTGAAAATGGTTTTCTATCCTTTTGTTTCCTTCAAAGTCTTAATTTCCTTTAGTACTTTAATTTTTGTTTAGTAGTATTTTAATAAGGCCAAGGTTGATTAATTATGAGAAAAGTGTAAAATTGCTTTATCACTAATCATTGCATGAGGGCATAGCAATGGTTAAGTTTAGGGGATTTGATAGGTGTGTAAACACCCATCCTTTTACCACTTAATTCAGGCTAAAACGAGACCAAAACACGTATTTAATATCATTTGTTTGGAATTATGCGTGGTTTTTGTGTTTATTGTGTTTTCAGAGCCAACCGGATGAATATTGAAGAAAACATGGGATTGCACGGGTTTTACTGAAGAAAAAGACTCAAGATAAAGTCTATTGTCCAAGAAATGCAAAAGATTTGAAGTCACTGGGCCTATTCTAAGATTTATCGAAGAAAAGGACCAAAGATGGAAGATTTACACAAGTCGAAGAAACTCAAGTCTATTAAACGAAGAAATTAAAAGACGAGTTAAATTTAATCGACGACAAATCCCGAATCAGAATCGAAAACGGAAACTTTTCTGAAAAGACGAAAAGACAAGAAGGACGGGAGAAAGCCCACTCACTAACCAAAGGACAAGCCTATATAAAGCTCACCCCTCACACAAGTTATTAGTTAGCCTGGAGTTTTCCTCTCCTCCCCTTTTTTCTCCTTTCTTGTTCGTTTCATCACCATCACCACTAGGGTGATTGGTGATTTTAATCTTTGTTTTTCCAATCTTGTTATTTTAATTCTTGTTTGATCTTGATAAAACATTAATCATTCAATACAAGTTCTTTGTTTAATCTTTCCATTTAATCTTGTTTATCATCATCTTTTTCTTCAAGTTCTTGAGTTTTTATTTTTCTTGATTTGATCTTCAAAAGTTGTTGGGATTTGTGTTTTTGTTGATGGGATTTGTAGCTTATGGTTAATAGATGCTTTATGTTTAGTTTTATTTAAGATTTGGTGAAAAATTTGGTGATTTTGGATAAAAATCGTTTTTCCTTGTTCTTCGGGTGTTATTTCTGTGTCTGGGTTTCCAAACTTCCGAACCAAGAAAAAGTTCCGAACGAATCCAAAAGTTCCGAACCAAGCCATAAGTTCCGAACCAAGCCAAAAAATTCCGACCCAAGGAAAAGTTCCGAACGAAGCCAAAAGTTCCGAACGAAACAAATCTTCCGAACCAATTTTAGACTTCCGAATCGGAAACTTCCGAACCAATTTGAAAAGTTCCGAATGAAGGTTTATTTTCCAAAAACTTCCGAATCAGTAACTTCCGAATCAGTACAAAGTTCCGGATGAACCAAGAAGTTCCGAATCAGTCCAAAGTTCCGGATGAACCAAAATCTTCCGAATGAACCATTAAGTTCCGCATGAGTAAAGTTCCGAATCAAGGGTAAAAGTTCCGAATCAAATTTTCTTTTAGAATTGCTGTTTTACTGTTTCTTTACGTTTATTTCACAATTGATATTTTAACTGTAATTTGAACTTTAATTTCAATTTTAATCTTAATTTCAATTCAAGTGTTTGCTAATTAAAGTAATTGTCTTTGATTTAAATTTTCATTTCCACTTTTTATTAGATTAGAAAACCAAACCCTTTTATTTAGTAACCAAGAACAATCATTCCACTTAAGACCGAGATCAATTCGAGAGGATTCCGAGATTTAATCTGAACCCATATAAGAAACCTTGTATCAGTAAGTTCTCAGTTTGGATAGGTTTAAAACATTTTGCATGCTTAAAATTTTGAAAACATTGCCTTAATCAGAAATCCGCCTTTTCTGCTTGTTTTGTTGAATTTGATCCATCAAGTTTGATAATCTGCTAGGATATAGGTTGTTTAAAGGTTTGTGTTCTCTTGTAAGTCATTTAATATCATTGTGAGCTTTGTTTGAAGTGTTGAATCTCACTTGTGTGTCAATTGCACCAGCAACTTGTGCTAAGTATATCAGTAACTTTGATTTGATATTTTGTGCTTGATTCTTGTGTGTACTTGCTTAATTTGTGTTTGATTTGACTCCTTGTACTCCAAAGAGTACAAGGGTGCCTTTGTTCCATCAAAAACACCACCAAAAAGCAAGATCAAGCCCTCTTGATCATAACTGCACAAGTGAATAAACTTCACTTGTGTTCATCAGAAGTTTAACAACCTGGGCACGTTTTTGATTCATTCTAGCTTAATCTTGGTTTAATTTGTATTTTGTTTGTGTTTTAGTGAGTAATTAAGTACCTAGTTTGTGTTTTAAAAGTAAAAAAAAAAAAAAAAATTTTGCAAAAAGTTCACCCTGCCTGGACTCGAACACGCGACCTTGCGTTCCAAGGAGTAGCGTGCTTACCAGTGATCTAGATGACTTTTTACGTTTGTACTTCATTTCATTAGTTATTTAAGGTGATTTGTTTTTGTGCTTATTTAAGTTAACAACTTTTTAATAAGCTGTTTCTAGCTTATTTCCTTAAGCTTTTTAAGGTTTAGCATTTTTCCTAGGATTGTATAAGGGTGTTTGACTTTTCTGAGCAAAAAGTAAATTTTTCCCTTTATTATTTTATTTATTAGGAATATTTTAAGTTTAAATTTTAGAAAGTCATTTAAAAATAGTAAAAAGTGATTTAAAAATCTGGAAAAATAATTTTTAGGTTTCTAATCATATTTTTGAGGTTTACAGCTTATTAGGTTTTCAACTTAGCTTATTTTTAATTTTATAGGATTTTAGGGTTTTTAAGCAACTTTAAAATTTAATATAAAACTATTTAATAGGGTTCAGAGAATTTGGTTTGCATTTTTGTTTTAATTACATTATTTAGGATTTTTGGTAATTTTTTAGAATTTATTTACAAACTTTGAATTTTTTGATTATTTTAATATTATTTTATTATTAAAAATTGAAGTTTTATTTTTTTAGTTTTTTCATTTTTCCTAGGTTAAGGACATTAAATTAGGAGTTTTGTCACTTTCCAAATGTTTTTTAGACTTTTCAATTAATTTCTAGGATTAATTTAAGATTTAATACATTTTAATAGTTTTTAAGTGTTTAAAAATAGTTTAATTTGGTTTTAAAATTTTTAAAAATAGTTTTTAGCTTAATTAGGATATTTTTGAGGTTTACAAACTATAAAATCTTGTTTAGGGCTTTTTAATAATTAAAAGTGATTTTTAGGGCTTTAATTAGCATTAAAAAGTCATTTTCTAATTAATTAAAAGGTTTTAGCAAGTTTGGATTTTTTGTAAACTCTTAGAATATTATTGGGGATTTTTAGTAATTTTTAGGAATTTTTAGGTTAAAATTTTAATTTTGGCACTATTTACGGTTTTACGTTTACGCCTTTTTCGTCGTAGTTTAATTCATTTTCGTAACCGTCTTTCTCTTCTAATCCCATTTCTTTCTCAAACAATATAATCACAAATCAATATCAACTCTTAACACAACGCACTTGCCTCCTTGGGAAAACGAACTTGGACTTCACTTGGGTCATTAGTGCTCGGTTTTCCTAAACCGACACTTAATACTACCACTACTTTGTTGCTCTTTTTCCTAAAAGGGTATACAAAAAGCTACATCAATTTTGGCGCCGCTGCCGGGGAGGCGTGTTGTGTTTTGGTTGAACCATTGTTGTTTTTATATATAGCCATAAAAGTAATTGTATTAGTAGCACTCTACTAATACGTATTATCGGTTTTTCGTTTTTTGTGAATATTATTACTATATTGTATACGTAGAACAATAAATTTACAAGTACTCCAAATACGTGAGAAATCACAACCTTGACTTGGGAGGTCATTACCCAATCATTGTATTCGAATCTCAAACCAAAGAAAAAGGCAAAAATAGATAAATACTTTCGAGAAGCTCGATTTTGAGAAATACAAACTATAAGGTGGGTATAAGGTGGTTGTATTTCACGACCTAAAGGAAAAGGCTCTTAAGTGCTTCGCGCCGCCTCGTTTCCTCCGCTTGCTTGTGCGTATTTTGATTTTGAAAGCTAATCGAGGGTTTTGCCGCCCAAAGTATTACTTAAGTATCATATATATTTTCTTGGTTTCTATTGATTAAACCCTCTTGAACGATTTGGTGTTCCACCATCGTTCTACAGTCATCGAAGGCGTTCACTTCACGTGATCGTTTTCATTCCTTGAGGCTTCTTTAATCGAGAGATTTGATTAAGGAGGAGATTTGTAGATTTGTGTCTACTTAATACATTTCAAAAATCCAAAAACAAAAAAGTTAAAAACAATCAAAAACAAAAAAAAAATTGAAAAAGTGAAAACACCAAAAAGAATCTTCTTTGCTCGCCTTCTCGTTGTACGTGACGTTTATGCTCACTCGTAACAAAGCAAGACGTGCACGTAAACGAAAGAACAAAACTCCCACTCCAACTCATTCTAGTGAGGAGTCTCCTATTGACGAACCCATTGTAGTGAAAGAAGCACCCATGGCTAATCGAACTATGATGGAGTTGCTTCAAGCACCCACCGAGGGTTATGGAGAAGCGATTGTGATTCCCGCTATCCTTGCGGAGAATTTTGAGGTTAAGACGGTTTTATTGTCCATGATTCAAAACAACAAGTTTCAAGGTGACGAAAAGGACAACTCTCATAACCACATTCGCCAATTTAATCGTCTCACCGCCACATGCAAGTTTAAGGACGTCTCAAACGACTCGATTAAGATGATGCTTTTTCCGTATTCCTTAGCGGGGCCCGCAAAAATTTGGTTAGAGAAAGAGCCACCCAATTCTATATTCACGTGGAAGGATCTCGTTTCAAAATTCGTGAACCAATTTTTTCCGCCCTCTAAGACTACACACTTGAAAAACGAGATTTCAAAGTTTTCACAAGAGTATAATGAGAGTTTTTCAACGGCTTGGAATAGGTTTAAGGAAATGTTGCACGAATGTCCTCATCATGGTTTTTCCGACTTGCATCAAATAGACACGTTTTACAATGGCTTGAACGATCATGAGCGTGATTATCTTAATGCCGCCGCGGGTGGTAATTTTTTGTGTAAGACGGTCGAGGAAGCATTGTTAATCATTGAGAATAGGTCTAAGGTGTATAGTCCTCGTAGCACGTCGAGTGTTCGTAAGACTTCTTCTTCGTCTTCACCTTCATTGTCACACACCGTTGATGCTTGTCAAATCGAGGCTAATTTGGAGAACAAAATTTTTGATATAGTGAAAGGATTGTTAGTTGAGTTTAAAGTTGGTGAACAACCCGCTTCCGCTACGATTAAAGCGGTTGAGGTTTCTTGTATGTATTGTGGTGGAGCTCACGATTATTCCGAGTGCATTACCAACGGTGGTAACACTTCGAGTGCCTTCGCGGCCGCGGGAACTTATAACCAAAACGGTCAAGTTCCTCGCACTAATTAATTGACTCCACCGGGTTTTTCACCAAATAAAAATGCTAACAATTATCGAAACAATCAAGTTGGTTACCAAAGCAATCAAAGGAACAATTTTAAGGGTAATAACAACTATGGGAATCAAGGGAGTAGTAGTAGCCAATTGCAAAATCAAAATCAAAACCGTAATTTTCAAAACACGAGTCAAGGTCTTCAAAATGCTTACACTAAAGAACTTCCAATGGACTTTGTGAATTACGCTACGGCAAATGATAAGATTTTGGAAAACATACAAGAGCAATTGGCTAATCAAGCTAGGGACACGGCTAAGAACACCAAGGAGTTAGCTAATTTTGTTAAGGAAAATCTAGCCATGAGAAATGAATTGAAAAATGATTTTGCTAACCAAATTCGAGGTCAAAACAACAAGATAGAGCAAAGTCATGCTAGGCTTGAACAAAGAATTGACCAAAAAGCCGCTAGCCAAGATTTGAAGTTTAATAGTCAAGATGCTAAGCTTAACGTCATTTTAGAAGCCGTCATAGGGAACAAAGCCTCTACTTCGAGTAGTTTGCCTAGTAACACCGTTTCAAACCCGAAGGGAGAGATGAAAGTGATTACCACACGAAGTGGTAAGACACTTAAAGAACCGACTCCTCAACCAATTACTCCAACGGTGGAGGAAATTGAGGAAGAACCCGAGGTGGTGGTCGAAAAGGAGCATATTTCAAGCCCACAAAGTACCGCTCATGCCACACCTACGGTTGACCCATTACCAACATTGGAACCCGAGATTCCAAAGGCTATGCCTATGCCCCAACCCACACCACCCTTGCCTTACCCATCGAGACTTAGGAAGGAGAAACGACAAGAGCGCGACAACTACCAATTTGAGCTTTTTAGGAAAATGTTTTGTGATTTGCATTTTAATGTGAGTTTCGCCGATGCTTTGGTCATGATGCCTCGATTTGCCGCTAACTTTAAGAGTATGTTGAACAACAAGGAGAAATTACACCAAATGTCTAGTTGTTCGTCGGTTTATCTTAATCGCATACCTCAAAAAGTCGGTGATCCCGGTAAATTTTTGATCCCTTGTGCAATTCAAGATATGGAAGAATGCTATGCCTTGGCCGATCTTGGTGCTAGCATTAACTTGATGCCACTTGCAATCTTCAAGTCGCTCAATCTTCCTAATCTTACTCCTTCACGAATGTCTATTGAGTTGGCCGACCATTCCACGATTCTTGCATATGGTTTGGCGGAAGACGTTTTTGTGAAAGTGGGGAAGTTATACTATCCCGTAGACTTTATCGTTGTTGACATCCCCACGGATCCTCAAGTTCCTCTTATTTTAGGTCGTTCGTTTTTAGATACGTCTATGGCTTTGATTGATGTTCATGCTAGAAAGATCACCTTACGTTTCAACGAAGAGGAACTTGTTATAAACGCATCTCAAAATTCTCAACTTTCTCATGTTTATTCCGTTGCTACCATAAACCTCGTTGATATGATCGACGTGGTTTGCGAGGAATTTTCACAAGAAGTTTTAGGGTTTGGTGATGAAGAAACTAGTGGCAATCCCACTATGTTAGATCCGATTCTTGATAATTCGACACCAACCTTCACTCCTTTTGAAGGTGGTGGTTTTACGTTGGAAGAATTCGATGTTCCACGTACTTGTGACGAAGACCTCGACAAGATGAGGACTTCTCGATTATCAAGGATTTTCTCAACGATTTCCCATTTCCTCCACCCGAGGAGGTTATGAGTATCGAGCCCAAATCTTCACTTGAGGAACCACCTATTCTCGAGTTGAAAGATTTACCTCCTCACCTCGAATATGTCTATTTGGAGGAGGACGACAAGTTGCCGGTTATTATTGCGAAGGATCTTTCGAATGATGAAAAAACCGCACTTGTCGATGTTCTTAAGGACCACAAAGGGGCGATTGCGTGGAAGTTATCCGACATTAAGGGAATCGATCCCAAGTTTTGTACCCACAAAATCTTAATGGAGGAGGATTTCAAGCCAACAATCTAAAGTCAAAGGAGGGTGAACCCCAAAATTCACGACGTCATCAAAAAGGAGGTCCTTAAACTCCTTGACACGGGAATGATTTACCCTATTTCCGATAGCCCTTGGGTGAGTCCTATTCATTGTGTCCCTAAAAAGGGAGGGATGACCGTTGTGCCAAACGATGCCAACGAGTTGATTCCCACTAGACTCGTGACCGGATGGAGAGTGTGCACTGACTATCGTAAGTTGAATGAAGCCACTCGAAAAGACCATTTTCCCTTGCCCTTCATGGACCAAATGTTGGAGCGTCTTGCGGGAAACGATTTCTATTGCTTTTTAGATGGTTTTTCCGGTTACTTCCAAATTCCCATCGATCCTCGTGATCAAGAAAAAACTACGTTTACGTGTCCATATGGAACGTTTGCCTATCGTAGAATGCCATTCGGACTTTGCAATGCACCGGGAACTTCCAACGATGCATGATGGCTATTTTTCATGATATGATCGAGAAGACGATGGAAGTCTTCATGGATGACTTTTCCGTGTTTGGTGATTCTTTCACTTCGTGTTTGTCGAACCTAGAGAGAATGTTGAAACGTTGTGAGGAAACCAACCTTGTGCTCAATTGGGAAAAATGTCATTTTATGGTTAAGAGTGGAATCGTCTTAGGGCACAAGGTCTCGAAAGCGGGGATTGAGGTAGATCAAGCTAAGGTAGACGTCATCGCCAAATTACCTCATCCCAAAACCGTTAAGGGAGTTAGGAGTTTCCTAGGCCAGGCGGGCTTTTATCGTCGATTCATCAAGGATTTCTCGACCCATTACACATCTTCTTGAAAAAGAGGCACGTTTTGTCTTTGACGAAGATTGTGTACGAGCCTTTGAGATCCTTAAGAGGAAACTTACCGAAGCTCCCATTCTTGTTGCTCCAAATTGGAACCTCCCCTTTGAACTAATATGTGATGCTAGTGATTACGCTATTGGGGCCGTTTTGGGGCAACGTCATGATAAGCACTTCTTGCCTATTCACTATGCTAGCAAGACGATGACCGAGGCTCAACTTAAATACACTACAACGGAAAAGGAGTTCCTTGCCGTGGTGTATGCATTTGAGAAATTCCGACCTTATCTCGTCTTGACGAAATGTATAGTGTATACGGACCATTCGGCTATTAAGTATCTTATGGCAAAGCAAGATGCTAAGCCGAGATTACTTCGTTGGATTCTCCTCCTTCAAGAATTTGATCACAAAATCGTTGACAAAAAAGGAGCCGAGAACCTAGCGGCCGATCATCTCTCTCGTTTGGAAGATCCTCACCAAAGTGTTTACGAGCCCAAGGAAATCACCGAAACATTTCCGCTCGAGACACTTGGTGTAGTGAATTCTAAGCTTGATTCTTCCACCCCATGGTTTGCGGATTTTGCAAATTACCATGCGGGTAACTTCATCATTAAGGGTATGACGACTCAAGAAAAACGAAAATTCTTTCGTGACGTCAAGTTCTACTTTTGGAACGACCCTTACTTGTTTCGAACTTGTGCGGATCAAATCATCCGACGTTGTGTATTTGGCACCGAAGCTTCTAACATCCTTAGAGCTTGCCATGAGGGACCCACGGGTGGTCACCACGGTGCTAATCTCACGGCTAAAAAGGTGTTTGATGCCGGCTTCTTTTGGCCTACTATTTACCGAGATGCACAAGATCTTGTGAAGTCGTGTGATGCATGCCAACGACAAGGAAAAGCCTCACAAAAAGATGAAATGCCACAAAATATCATTCAAGTATGTGAGATCTTTGACGTTTGGGGTATAGACTTTATGGGGCCGTTCCCATCATCTCGTGGTAATAAGTACATTCTCGTTGCGGTTGACTACCTTTCTAAGTGGGTGGAGGCAAAGGCCTTACCCACCAATGATGCTCGTATGGTAGTCAAGTTCTTGAAGCAATTGTTTTCTCGGTTTGGAACCCCTCGTGCTATCATAAGCGATCGTGGAACCCATTTTTGTAATGACCAATTTGAAAGGGTTCTAAGGAAATATGGGGTTACACATCGTCTTTCTACGGCTTATCACCCACAAACGAGTGGGCAAGTCGAGGTTTCAAACCGAGCTTTGAAGAGGATCTTAGAGAGATCCGTAGGGGAAAACCGACAATCTTGGTCGGATAAGTTAGACGATGCTTTATGGGCCTTTAGGACCGCTCATAAGACACCCATTGGGTGCACTCCCTATAAGCTTGTGTATGGAAAGAATTTTCATTTGCCTATCGAGTTAGAACACAAGGCTTATTGGGCCCTAAAGCATTGTAATGATGATATGAAGACCGCGGGAAAACACCGGAAAATGCAATTAAATGAATTGGATGAATTGAGGGATATTGCTTATGAAAATTCATTGATTTATAAAGAGAAAACTAAAAAGCTGCATGATTCTAAAATTAAAAACCGGGTTTTTAACATTGGGGATCAAGTTTTGCTTTTTAATTCAAGATTGAAAATCTTTTCCGGTAAATTGAAATCCCGTTGGTCCGGTCCATTCACCGTGACTCAAGTGTTTCCGTATGGGACCATCGAGCTAGCTCAAGATGATGGTCCTAACTTCAAGGTGAATGGACATAGGTTGAAGCACTACTTTGGCGGGGAAGTTCCATCCTTGAACTACCTCGACCAAGTCACCTTCCCCAATGATAATTAGTATTGAGGGGATCGAGTCGAGCTCATGACTCGGTAATCAAAAACGAGGTGCCTCGTGGGGGAGTCCCATGCTTATCCTATGTACATATTATCGCTTTCTAATGTAGCTTACGTGTGGGGATTCGTGCCCTTCCAACCTTTGTTTCGTGGTTGTTTGTGCCTTGTGGTTTTTAGATCATGATCTTCACGATTGGAGCCTCTCGTGTTCGTTTTAAGGGAGCACTCGATCGTTTGCTTTGGAGACATTTCTCAATATCCATGATATATCCTTTGATGTCTAACCTTAGGTTTTTAGCACACTTCATAAACGGCTATTACTTATTGGTTACATCCTTTCCATGCTAGATTAGGCATTCGACTACGTCTCTAGTATGGGGGTGTTTGCACCCCTAGACTCGAAACATTGAGGACAATGTTTAATTTTAGTATGGGGGGGGGGGGGGTGAATAGATACTTGCCTTGCCAAACCTTCACGCTTTCCAAAGTTTATCTATTTGTTTATCGTTTCGTTGCAAAATAAGGCTAAAAATGGCCAAATTTTAAAATTTTTCTCATGTTTTATAAGTGTTTGAAGACACGAATGTAGGTTTTCCAATGGCGAGAATAAGAGTAATTTTTGACTCGACCGTGCTTGTTGAGCACTTAGCTTTGATTCCTTAACTACACATTAGGCTAAGTCTCTTAAATGAGGACGAGAAATGATAGAGTTAATTATAAGTTACTATGCTAAACGTAGAGTACTCGTATTCTTTCAAAAACTCATGTGTTCTCGTTGTTTGCTTATTCTCCCTTCGCATGTAAATATTTTTTGCTTAATAAATATTGACTTAGCGGTTTAGTTAGGATTGTTAGGTTTCTAGTCTTTTCTAGTAGCTTCCGTGTAATTAAATTGGGAAGACATTAAGGTATCGCCAGCGTCACGGTTTTGAAGTATTGGCACCTCAATAATCAAAAGCTTCACCCAATAATAAGATTTCAAGTGCTCACCTAAATCTAGCAAACAATTTGAAGCCCCACAAGGCCTAAAATCTATGCAAAAATTGAAAGTGAATCAAGCCTTAATCTTCGAAGCTTTAAAGATCCAAAATTCGCCTTAGCGTGAGGATATACGTCTTTGGCTAATAAAACCACCGATGAGGCGGATAATAAAAGGCAAGGCAAGACCGAAGTCATAATAAAAGCTCCATGGCGGAGTTGAATAAAAGATGGAGGTAAACCAAAGATAATAAGGCCCTTCCGTTAGGAGGCGTATAAAAGTCTTGGTAATAAGTCTCATGTTCAAAACCGTTATAAAACCGTGTTTATCGATTCTTCTTGTCAACTTAATTTTTTAACATCGTTGTCTATTAGGAGGGGTTATTGATTTGATGGTCTTAGTTACACCGTTAGGACTCTATTTTTAGACCTAAATCTCTATTATCGCATAAGTCAAAAAAAGTATCCTCGTGAAACATTCAAGACAAAATAAAATATAAGAGATACAACTTAGGAATAATGAGAGGATAAGTACGTGATTAGGGCATATGAGTACTGTTAGCATTACTAACTTATAATGACAATGATCTCGTTGCACGCTTAGCATGGAATTGGAGTGAAAATCGAGGACGATAAAATTATTTCTAACGAAGCATTCACGTGTTCTTATTCTATGAACCTAAACGTCCCATTTTGCGATGAAAATCATACATTATGTCTAAAACACAAGTAGTAGTAATAGTAGTAGAGTAGCTAGTTTATCATTTCAATAAAGTGAATAAAATGAAATTTTGGAGATGCTACGATACTTTATTCAAGCATTGCGTGAGGGCACGGCAATGGTTTAGTATGGGGGAGTGATGAGACTGCTTTTATACATAGTCTCAGCGTCCAATAGGGCTTAAAATGCATTAAATATCATTAAAATACCCAAATATATGCTTGTGTTTGTTGCTTTTGTATTTTAGGTACGGATATTGAGAAAATGACAAAAGATCACAAGAATCAGGCAAAAACGAACACGGGAAACGAAGCCGCACGATGAACCAAGCCCTAATGAAGAATTTTCCAAAGAAAACCCTTGAAGATTTGAAGAATATTGAAGATTGGTCCTCCAAGTTTGAAGAATTGACACTTTATACCCTTGTATCTTCATAATTACAAGTTTGGTCCCTAAAGTTTGTCAAAATTACAAAAAGGACCCTCAACTTTGAAGAATTGGCAAATTTAGTCCCTCAACAAATCTAAATTGTCAATAATGGTCCTTCAAGAAGTCAACAAACAAGTCAAGTCCTTGAAGTATGAAGACATGTCAAGAACAGCCCTTGAGATATGAAGAAATTGCATTTTAAGTCCTTAAAACAAGTTTCAAAACTTGTTGTGCCAAATTTGACAACCTTCCCAAAGTTGTCATGTGTTAATTTGGCGTTGATAGCCATTTTTAACAAAGTGAACAAAGTGTGAATTGTAAGGGGGCAAACCTGCCAGACAGCCTAACTCCTCACACCCAACCAGCTACTGCCACCTCACCCACTCACACCTTTCCACCAATCAAATTCAACCTTTCTGCCATGCCACCTATCCACTCACCCCTAAACTGATTTATTAATTCAGTTTAAATCTCCCACCAAAACACTTAATTTAAAAAATCATTAACCCTAAACGGATTAAACACCCCTTAATCCACCCTTAAACCCTAATTTTTCCCAGCAAGAACATCAATTAAATCAAGGGGTTTTTGGGTAAATCTTTCCAGATCCTTAATTAAATACATCTTATACCCAAAACCACCCTTAAACTCCCATCACCATCACCTCACATGTGTGTGCAACCCTCCCCTGCCCCACTATTCACTCTCAAACAAAACTTGGCAGCAAGATCAACATCCCACAACAATTTCTTGTTCTCAAGGACTAAATGAACGTCCAAGATCCTCTTTTCATTGCTGGCATCCCACAAAATACCAAGAACATCACATGGCTTTGTTTTTGACTAAAAAATTCAAAATCATCCAAGGGCAAGATTGGAAGTTCAAGTGTTAGGGTTTTAGCTTCTTATCACTTCTAGAATCACAATGTAAGCCTCTATATAAAGGCATTATAGGACGTAGCATAGTTCTTGTTCTTGATTTTTCTCCTTTTTCACAAACTTTGTAAAGCCAGTTTATGAATTAATATAAATGGTTTAAGTGTTGCTGATGAGAAATATTGAGTTCGCTTTACATTTTCAGTTGATTTAAGTTTATTGTTTGAGTTTGGTTTGATTTTCAGCAAAAAGTTTTCAAGTTTTAAAGTTTCTGTTTGTTTTTCAAAGATTTCTTATACCTTAAATTTTCATATAAACCTGTTAAAATGTTGATTCAGAGTGTTGGATTGATGGTATTTGACCTTGTGTATGTCCATAACACCATGGCTTGTTCTGGTGTAGTGGGTACCCAAGTGTAAAATATCCATTGGTTTGGACATTTCCTATTTTTAAGCTTATCATATCCTCACCCACAAGCTCAAACTTTCTTCTAGCTTAATCTATAAGTTAGGAGCAAGTTTTAAGCTTTTACACAGTCTCCCTTGTTCTCTCTTAGCAGGTTCAAACAAGGAACATTTTTATCCATTTTTGTTAAAGAAAAACTCCATAAGCCCATCAACAAAGTTCTGCATAGGCCCCAGCCTATATGGAGGTGTTTTTCAACCACTAAGGGTCTTGGATATAGGACCCTTGAGGTAGTCTCTTGTTTTCCATTTCATTTTTAGATTTCTGAAATTTTGTGCTTAAGGTGATTTTGCATGTTAAGGTGTTAAATATATGTTTGAGTGCTTAAAACTGCTTAAATAGGACTTTTATGCATGTTAGTTTGGGTTTGATTCAGTTTGATTGAGTTTTGATAAGATTTGCTTTGTTAATTTTCCATTTTCATAGTTTAAGGAGTGTTTGGGATAAGTGTTTAACTGGTAGTCTTGCTATTAATCTTGCCTGCAAGCTTGTTAAATTCACTTAGTAGGTTGCTATAGGTTGTATGCTAGGGTAAGTTCTCAGTTTGGATAGGTTTAAAACATTTTGCATGCTTAAAATTTTGAAAACATTGCCTTAATCAGAAATCTGCCTTTTCTGCTTGTTTTGTTGAATTTGATCCATCAAGTTTGATAATCTGCTAGGATATAGGTTGTTTAAAGGTTTGTGTTCTCTTGTAAGTCATTTAATATCATTGTGAGCTTTGTTTGAAGTGTTGAATCTCACTTGTGTGTCAATTGCACCAGCAACTTGTGCTAAGTATATCAGTAACTTTGATTTGATATTTTGTGCTTGATTCTTGTGTGTACTTGCTTAATTTGTGTTTGATTTGACTCCTTGTACTCCAAAGAGTACAAGGGTGCCTTTGTTCCATCAAAAACACCACCAAAAAGCAAGATCAAGCCCTCTTGATCATAACTGCACAAGTGAATAAACTTCACTTGTGTTCATCAGAAGTTTAACAACCTGGGCACGTTTTTGATTCATTCTAGCTTAATCTTGGTTTAATTTGTATTTTGTTTGTGTTTTAGTGAGTAATTAAGTACCTAGTTTGTGTTTTAAAAGTAAAAAAAAAAAAAGAAAAATTTTGCAAAAAGTTCACCCTGCCTGGACTCGAACACGCGACCTTGCGTTCCAAGGAGTAGCGTGCTTACCAGTGATCTAGATGACTTTTTACGTTTGTACTTCATTTCATTAGTTATTTAAGGTGATTTGTTTTTGTGCTTATTTAAGTTAACAGCTTTTTAATAAGCTGTTTCTAGCTTATTTCCTTAAGCTTTTTAAGGTTTAGCATTTTTCCTAGGATTGTATAAGGGTGTTTGACTTTTCTGAGCAAAAAGTAAATTTTTCCCTTTATTATTTTATTTATTAGGAATATTTTAAGTTTTAAATTTTAGAAAGTCATTTAAAAATAGTAAAAAGTGATTTAAAAATCTGGAAAAATAATTTTTAGGTTTCTAATCATATTTTTGAGGTTTACAGCTTATTAGGTTTTCAAGTTAGCTTATTTTTAATTTTATAGGATTTTAGGGTTTTTAAGCAACTTTAAAATTTAATATAAACTTATTTAATAGGGTTCAGAGAATTTGGTTTGCATTTTTGTTTTAGTTACATTATTTAGGATTTTTGGTAATTTTTTAGAATTTATTTACAAACTTTGAATTTTTTTGATTATTTTAATATTATTTTATTATTAAAAATTGAAGTTTTATTTTTTTAGGTTTTTCATTTTTCCTAGGTTAAGGACATTAAATTAGGAGTTTTGTCACTTTCCAAATGTTTTTTAGACTTTTCAATTAATTTCTAGGATTAATTTAAGATTTAATACATTTTAATAGTTTTTAAGTGTTTAAAAATAGTTTAATTTGGTTTAAAAATTTTTAAAAATAGTTTTTAGCTTAATTAGGATATTTTTGAGGTTTACAAACTATAAAATCTTGTTTAGGGCTTTTTAATAATTAAAAGTGATTTTTAGGGCTTTAATTAGCATTAAAAAGTTATTTTCTAATTAATTAAAAGGTTTTAGCAAGTTTGGATTTTTTGTAAACTCTTAGAATATTATTGGGGATTTTTAGTAATTTTTAGGAATTTTTAGGTTAAAATTTTAATTTTGGCACTATTTACGGTTTTACGTTTACGCCTTTTTCGTCGTAGTTTAATTCATTTTCGTAACCGTCTTTCTCTTCTAATCCCATTTCTTTCTCAAACAATATAATCACAAATCAATATCAACTCTTAACACAACGCACTTGCCTCCTTGGGAAAACGAACTTGGACTTCACTTGGGTCATTAGTGCTCGGTTTTCCTAAACCGACACTTAATACTACCACTACTTTGTTGCTCTTTTTCCTAAAAGGGTATACAAAAAGCTACATCAATAGCCACTTTTGGTTTGTCAAAAGTTTGTTTTCAAAACTTATAAGGGTGTTTGGGAATGTTGTAGTTTGGGGTAGGGACTTACCACACGAGCTTCTCTTTACCTGCACACCTTACATAAGCTTAGGATAACTGATTTTAGGCATTAAGTTATGTGGTTGTAGATTAGAAAAATGATTTTGCAAGTTTGATAAAAAAAATCTGCCAAGATGTTATGGAATTTGGTGTTGCATTGTGATAGTTTGAATTAGGATAAACAATTGTGATTTTTTCCTGTTTATGTGCATTCTGAGGTATCTGAGCTACTTATGTATACCATTTTTTGCAACTCTTACTTTAACTTGCTGTAAAAAAGGCACCAAAACCATCAGTTGGCCATTTTATATAGTTTAAGTTTGGTTCAAAGGGTAAAAGCTGGTAGACAGTAAGTACATAGGTGGTTTGAGGTCCGTGAATGATTGGTTGGTATTTTATTGGCTTAATTCAGCTTGTTACATAGCTCAAAAGTCATAAAAAGTCAATTGTTGGTCTATGTCTAATATTTAACAACAAGGCTCTTCTTGTTTGTCAAATATCGGGTATTAAAGTTTTTGTGATTTTGCTTATTCAACTGTTTGTGTGATTTACTTTCTTATTCTTGGTTTTGTTGCTTATTTTGACTCCCCAATAGCCCACTGCTATTGGGGGTCCCTTGTGTACCAAAGAAAATAAAAAATAAAAAAATAAAAAGCATACATAGCAAGGACTCGAACACCTGACATGCTGGACAAGAGTGAGGTGTTTTACCACTTATCTATGTTGCTTTATCTGGTCATCCTTTTCTTTTTCTTTTTCTTATATTCTTTTTGGTTTTGGTTATGAAAATAAAGCCATAGCTTATTTTCCATTTTTGGGCTTATTTTGCAAGCTTATTTTGTGTTTGTTATTTTTCCCAGCTTTTAGGTAGAATTTTAGACTTTTCTAAATAGATTTTATATTTTCCCTCTTTTTAAATTATTTTTTTATTCATTTTATATTTTCTTTTTTTTAAATGATTTAAGAAAAGTTAAAATAAGTTTTAAGTTTTCAAAAAATACTTTTTAGGCTTAGTTTAATATATTTTAGGTTTATACATTTGGAAAATTTTTAGGTTTGACTTTTTTAATTATTTTGATTTTTACGGTTTTTAATTAACTTTAAAATTAAATAATAATTAATTAAATTGATTTCACAAAGTTTGGTTTACTTTTCTTTCTTAGTTATAATTTTTAGGATTTATTTGTAATTTTTCTAAATTTTTTAGTATAGCCGAATTTTACGTGGCGTTTTATGTATTCGCGTTTTACGACGTAGTTCAAAAATCCATCTTTCGTTTTCTTTTCTTTTCTCTTTCCAAAAGCGTAATTTATCTAAAAACGTCTTTAGAATTTGCCTCATAAACACATATACCTTCTTCGGGAACGAACTAAATTGTCGGTATTTACGTTTTCTAACGTATTTACTAATACTTACCACGACTTTTGTGTTTGCTTTGTTTTTCCTAAAATAAAGTAAATAACTAAAAACCACAACATCAAATGGCGCGGCTGTCGGGGATCGAACCCGGGTCACCCGTGTGACAGGTGGGAATACTTACCGCTATTATACACAGTCTCATCGTCCAAAACGGGCTTAAAATGCATAAATATATCATAAAATACCGTGCAAAACCCTTGTATTTGTTTCTTATTAGGTATCATGAAAAAGACAAAAGATCACAAGAATCAAGTAAAAACGAACACGGGAAACGAAGTCGCACAAAGAACCGGGCCCGATTGTTGATTTTTATAGAAAAGTCCTTCAAGTTTGAAGATTGTACAAGTTTGGTCCTTAAATTTTGAATACTTGTCATATTATACCCTTATAAAACTCCATAATCACGTTTAGGTCCCTAATATTTTGATATATTGCAAAACTAGCCCTTGAAGATCTCAAAAATTACAAGACTAGTCCTTGTTCTCAAGTTTATAAGTTGGAAAGACTAAAGTTGCAATTTGCCCTAAGTTGTTTACAAAAGAACTTAGCCCTAATTGCTGGTGAAAATGTCTTGGCCAAAAATTACATGTTGAGGGTCCATTGTCGACTATATCATAACTCATATTAACCAAGCCCACCTTTTTACCGAACCAAGCCCAACCTATCTACACACCAACCCGACCCAACCCTTGCCATATCAGCTATCCACTAACCCATTTATTATTTATTAATCTCAGTTTTAAACGGGGTTATTAATAATAAATTATGGCGCCAAACGCTTTTTTCCCTTTAACCACAGATCAAACATTGCATTGTAGCTGCTAAGAACCCTAAATCTCGATAATCATCAATGCTTAATGATTAATTACCTCCTTTTACAGATCGGTAATTGGAGACTTTTTGAACATATCCACACATTCAAACATCCCACAACTCAACCTATGTGGACAACGGGACCTTCCCCTGCTCATGTCACTTTCCCCCAATTTCAATAAGGAGACAAGATCAATGGTTAAAGGCAATTGCTTAACTTCCACTATCATTGGACGGTCTATATGAGAAATCAAGAGCTCGCATCAAATGGCGCCGCTGCCGGGGAGGTGTGTTTAGCCATATTTATTATTGTTTTTTGTAAGTATTTACGCTTTTGACCTTCCATTTTTGGAAGTGTATATATCGTACATACTCCTTTTTATTTTTCTACTACTATTAGTCATATAAATAAATAGTGTTAAATAGAATTCTATTAACACAAATATCGTTTTTGTTTTTCTTTGTGAATAATATATTGTAATACGTAGCACACTAAATATACAATCTCTCCAAATACGCGTGAAAATGCACCCCATTAATTGGCGTTCCGGTAATTTTTGGGTGTATCGATCAAACAAGAAAAAAGGCAAAATATATAAATACTCTTAATTTGTTTAATCTTGATAAATATAAACTATAAGGTGGGTATAAGGCGGTTGTATTTCACGACCTAAAGAAAAAAGGCTCTTAAGTGCTTCGCGCCGCCTCGTTTTCTCCGCCCGCTTGTGCGTATATTAAAAGTGACGATTAATTAAGGGTTTGCCAAACTCAAGTATTATTAATATATTTTTGTTTCTTATATTATTGAACCCTCGAAACGTTTTGGTGTTCCACCAACGTTTCAAAGTCGAACGAAGGTTTTCACTTCACGTGATTACTTTCATTCTTTTGGTTTCTCTAATCGAGATCTTTGATTTGAGGAGGTTTTTGTTGATTTATTATCTACGTAATACACAAAAATTCCAAATAATTGAAAAACCAAAAACACAAAAATATTCTTCTACTTTTCCTCTATTATCATAATTCTTTTCTTTAAGCCTCTAAATTGTTTAATTCTCATCACGACGCTCTCGTTGCATCATGTCAGATGATGGTGGTTATTTTTCGTGTCCATATTGTGGAGGTCCGCCCGATGGTGGGAATTGTTTTAATTAAGAGATTATTGGAGGAAGATAGGGTTATATCAATAACTCTCCTCCAAATGATCATGATGACGGATTTCACTCATATGATCAAGCTCCACAATCGTCTTCGTCTTATTCGTCGTATGATTATAATTGTGATGATAGTCGAAATGATGAAATGAATCAAAACGCCTTTTGTGATTATATGAGACGTAATAATGAAATTATAACGACGATTCAAGAACAAGTGGTGACTCTAAGGGCATCTTACTTAGAACAAATGGAGACTCAATAGGCATATTACATAGAGCAAATGGCTTCCATAAAACCCAAGTTGCAAAATGAATATGATGCTGCTCTTAGAGAGAAAGATAATTTATTTGACCTATATCAAGAGATGTGGGAAAAACATGTAGATAAAATTGAGGAAGGCATCACTAATTAGCGAGATAAAATTCTTTTAGCGGTTGAGACCATAGTGAAAAAATTTGCATCATCAAGTTCTTCATCGCGTGATACCAATCTTAATCCCGAAGGAGAGGTTCAAATCATATCGATTCCTAAGACTCGTACGCCTCGCATTGATCCCACTCTCTCTAATTTTAGAGTCGTGCCACCGTCGCCATCTTATAAAAACGTAGAGGAAACGAAAACATCAACAAACGAGGTTTTTAAAAATGTTTTTGAAAGGAAACACCAAGAGAACTCGTAGGATACGTAGGCACGATGTCAATTGTTGAAGCACCTTTACCTTTGAAAATCAATTTTTCTAATGAAGAGGAAATTATCGAGGATTTTCTAAATCAATATACACCAATTTTGAACGAAGAAATTATGTTAAATGATTTTGAAATTGAAAAATGTGATAAGGTTTCAAGGAAAATCGTTGACAAATCATTTCTTAGTGATGATCAAATATTAATTCCGGAGGGCCGTGTTGGTAATTTATCTAAATTATTTGAGAACCCGCGTTTCGATCCCTCCGAAGGACAAAGTTGAAACCGTCAAGGCTAAACCGTCTCGCGACAAGCCTTTTATTCCTAATCCCACACCATTGATATGTTATTCGATATCGAAGTCGGAACGGCCAAGGTAAAATCTTCAAACGAAGAGCCTTTTATTCCTAGTTTCACGTCGGTTGAAGCTAGTGACTCGACTAACGATGATTTAGTTTCTCGACCTCTTCTACGAGGAAGAGACGGCATTTTTTATCCCGATGCCGATTTATCAAGATCAAACGTATTATTGATGATCCGCCTTCGATTTCGAGTTTGATGATGACCGTTACGTTAGCCCAGAAGGGGATATTTACTTAATCGACTCACATTTAAAAAGTTCTAATCCCCCTCCGGCTTTCAAGATAAATGTGAAAGTTTTTAGTGTGCCTAAAATTGTTTTAGAAACGCCAAATATTTTCAATTTAATAAATTTGGATTTTCATAATGGAGTGTTAAAAAATGAAAAAGGAAAAGATTTCAAATTTAATTTAAATTATGTCCCAAATATAACTCCGTCATCACCTCGTTTAATTGAATTTACTACAAGCTCGCCTACTCCATTCGACGACGCTTTGTGTGGATCTAGTGTGAGGGAAGCCCCATTTGTTTCCTCACACTTCTCCAGCGAGGACCAGATTTTTGACCCCGGTATCACGTTTAAGATAAAATCTCGGTCTTCCACCGAAGTAGTAAATGGAAGATTCTTCTACACTTACGGTGCGAGATTACGTCGAGTAACTCAATTTATTTGCTCACCCTTTGTGAAAGTTTATGGACTTATATTTAATAGTCGTGTGTTACGATCGAATTCGAGATTACGGGATTGCGCACATTACGTAAAGAGTTAATTTATTTAATAAATGTATTTATTATATTTATTAAATTAAATCGAGCTATAACTTAACGATCGTTAAATAGTTAAAAGTTAAGTATTAAACGAGCGTTGTAGAATAAATTGGAAGAAGAAAAGAAGGTTCCGGAACACCTCACAAAGGGGTGTTCGTCGGTCGGTTATGGAGACAAAGGGGAAGGAATTTTTTTCCTTTTATTTATTTTACTTGATTTTCAAGTTTTCTATGCCTATATAAACACCCCTTGGCCCTCATAAAATTTATCCCTTCCCCTCTTTTCTTTTTCTAGCCGATCACAGGAAGAAACCTACAAGGGTTTCAGTTTGTTTTCTTGGTGTTTGGTTTTGCTATATAATCTAGTCCTAGCCCCTCTCTAGGGTTGTTGGGTAGATTTTCCACAAGCGTAGAAGCTCGATTTGTACGTGATAGACTCACGGTTAGCTCGTTGTATTACGTGTGTACAAGAACGTAATATAGTCTTACTTTAGACTATATCTTGGTGATTTGGTATTTAAAGATATATGGTGATTCGTTCTTTATCTTGTGTAATCGTCATACCTAAAAGGTATGTAACCCTAATTCGGTTAATTATATTTGTGTTATTATGATCTTGTTAAATCGCTTCCGCTATGTGTGCTTTGATCTTTGTTAGGGTTTTAATAATTGTTATGTAGTTTATAAACCTTCAGTGGCATCAAAAGTCGTTTTAACATGTTATAATTATCGAAAATCTAAAGTTTTTAACTAATAACTGTCTTGAGTTAAAACTACATGTTTTTTTAGGTTTTTAAAAAATTAGGGTTTGGCCGATTTTTATATAAAAAAAAGAATTGTTTTTGAATCCCTAAATTACATGTTGTATAATTTTAGATTAAAATGCATGATTAATTGTTATGTCATGTAGATTAAAGGTTACGATCCGTAGAGATTTAATTGTTAAGAGATTTGGGTGGATCCGTGATGAACGTGCATGTTTTCACGGATTATAAAATTGCTACTTGTGTTATTTGATGCAATAAATCTATAATTAGGGAAGACTTTTATATGTATATAAAAACCTAGATTTGATGATTATTGAATAAATCGTATGCATGTGACTATTTGATTTATTTATTGCACATATAAATTGTTATTATGTGTTTATGATTTAGTTTTTTTATTGTTTATGTTAAATTGTATGAATTGTTGTAAAAAAGGGTTTTTTAAAGAAAAATAATATGGACTAAAGCATATTAAAATTAAGATTTGTTTTGAGATCTAAATTACATAGAATTTGTGTTGATTGGTATTCACAATAATAATTTAACGGCCTACTCCTTTTGACAAACTATAAAGTGGGTATAACGCACCGCTGGTCATGTACCCGGTTAAGGAAGGAGGTGTTATGCCATTAGTCGCTGAACAAATTCCCGGCTCGCCTGTGCGTCAAACTGAAATTACCTACGATTATTATTTGCATCATACCTTAAGGTTGATATACCGTAAATTCATATCCGAACCACAATGAATAAGGTTATTGCTTTGTGCTTTAGCCGAGTTCTAGAAAGTACGTTGTGAATAGTTGTGGGTAAATTCTTTAAATTGGTTTAACCAATACCTTATCAAAATATATGTAGAAATTTAGTCTCGTGAAAAAGTTTACTAAATGTTTTATTAAACTTATGCTATGGAGTTGTATGCATGCCTCTCCATAACATTGATTTTGACATCAAAATTTATACCCTTATAACTTAAGTCGAATGCTATCTAATTGACAAACACTTGAAATTACTATGTCGTCATATGAGATTTTCGGACGATGTTGTGATGGAAAGAAAACTTTCATTGAATGAGAATTCGTGTGATAGTTTTACGTTCTTTAGATTAGACGACTTAATTAAGTTACTTAGTGAGATCTGGAAACTTAAGGCATTCAGAAGGGATGAACATGTTTACAATGCAAAACGTTGTTTTGGCAACGTAAATCCCTTAAATATCTAGAAATTGAAAATTGTTTGTCAATTGAATTGTTCGACAAGTCACTATGTTGAATACGTTCATTACTAGCAGATCAACTAATGTGATGGATTTATGTCAATATAGATTCTAGTTTCAAGGAAAATACTATGGTTTATTTACCGGGGTAATTTTATTTTATTCAATATATTTTTATCGAAAATACTAATATTTGAACTTATTTATGTAGAAATGGCTCAACCCGACAATAAGTCTTTAAGTTCGACTTTCAAAACTTTCTTTGATCATCCAGAACTTACTGGCCAAAACTTCAATGATTGGTATCGCTCCCTAAGAATTGTTCTGAGAGTAGCGAGTACTATTGATATCTTGTCCACGGCCGTCCCGGCCGACCTTGCTGAAGGAGCTTCTGAAGCCGAAAGGGTTGCGCACAATGCTAAATTAAAGAAGTACTCTAATGTGGCTTGTTTAATGCGTGGGAAAATGTCACCTTATCTACAAAAGAAGTTTGAGCTTTATCCTCCTATGCGTATGCTTGATGAACTCAAGGCAATGTTTGAGAAGCCCCAAGTTGTGGAAATCTACGACTTAGTAGATGCTTTGCATAGCTCCAAGCAAACCCCTAGAAAATCTGTAAGTGCACATTACATGGAAATGAGAGGTTACATCGAACAACTCATTGCACTAGGAAAACCCTATGATCATGATATGGCGATTAACTTAATCAATAGGTCCCTTAATGAGGACTTTAATGATTTTATTAGGAACTATAATATGCATTGCACAGGGAAGACAATTAATGATTTGCATGCAATGCTCATTGACTATGAAAAAGGGTTAAAGGACAAGGCGTCTACCTCTACTCCTCAAGTACTAACCATATAAAAGGGTAGAGTTACTAAGCCAAAACCACAAGCGAACAAAAAGATTAAAGGCAAAGGCAAAGGCAAAGGCAAAGGTAAAGGTGATAAGGGCAAGCAAGTTGCGACATATCAGAAACCTAAGCAGAACTTCGTCAAGAAGAATCAATCTCAAAAGGATGAGACTTGTCACCATTACGGAGCAAGTGGTCACTGGAAGAGGAATTGCCCTCTTTACCTCGATGAGTTGTGAGAAAGTAAAAAGAAGAAGTCTGAGCTAAGTTCTACAGCTTCAGGTAACTTATTTATGATTAAATTATTTAATTTGACATACAAGTTAAATTCCTGGGTATATGATACGAGATGCGGTATTAATATTTGTAATACGCTGTAGGGATTTAAGCTAGAAAGGAAGCTATCCTATGGGAAACAATATCTGCAAGTGGGCAATGGAGCACAAGCAACTATAGGAACGTTTAATTTAGTTTTACCTTCGGGTTTAGTACTGATTTTGAACGATTGTCATTATACACCTTCAATTGTTAGGGGTGTTATTTCCTTTTCTTGTTTGTTGAATCTTGGATTTATTCACACTATTTAATAATGGAATTTCTGTTTTCAAAGATGGTATTTTCTATTTTAATGCAGTTTCTGTGAATGGTGTGTTTGAAATTGACATGCATGATAATTCCAAGTATAATAATAATTATGTTTTTAGTATGAGTAAGAAGAGAATGTTTGACAAGAACTCTTCTTATCTTTGGCATTATAGACTTGCCCATATTGGGAAGACACGCATACAAAAGCTTCAACGTGAAGGGCTTTTGGAAAATATCAATGATGAATCATTTGATAAATGTGAGTCTTGTATCTCTGGAAAGATGACCAAGAAAACTTTTAATATCAATATTGAAAGAGCTATTGATCTACTTGGTTTAATTCACACTGATGTTTGTGGACCACTTAGACATGTGTCAAGGAAAGGTGCTAGCTACTTCTTAACATTTACGGATGATTATAGCCGTTTTGGTTATTTTTATTTACTTAAGCATAAACATGAGGTATTTGAAACATTCGAAGTGTTTAAAGCATAAGTAGAATTACAACTAGGAAAGAAGAATAAAGCTCTTCGTTCTGATAGAGGTGGTGAATAGTTAAGTCAAGAGTTTAAAGATTATTTAAGTGAGAACGGAATTGTTCAGAATCTACATCTCCCTATACTCCACAACAAAATGGTGTATCTGAAAGGAGAAATCGTACACTATTAGATATGGTGTGATCTATGTTTAATCTTACAACTCTATCATTATCCTTTTGGGACTATGCCTTAGAATTTGTGGTTCGTATTTTAAATATGGTTCCCATGAAGGAGGTTAATAAGACACCATATGAACTATGGCATGGCAAAACGCCATATTTGTCTTATTTAAAGGTCTGGGGTTGTGAGGCGTATGTGATACGTGACTCGGGTGACAAACTCCAACAACGATCTGTGAAATGTATCTTTGTAGGATACCCTAAGGAAACTATGGGTTACTACTTCTATTATCCATCTGAGAACAAGGTTATTGTTGCTAGGTATGGAGACTTCCTTGAAAGTGATCTTGTAAATCAAAAATTCAATGGGAGAAATTATGATCTTGAAGAGAGTCATATAGATACATTACCTTCTGAAAACACTAGCGAAATAATTCTTGTAGAACCAGAGAGTCTAGCGGTTCCACCAGAGTTAGTTACTCTGCGTAGATCTGAAAGGATTAAAAACGTCAATAGCAATATTTTTCTTAATATAGAGGATGATGATGATGGAAAAATACAATCCTATAAAGCTCGTTTAGTAGCTAAAGGTTTTACTCAAACTTTTGGTGTAGACTACGATGAGACATTTTCTCCTGTAGTAGATTTAAGAGCTATTAGGATTCTCATAGCTATAGCAGCATACTATGACTATGAGATATGGCAAATGGATGTTAAAACCGCCTTCTTGAACGGTCGCTTAGATGAAGATACATGTATGCGACAACCGGAAGGGTATGTTGATCCTAAAAATCCAAAACACGTGTGTAATCTTCAAAGATTTTGAAGCAAGCATCACGTCAATGGAATAAACGATTTGATGAAGAAATCTAAAAGTTCGGATTTATTCAAAATCGTGATGAGCCATGTGTATATCTCAAAGCTAGTGGGAATGATGTAGTATTCCTAGTCCTATATGTTGATGACACATTAATCATGGGAAGTAACATTCCAAGACTTAAAGCTGTTAAGGATTATCTTCGTAAATGTTTTTCTATGAAGGATCTGGGTGACGCTGCATACATTCTGGGAATTAAGATCTATCGAGATAGAAGTAGACGGTTAATCGGTCTATTGACATAATATTGAAGAAGTATAATATGCATAATTCTAAGAAAGGTTTTCAACCTATGGAAGTTAAGCATAATTTAAGTCATGAAATGGATGCATCAACTCCTGAAGAGGAGGCATACATGCATAAGGTGCCTTATGCTTCAGCTGTAGGATCTATTATGTATGTTGTAAGATGTACAAGGCCTGATGTGGCGTTTGCTCAGAACTTGGTCAGTCGTTACCAACAGAATCCACGGAAGCTCCACTAGACAGCTGTTAAACATATTCTAAAGTATTTGAGGAGTACGAAAGAATTTTTTTTTGGTATTCGGAAGGAAACCAGACACATAACTGAATGTGACAGGATTCTGTGATGCGTTCTAGAAATGTGATAAAGACGATATGAAGTCTCAGACGGGTTACATGTTTGTTATCAATGGAGGAGCAGTTGATTGGAAGAGCAAGAAGCAGACAACGATTGCAATGCATGCTACTCAGTCTGAGTACATGGCTGCTTCATAAGCTGCAATGGAAGTTGTTTGGATTATGAAGTTTATTGGAGATCTTGGAGTGATGCCTTCAATTAAAGAACCTATTGATATATATTGTGAGAATTCTGTTGCAAATGCCAATGATTCGGGAGTCATGAAAGGCGCCAGACACTTTAAGTGTAGACATCAGTACGTCCGAGAACAAGTGGAAGCTCGTGAAATCAAATTAATAAAAGTTCACACATATGATAACGTAGCTGATCCTTTTACTAAGGCTTTGCCAGGACCAAAGGTTGTTAAGCATGCCAAAGCAATTGGGCTGCAATTAGCTAGTGATTTCATGCAAGTCTGTGATTAGTATTTGGATAAAAGATGTTAAGACATTATTATATAATGAAATAAAGATTGGGCTTCATTTATTCTTATTATTTAATCTTGTATCCTCTTTTACATGTTTTAATCCATGAATAATTTTGTATGCAAAATGTCCGTTGTCGATTAATAATATGGGAATATTATTAAATTAAGACGATTCGAAATTGCGATAGAGTATACTTGAAAGTATATTGATCGATTTTGGATGATATTTGATGAATTAGATATTGGACTTATCCTAACTATATGATTATACTTTATGGATCTTTGTCATTAAGTAAATCATAAATGGTTATCCTCAGACCTGAGATACGAGGAAACTGTCGTGAATATAGTGTATTTTTGTGAAATAATCTAATGCTAAACGTAACTGGTATCTAAAAGAGTTATCTTCAGAAGTATTGCAAAATTCATAAGTTTTGCTTGTAGTCAATATGGGATTTATTTCCTCCGATTTTGTTTTGGAATTATAATACAGCTGGGCCCTCGTGAAATTAGTAAGATGTTTGTGTGGCCGCACCCAAATTTGTTTTGGTAATCTTGCTAAATCTGTGAACGAGAAACAGAATGGTTAATGAAAGGAATGACTGAGATCCATATCCTTATTAACGTTGCATTTGAAATATAAGGTTTTATCTAGGATACCTTACTCGAGTTGTACTAGAGACATTGCTAGTGTAACTAGACGTTAGTCAATGTAATCACGATATTCGAAATATGTCCAAGTGGGAGCTGAAAGTTTATGGACTTATATTTAATAGTCGTGTGTTAGGGTCAAACTCGATATTACGGGATCGCACACATTACATAAAGAGTTAATTTATTTAATAAATGTATTTATTATATTTATCAAATTAAATTGAGCTATAACTTAACGATCGTTAAATAATAAAAAAGTTAAGTATTAAACGAGCGTTGTGGAATAAATTGGAAGAAGAAAAGAAGGTTCCGGAACACCCCACAAAGGGGTGTTCGTCGGTCGGTTATGGAAACAAAGAGGAAGGAAATTTTTTTCCTTTTATTTGTTTTACTTGTTTGCAAGTTTGCTATGCCTATATAAACACCCCTTGGCCCTCATAAAATTTATCCCTTCCTTTTTTTCTTTTTCTAGCCGATCGTAGGAAGAAACCCACAAGGGTTTCGGTTTGTTTTCTTGGTGTTTGGTTTTGCTATATAATCTAGTCCTAGCCCCTCTCTAGGGTTGCTGGGTAGATTTTCCACAAGCGTAGAAGCTCGATTTATACGTGCTAGACTCACGGTTAGCTCGTTGTATTACGTGTGTACAAGAACGTAATATAGTCTTACTTTAGACTATATCTTGGTGATTTGGTGTTTGAAGATATATTGGTGATTCGTTCTTTATCTTGTGGAATCGTCATAGCTAAAAGGTATGTAACCCTAATTTGATTAATTATAATTGTGTTATTATGATCTTGTTAATCGTTTCCGCTATGTGTGCTTTGATCTTTGTTAGAGATTTAATAATTGTTATGTAGTTTATAAACCTTCACTTTGTCCCACGATTCTCTTCTCATGCTATTTTCTTGTGTCCCATTGGGACGATGTTCAAAGTCGTGTTGTTTCGTTTATCATACAAAAACGAAGACACGATCTTTGACCCCGACATAAGGACTATGTCTTTATTATCGGTTGCTTTGGGCTTTATGTTTTTCATGTAAGACCCAATTGACCATACCATGATAATCTTTAAATGATCACATTTATGGGGATCGAGTCGATCTTTTGACTCGGTTATAAAAACAACGTGCCTCATGGGGGAGTTCTCATGCTTATCCTTGTAAATATTTTTGTTTTCTAATTAGTTTAATGTGAGGGGATTTGTGCCCTTCCAACCTTTGTTCAGTGATTGTTTGTGACTTGCGGTTAATTAGGATCATTATCATCACGACTGAAGCATCTCGTGTTCATTTTACTCGAGCTTTGATCGTTTGCTATGAAGATTTCCAATATCCGATGATATATCCTTTTGCGTTCTAACAATTATCTTTTCGCACAATTCACAAACGATTGAAGATTAATTGTTAAATGCTTTCCATGTTAGATTAAGCATTTGACTTTTCGTCTCTAGTATGGGGGTATTCCACCCTTAGACTCGAAACATTGAGGAAAATGTTTAACATTAGTATGGGGGGGGGGGGTTGAATAGATACTTGACCTTGCCAAACCTTCACGCTCTCCAAAGTTTATCTTTTTCTTATCGTTTTGTTGCTAATAAGGCTAAAAATGGCCAAATTTTAATTTTTTTTCTTGTTTTCCATAAGTGTTTAAGACATGAATGTAGGTTTTTCGATGGTGAGAATAAGAGTAATTTTTGACTCGACCATCCGTGTTGAGCACTTAGCTTCAATTCCTTAACTATGTTTAGGCTAAGTCTCTTAAATGAGGACGAGAGATGATAGCGTTAATTATAAGTTACTATGCTAAATGTAGAATACGCGTATTCTTTCAAAAACTCATGTGTTTTAATTATTTGCTTATTCTCCCCTCGCTTGTATATATTTAATTGTTAATAAATATTGACTTAGCGGTTTAGTCTCTAAGAGCTTCCATGTAATTAAATTGGGAAAACATTTGAGAATCGATAGCGTCACGGTTTTGAATATTGGCACCTGAATAATCAAAAGCTTCCCCCCAATAATAGTTTTAAGTGCATACTCACCTAAATCAAGCAAAAATTTTAAGCTCACAAGGCCGTAAAATCTATGCAAAGTTGAAAGTGAAGCCTTAAAACCTTGAAGCTTTAAAGATCCAAAATTTGTCGTAGCGTGAGTATATACGCCAAGTCATAATAAACACCTCATGGTGAGGTTTAATAAAAAGACCAGGGCAAGACCGAAGTCATAATAAGAGCTCCATGGCGGAGTTGAATAAACGATGGAGGTAAACCATGACAATCAAAGCTACCGATGATGAGGTGGGTAATAAAATTCATGGTAATAAGTCAAATGTTCAAAACCATTATAAAACCATGATTATCGAATCTTATTTGTTAACACAATTTTTTGACATCGTTGTCTATTAGGAAATATTATTAATTCGATGATTTTGGTTACACCGTTTCATATCTATTTTTGGAACTTAATCTCTATTCACGCATAAGTAAAAAATGTATCCTCGTGATCATTAAGAGAAAAATAAAATATAAGAGATACCAATTAGGAATAAGGGAGTCTAAGTATGTGATTAGAGCATATGAGTAGTGTTAGAATTACTAACTTATAATGACAATGATCTCGTTACACGTTTAGCATGGAATTGGGTGAAAATCAAGGACGGCGAACTTATCTCTATGAGGCATTTACGTGTTTTTATTCTTTGACCCTAAAAGTCACATTCTCGTGATGAAAATCATGCATTATGTCTAACACACGTATTAGTAGTTTAGTAAGTTTATGTTACAATAAATGTCACATAAAAATGAACTTTGGAAGTGCTATGACACTTAATTCTAGCATTGCGTGAGGGAACGATAATGGTTTAGTATGGGGGAGTGGTGAGACCTCAATTATACATAGTCTCATCGTCCAAAACGGGCTTAAAATACATAAATATATCATAAAATACCGTGCAAAACCCTTGTATTTGTTTCTTGTGTATTTTAGGTACGAATATCGTGAAAAAGACAAAAGATCACAAGAAACAAGTAAAAACGAACATTGGAAACGAAGCCGCACAAAGAACTGGACCCGATTGTTGATTTTTCAAGAAAAGTCCCTTAAGTTTGAAGATTGTACAAGTTTGGTCTTTGAAGTTTGAAGACTTGTCATATTATACCCTTGTATAACTACATAATTGTTGGTCCACTAATCTTGTGCACATATAGAATCTATGAAGATTTCCGAAGAACAATGTACACAATAAACCAATTGACTAACTAATAACAATTGCTTGTACTTTTCATCGTTGTATATCTTATTAATATATGAATCAACAAATATACAAGTGTTACCCGGTTGTTTGCGGAATAACAACCGGGCGATGATGACAAACTAAACTCCCATTGTTACAAGATAGGAAAGAACCAATGGGAGGAGGAAATCCTAACACTAACACTATGTGTATTTTGGTGGTGGAAATCTTTACCAAACTCTAAGTCATGAGACCACTATATATAGTGGGAAAGTGAAGCTTCCTTTGGAAGCTTCAATAAAGTCAAGTAACCACCTTGCACTTTATATTCTTCCTTTTTCACCAAAGGAAGTTCCCACTATGTCTTTAGTATAAATACTTCAGGTCTTCATATCAGAGATGGTCTTCGTGAGTTAGTGAGTCATTGTCATTACTCACTAACTCCATCATCCTGATCCTGGTTCTTGTCTTCAATGACTCAGATCCGCTGCAATAATGAAGGAGTCTCTGTGGACTTCTAAGAACATCTTGAGGATGACTCGGTAAACTATCATGAGTTTACCGACCTATATAATACTTAGGGTATATTTCATTCAAATCAGTACAGGGACAATTTAGGCTCTAAATTGGCCCAACAATCTCCCCCTATTTGAATAGAGATATAGCCTAAGTATTTAGTAGTAAGTGAGCATAACGGCTTCTTCTTACATACTAAGATACAACAAATATACATAATAGATGACAACACTTCTGATCATTTGTTGCTGTAGTGGTGACAAGTGCTCAAACTTTACACCAGAACTTCATCATCATCATGTGAAGTCTCTGATGAACATCTTCAGGGACTTGGGTTATGTTGGTGTTTTAGAAACTCGTTTCAAACAGCGGTGATCAAACACGGCTCGAAAACTTCACTCCAAAATACTAAGCACCCAAGTATACAGTCAAATCCTAGAACACTTGCTCACATATCTGATGTTGACATACATCAGATGTACACAATCTCTTCTACCCTGTAACCAACTTCTTTCAATCGATAAACCTCTAACCGGTTCAAACACAATACCAATACCAGCTTCATCATTACTTTCTTCAAACATTCACCAGATACTCGTCGATACCTATTTATGAAATGTGATGGATTTTTTTTGTGATGCTCCTGGATAAAAAATTGATTTTTTGGTATGTGATTGGTTTTGTTATTTTTGTGTGGTTTGAGAGGTTGTATGGTAGTGGTGGGTGAGGATGTATCTGATGTTCAATCATCAGGGATGTGTCTTCATTGTCTTCATCAGGGAGTGTGTCTTTCTCCCCCTCAAAAAATGCTTCCAAAGAAGTGATTTTTGAAACCATTACACACTCCTGTTATTCACCATTTCAGGGATTGAATCCCTTGATCGAATTGCTTCGATACTAAGGTTTGAACCTTAGATTTTTGAGGGTGTTTGAATACCCATGTGGCCTCAAGTTGTAACCTTGTGGCTTAACCAACTTAGCTGGTTCAATAGTTTTTGGCAAACTATGAGCCATGAACGGATTTGATAATTCTTTACCGGTTCGCCGTTAACTCTAGAATAGCCAATTCTTTCTTGTTGGTTAGACATGGTGAATTGATAACCATTTTTTGGTGTGGTGGTGAAACCGACACTTGGTGAACTTTCAGCCTGTGGCCATCCCGTTCAAGGATATGTGATGCTTTAGCCTTAAGGGAAGGAGATTCTTCCTATCTGTTCTGACTTTACTCGGATTGGCTTTAAGTTTACAAACTTAAGAGCTGATGTTGAAACAAAACTTCTGATGTTGTAAAACTTCTGACTTGTAACATTTTAGAATCACTTAACTTTTGAAATCTTTTTGATAAAAAGTTTAAGTATAAAAGATAAGTCTTTGAAATTTTTTTGCAACAAATTGGTACCTGAGGTTCTGAGGTCCAGAGGTCTCTAGTTAAACCTCTGATGATGTGAGTTCAGGAGAAGACCTCTGATGGGTACGAGCTCTGATGGAGACCTCTGGTTTGTGTGCAACCTCTGGTGGTGCAAACCTCTGGTGGTGCACTAATCTTCTTTCTTTATCTTGGTGTGAGGAAATAATTTTTGAGTGACCAAGTCCTTCAAATGCTGAAGGCTCCAAAGATAGCATATTGAGTGTCTTGCACTCGATCCTTTACTGGTATGTGCCCAGTAGTAGTACTTGGTGTGGCTCTCCAAGGGTGTTCAACTACTAACTTCATATAGAAGGTGAGAAAATTTTTTGTTTTGGGTTTTGGTTAAGGTTTGGTGAGGGTATTGGTGTTGTATAGGGTTTTGGCGTCAGGTTGTATTGTTATACAGGAATACACGATCATGAGTAGAAGTATAAGTGTATGTGTACCTGATGATCGATGAGTGTGTAAACACTTTAATAAGTGTGTTCTCTCCCCCTCAAAAGTTGCGTATAAGCAGCTTTTGCATCAATACACACTTTGTTCATCAATCATTCAAACCCCTAACCTTCACCATTTAAACTCCATCAATGTGCTATAGAACTTTCAACCAAACGCCCTTGCATTACAACCTGTAACACCCCATTTTGGTAAATGGAATGTCACGCGTGATTATGGCATGTCATCAAATCATACAAGGATAAATGTATAAAACATCACATGACCTTAAAGGAAATACCGGAATCAAACATCGGTACCCCAAAAGTAGAACTCATCACACACAAACATAAGTACTGTAAATGGAAAGGACTAAACAATGTCCATGGAAATGAGTATCAAAGTATAAAGAAATGCATAAAGTAAAGAAGGCTAGGAAGCTTCCAATCCATATGCACGTACGCTTAAAGTCTACGAGCGTCCCTGAGTACCTACCGTTTTGGGAACTTGAAAAGGAAAACGACTGAGCATAACGCTCAGTGCACGGATATACAAGTAAAGCATGAATAATATAAGCATATAAGCATGAAGCAGCGGAAAAGACTAAGTCCTGAATAACCTGGTTATATCTTATTAAAACTGGTTTTATAGTTTGAAAAGCCTTATGTTTATCTTGTAAAAACTGTTTAACATGTTTACCATTATCCAATATAGGTCATGAATTATCAACGTGCATGAATACTTGGAAGGGTGACCTCGTCATGCAAATTAGAGGGGCTGCCTCTAATTTAATATACTGGTTTAGGTAGGAGGGATCAACTCCTTGTGAAGGATGCAAGGCACACACCACATTCACCTGAATAAACTGCTGAAAACATGTAAACTAGGATGCACCCATACGCCCCACCTGATAATAACAATATGGCCAAAAGCTGAAGGGACGCCACGAGCTATCACTCCGTCGTGGTGGAGTCATAACACTGGTGCCTCTAGTGTTATGGTTATGGTACCTCCATAACTAGGTGAAACTGGTCATGCATGTATATGGATTTAGGTATCTAATTAAACATAAGCAATTCAAAAACATATAAAACATATACTAGGGAAAACAGTTGGCTGCATACGGGAAATCCTAATAAGGAAGAATGTCCATACTGAAAGGACGGAGAATCCGTACCTTGTGTCCAGTGAACGAAGAAGACGAACGGAAGAGAGTCCTACTTCGGTATCACTAATGCTACATAAATACATACGTGTATAAGTATCTGATTACTGAGTACGTAACTGGTTTTATATCATGTCTTAGCTTGTTTTATATGTTCATGTCATGTTTTACTGATTAAAGCTTTATACTGTCTTTATCATGTATTCTGATTAAGTATTTCTTGTACTTCTTGTATTATTATACTTGTCGTTAATAATAAGTAACTTTCTAAAAGTAGCTGGTTTTCTAAAATAGAAAGTTTACAAAAATAGAAAGTTTCCAAAAATAGAAAGTTTCCAAAAATAGATTTACTCCTTAAAATAGATAAGTTTCTAAAAATAGAAAGTTTCCATAAATAAAAATAAGTTGGATTATTAAGCTAATTATATTAGCTTAAGTGTTTACTGATTAATATTCTAAGTCATGTGATATATAGTATAGTTTATTAATTATTTCATGTAAATTAAATAAACTATAGGTTAAAGTATTTAATTAAATATAACATGATTTAATTAAATAAAGGTAAAAATACTTATGTTATATAACATGATTTAATTAAATAAAGGTAAAAATACTTAGGTTAAAACATGTATTATTATCTATTAATAATATAACCTAAGTCATGCAAATTATATAATTATAAGTCATGATTTCAATAATTAATTAATTATATAGTCTAATTAAAATGATAATTACTTAGGTTAAAATTCATGTATTAATATTAATAACCTAAGTCATGCATAAATTAAATTAATCAACATGTTTTAATTAATTTAATTTAATCTTGAAAAAAATAAACTTGTAAATATAATTAACCTTGTAAAAAAAATCCATGAACCGAGCCCGTGTTTTAATCTAAACATGTTGTGAACCGGACCGGTTTAACCCATGAACCGGCCAACCCAAATGCACCCTTGGTCTTGGCTAGCCGCCGGCTAGCATGAGTTCCCACCGGCTAGCCGGTGTTCCCTCTTGCTGCCGTGGCCTACGTTCCCCCTGCTTTCCTTATTTAGCCACCGGCTTAACCGGTGGTGGTTCTTGTTTTAGCCGAGACCCAGCCGAACACCGAACATACCCCCGACATGGTCGGGGTTCCCTTTTTCTCCTGCGGCCGAGACACACAACACACACCGAGACATTGAGGTCTCGGTTGGTGCGAATAAAAAACAAGCCGAGACCCCCTTGGTCTCGGTTCATGTGTCGGCCAAAAACAAACACCCCTTAACCATGATTTATTTTACCCCCATGTTTAATTACATGATTATTAACTAGTTATTAAATAACTCATGATTTCATGTGTTTTTGATTAAATAAAACATAAAGAAAAAGAGGTTTAAGGATTTACCGATTACGTGGAACAAAGGGGAACGACAACACTAACACACTTGCAAGAAATCAATCACCAAAATCAACCAACACACCCCTTGGTGTGTGTTCTATCCGGCGGCCAAAGGAGACAAGAAGGAGAGAAAAGATTTTTAGGGTTTAGTTTATTTTCTAATATTTTGTTATTATGAAACTAAGTTTTCCCTTTTTCTTGTTTAGTAAAAATCAATGGGCTTGGCCCTTGTCCTTGTGTCTAGCCGCGGGTATATGGGCCCACAAGGGGTAACCCATACGTTTTCTCGTGTCTAATATTATACTTGTTCTCGTGTTCGTGTATTACGTGATTTATATAGTTATCGTTCGTGCATTATATATTTAATAATGATCGTAATAAATATACATAATACGTAATACTAAGCTCGTGATTATTTACGTTCATGATTTCATGTTCGTATGTTCGTGATTATAACTATTATTGAAATAATTATCGTGTCTTAATACGTATTAAATACTTATCGTGTTATCACGCGTACGTAAAACTTGTAAATCTTGTTCGTGAAACGTAAACATGCTATAAAAGGAAAGTTCTAATCATGTACGTACGATCATAAGGGTACTATTCATGGTAAAAGCATGCGGGTTTTACACAACCATCTCAAATCTTTGGCTGCCATCGTTTGCTTATTGTCATGATTAAGGTCTTAAGAGTTCTGCTTTGATGGTCTGTGAGTCGGACCTCTGATGGTTCAGAGCTGCTGGTGGTTCACGACTCTGTTGGTTCAATACTGCTGAGGGTCCAGTACTTGCTGGTGATGGTCCAAACTGCTGGTGGTTCAGAGACAGAGGTCAAATATGTTGGGGGTTCAGCTACCTCTGGGAGTTCAGCAACCTCTAGGGGTTCAACTTACTGATGGGAGTTAACTGATAGGGGTCAGCAGCTTAAGGGAGTTCGCTGATGGGGGGGTCAGCTGCTGAAGGGAGTTCGCTGATGGGGGTTCAACAACATAAGTCCAGTTCAGCGACCTGTATAAAACATGGGGTTCATAACTCTGAGGGTTCTTCAATGGTCAGTGACCTTGCTGGTGGGTTCAAAGATCAGGCTTGTGTTCAGATATTCAGCCGTGTCTACACATGAACCATGACACTTCATCCCAGCTATTCATTACGCTGACCAACTATAACCAGATTACAATACCTATTTTGGCTCCTCAACCCCACACTATTCTACCAACTTAAACTATATCAGCGAAATCTCTTGAATCTTTGCCATCCTTTTAACTCGAAGAACGTTGTATTCAGCTTAGATTGAGCACTGAAGCTATCGAGTCATTGCTAGACATTCTCACACCATTGAAGCCTACCTAAGCTTTTATTCGACTCCCCAGCTCTATATTTTTCACTAATGCACCACATCAATAGGTATCAAGCTCTTCGTGAGCACATGTTTCCCATTACCGAGGAGACCTGCTGATTTTTTAACCAGCTTTAACATAACATTGGACATCAACGTTATTACCTATAGACACGAGTCAAAGATCCCGTCGAACACATGATTCGCTGACCTTGGGATTTGGGCCAGCGACCTTTTGGCTAATGCTGTGAACTCAGTGGCTGTGACACCATCGTCTCATCATCAGCTACCACGTGACTCATCAATTTCTCATATCATTATCACCGCAACAACAACCCTTTTTAAGATCCACTTCCAATTCGTCTCTTTTCACTGATTTTTTCAGTTGAACAAACGTCGACCTTTAATCTCATCTACTCTTCGATTCACCATACACCGCAACATTAACAACATCTTTACCCACATATTCATTGACATCATATACCTAATCCGAAATTAAAGGCTTCAAAACCCATCAAACGCCCAATTCCAGGAATTCATAAATCCAATCCAAAACCTGAAATCATCACGAATTCATACACCAATCCAGCAACCATTACGCATTCGTTTAGAAAACAAAACCATCGATCTTGCATGTTAATAGAATCCTTTCATGTGGCCACAAAGAAAAGATTAACCACGTTTTTTCTCAATAACGTTTTGTGTTTAGGATTGTAACGGCCGTGAAGGTTTTGTGGTGTTTTCGTTTTGTGATGTGGTGATTTTAGATCTCGACTATTTATGAATCGGAGTGAATGGGGCTAGATGAAGATGAGATTTGGCATGTAGTGATGAAGGAAATCCATACCCATCGTAAACAATAATAAAAAATCGGTACTGATTTTTTTTAATTGGTGGATATGAGTAGGTGGATTGTGAATATTTGAGTGTCGGTGGTGGTGGGATTTTGGATAAGATTTGTGTGGATATTTTAGTATAAGTCAACATCAGTGTTCTTCTCCCCTATAAAAAAACTGCTACTGCTGTGCAGATTTTTTTTTTGATCATACTGATGAATTTGACAATGCTAAAAAAGATGATATTAGCAGCCATTCGAACAGATCTGGATAGAAAAAAATCTAACCCGCTCTGATACCACTTGTTGGTTTACTAATCTTGTGCACATATCGAATCTATGAAGATCTACGAAGAACAATGTACACAATAAACCAATTTACTAACTAATAACAATAGCTTGTACTTTTCATCGTTGTATATCTTATTAATATATGAATCAACAAATATACAAGTGTTACCCGGTTGTTTGCGAAATAACAACCGGGCGATGATGACAAACTAAACTCCCATTGTTACAAGATAGGAAAGAACCAATGGGAGGAGGAAATCCTAACACTAACACTATGTGTATTTTGGTGGTGGAAATCTCTACCAAACTCTAAGTCATGAGACTACTATATTTAGTGGGAAAGTGAAGCTTCCTTTGGAATCTTCAATAAAGTCAAGTAACCACCTTGCACTTTATATTCTTCCTTTTTCACCAAAGGAAGTTCCCACTATGTCTTCAGTATAAATACTTCAGGTCTTCATATCAGAGATGGTCTTCGGGAGTTAGTGAGTCATTGTCATTACTCACTAACTCCATCATTCTGATCCTGGTTCTTGTCTTCACTGACTCAGATCCGCTGCAGTAGTGAAGGAGTCTCTATAGACTTCTAAGAACATCTTGAGGATGACTCGGTAAACTATCATGAGTTTAACGACCTATATAATACTTAAGGTATATTTCATTCAAATCAGTACAGGGACAATTTAGGCTCTAAATTGGCCCAATAATAATTACAGTTAAGTCCCTAATATTTCAATATATTGCAAAACTAGCCTTTGAAGATCTCAAATATAACAAGACTAGTCCTTGTTCTCAAGTTTATAAGTTGGAAGGACTAAAGTTGTATTTTGCGCTAAGTTGTTTACAAAAGAACTTAGCCCTAATTGCTGGTGAAAATGTCTTGGTCAGAAATTACATGTTGAGAGAGGTTAAGTGTCCATTGTCGGCTATATCATAACCCATATTAACCAAACCCACCCTTTTACCTAACCAAGCCCAGCCCATCTACCCACCAACCCAACCCAACCTTTGCCAGACCAGCTATCCACTAACCCATTTATTATTTATTAATCTTATTTTTAAATGTGGTTATTAATAATAAATTATGGCTCCAAACATTGTTTCCCTTTAACCATAGATCAAACATTACACTATAGCTGCTAAGAACCCTAAATCTCAATAATCATCAATACTTAATGATTAATTACTATAGAAACTAGAAGGGGGGGGGGGGGGGGTTGAATAGTTCTCATCGGTTTATCTCCTAATTAAATTTTCTTTCAATTAGGTGAGTGCTAAAACTATCTTTTACTTGAAAGCTAGTTGCATAATGATTAGATTCAATTCTAATGCATTAACAATATGTAGTATGTGTAATGATAATGAATGTAAGCAATGAGTAAGGAAAGAAACAACCTAGTAGGAAGACACCAAGATTTATAGTGGTTTGGAAACGAGGCTCTATCCTGGTTCCTACTCCACTCCTCGAGTACACCTTACTCGAGATTTACACTATATCCACAAGCTCCCTTCTTGGTGGAGAAAACCTTACAACGTCGCTTACATTATTTTCTGACACTAAGCTAAATGTCGAGACCTAATCTTAGCTAGGACCAATCTACACAACGTCGCCCACTTCACCATTTTACGACACAAGGCTAGATGTCGAGTTTTAATCCAAAGCTAGAACCAATCTTCACAACGTTACCTACTTCACCATTTTCCGACAAAAGGCTAGATGTCGAGTTCTAATCCAAAGCTAGAACCAATCTTCACGACTCTTCACTTTGAAGCTAAGTGAGAACTTCACACAACACAACTTCTCATCACTTTATAGTTTAGTGAGAACTCACAATACACAACCACATCACTTTATAGTTTAGTGAGAACTAACACAACTTATTACAACTCAACTAAACATATCCAAGTACACACATGTAGCTTGGATCTACACAACACAAATCCAAGCACACACATATACAAAGTATTCACACAACTCTAATCCAAGTATTTACACATAGCTTGGATGAACACAACTAGTCCAAGTATTCACAAATACATTGGATCTACACAAGACACAAATAAACAAATGCTGAACATGATTAGATCTTTAGGAGAGACTGATCTTCATCAAGGCTTCATCTTTAATCACATCACAAGTATGTGAGTGATCTTCTCTTTGGACAAGGTAAAGAAGGAGATCAAGAGGATAATCATCGGTAAATATACTTAACACATTAAGTGATCATTTACAAATGATTAGGATTAGAAACAAGAAAGAAGAATGAAAAAGATGTCTAAAAAGGGTTAATGAAAGTGCAATTTTGATTCACTATTTATAGGAGACAAGATCCCAACGGCTACCTGGGGGAGGTTCCTTAGCTACCCAGGCGGTTCCTTATCGATAGGGAACCGCGTAGGCACTTAAGGAACCACAGAGAGTAGACTCTGCTCCTTTTTGTCTTTTAGTGAATTTGAAATATCTGAGGCTATTTAAACCTTCAAAGGATATTCTTATGGCATTTAGAATATGCCATATTCAAATTTACATTTTTATTTCAATAAACATTTTCTTAAAAATAAAGTTTGTTAAAAATCTTTTGTTACATTTGACAAAAGTGAGTTTTAAGGCTAATCACTTTTATGATCACTAAGCATGATTAAGATATGTTAGTGTAATGATTATTATCTTGATGATAATTTTTGTTAGATAATTCCTTTTATGATTGTGTTTGACAATAAATGTCTTTGTAATTTGTCGTGATCAAAACTAAGAAAGATTAATTAGTACTAACAATGTTTTTAGGCATTGCTTTGCATTAACAATCTCCCCCTTTTTGATTACGACAAACTATAAACTCATTTACGTAAAATACAAAATTATCGAGTTATTAACGAGTTTATCACTATCATTTCTCCCCCTTTGTCGAAGCAAAAAGGTTAGCACAAGTCTATGAAGAAGAAAAGAACCGAACTTTGCTAGTAGCTCCCCCTTGGTGCTTACTCCCCCTTGCTTGGGGCACCAAATGAGTGAGCTAAGGTGACATGCTACACAAAGGTTAGAAGAAAGAAAAGAAACACCAATGTATATATGTGCACTACCTACTAACTAACTTGAGAGGGAGAAGGAAAGGAAATCTCAAATTAGAAGCAAGTATTTGATAAGTATGTCCAAAGAGTGTGTGTTGACAACATCATAGTTCAACTTGTGGAATAAAGGAAGAAAAGAAACATCCAAACCAATCAAAGATGATTTAAAATGTCAAGGGGTTAAAATTTAGAATTTATGGAATCACCCATAATTAATTGTAAGTTTTAACCATGATCAACTCTTTAAAAAATATGTGAGAAAGAATTAGTGGGATAGATAACACACATAACATTCATATTACACAAATATGAAATAACATACAAGATAATATTCATACAAACAATATGAATATTTAAATCACGAAAATATGAAAATAAACCACAAAGCATAAGCTATTCTAATAGTGATAATCTTCCAAGATTTCTTAAGGTTTATTGACTCAAACAACTAAAGTACAAAATGTGCCTTAGTTGGAAAAGAAAGACGACGAGGCATCATTCGAAGTTTTGTTCACGAGAACGAAAACTTTGAGAGGAGGTCGAGTGAGTAGGAATTCAAGAAAATTTAGCTTGTCATAAATATGAGCAAGTTAAATTTGTTGAAACCGACAACAAGCACACGAGGAACCATGATGCAAAACAAAGTCGTTAGATGGGGGAGGTCCATCAAAAGGAGAGTTTGGTGGAGAAGGAGATAATGGGTAAGAAATGTTTTCACAATGCCTAGTGAGATTAGGGAAAGAAGATAGGCCATTGAGTTGAGGAGAGTTGAAAGGTTTAGGTGGTGGTGGAAGAATTTCCTTTTCTCCGGTAATTGGATATATAGAGTAAGTCTCATTCCAATAGTTGATCGGAGAAAAAGAAGAATTCTTGGAAGGTTTTGGAAAAGAGGAATCATGAGGATTCTTGTTCTTCTTGATCCAAATACGTCGAACCGAGATTTTCGGTTTCTTTGAAAGCTTAGAAGAAGAAGCTTTAGGTTGAGTAGATTGTTACAAAGATATGTCAATGTTAGGAATAGAAGAGTTAGGCATTATGAGAGATGAAGAGAAGAACTCCCAAAAGAGAAGAATTTAAAGAAAATAGACAATGCAAAGATTTGAAATGAAAACAAAGGTTTTAGGAAATGTTTAGCCAAATTGGGTAAACAAAGAATCTTAACCAAGACAGTGGTCAAAGAAGAATGACCAAAGATAAGCCAAGAAAGGCTTTGCTGTACGCGGTTCCCTAAGGGAGCCTGCGGTTCCATATCGATATGGAGCCGCCTGGGGGCTAAGGAGCCGCGTCCAGTGGACAACAAACCATGAATTTCAAAAGTTTTGGAGAAAAATAAGACTTTTTCAAAATTTTGCAAATCTTGGATTTTTACCTCTTTTAGCACTAGAGTATGCTACGGTTGCACAAAAGCAACACATTCTCAAAGAATGTCTTGACAAAGGGTGACAAAATATTTAGATAACATTTTGATCCAATTTTAAGTCAAGTTTTTAGAGGTTGTGATAGATTTAGGTTCAATTTTAAATAAATTGAAATTATAGTGACCATATAGGTTAAAACACATAAAACTAAATCCTTAAATCATCTTCATGAAAAGCTCACAAAGGAAAGGAAATATAAGAAAGGAAATGAAAATAAACTAGTACAAAGATAGCTTAATCTAGGTCTTGAATGCATAGTCCTCTTTGGCTTGACCTTCTTTTAAAAACATTTGATTTTAAAAACCATCATTCATCTCCTAAGAGGAGGAGGCATGGAAAACAAGGTAACCAAGAAATAATGCAACCTTCTATGAAGAACAAGCATCTCCAACCTTAGGTTTTGAATGATGTAGTTGTTATAGAGACAACATGGGTAATTTACACCATGAGCTTCTAGAAAACCAAATAAGTAAGGATCACCCATGAAATATGGAATAGGGATGCCCAAAATGGGAGCATTAGTGTTTGAGGGAGGAGGAGGTGGTGGAGGCATAGTGTCCAAGGGTGATATGGGAGAACTTGGTGGAGTGAAAGGAGAGGTTACCAAAGGCTCAAGGACAAAGAGAATGCTTTGTAGTGGTTGAGGTTGAGTATTCCCCTCCAAAGGAGGACTAGGAGGGAAAGGTGATGACAAATCATTCATTCTAGATTGGAATGAGGATGAGGTAGAATCATGTGAATGGTTGGTACCATGAGTTGAGTTGGTCTTGCATGGAGCAAGAGGAAGTGAGGGTGATGAAGAAATAAGAATGGGAGTAGACTCATTCTTAGGGGTATTGTAGAAAGAAGAAGAACCAAGTTTGGGACACTTGATCTTGATTTTGAGGTTCCTTTGGGAGAGGAAGTTTTGGAAGAGTTGGATGATCTAGTGGACACCAAGGTTGTATGTTAAGGTTTAGAGAAGAGTTGAAGGGATGAAGAACACAATCAACAATGGAGGGTTTAAGAAGAGAAGGGGATGATCCAAACTAGTAATAGGTTAAAATCATTTTATGTGAACAATGAAATTAGGTAGTCTAGTTTAGGAAAGTGCAGGTTTTTGCAAAAAGTTTATCAAAGTTTTACACAGATTAAGGAAAACAGTGTAAAGCAAAGATTCTGTTGAACCAGTACTAGGCGGTTCCTTATGTAGTGTCGCGGTTCTTTATCGCTAAGGAACCGCGGGTTCGATATGGAACCGCGACCAGAGGTGTTCAAAATAGCACATCCTCAAACTTTTGCTAGCCCAGATTTTATACCAAGGTTTATCAAGCCAAAGTGAACTATTAATCAAAAACTAGGAAGCTATTCAACACATAAGATGCACAAAGTTATGTAAATCGAAAGATAGATCACATAAGCAATTAGGATTAAAATACTAAGTAATCCAAACACATAGCATTAGTTAATAAACATAACATCCTAAAAAGCAAAAAAAGAGTTATACAATCCAAACATGTTAACCATGATAGATCAAAGCTTCACTTCTTCTTTTTGCCAAGTCCCTTGATCAACTTACTTATGCTCTTGAACGATACTCTTGACTCCATTCGATGATCATACAACTCACCTTGGGTTTTAAATTAGCACGATAGACATCCTCAAGACCAAAGTTTCCCGGAAGTCCATTGCTGGCATGGTGAGGAGGAGGGATGATTTCTTCTAACCCGTCCATGAAAGTGTCCATGGATGGGTGGGAGTCACTCGAAGAGCCAACTTGAGCACTTGTGCCAATGCCACCACCATCACTTGGTGACATGTCAAAGTCCTCATCATCTGACTCTTGTGGATCGGATTTTCTCGAACCTCGATCACTTCTCGCCTTTTGGTGGTTGTACCTCTTGAATAGGTAACATAACTCGTTTGACCGAGCGAAAGCGAGTAATGTCAATGTCGGATAATCTTCACCAACCCTCTTAAGAAGGCGAGTAAGGAGCATGGCATAGGGGAGGTTTGTTTTAGGTTTGGAAAGAGCATAGGTAATTCGTCGAGCGATATAGTATGCTAGATTGTACTTGGCGTTGGTAGCGATGCAACATAACATGTGCGGAATACACGCCGAAATATGATCCCGAATTCCACCAAGACAAAACACATTCTCCCTAGGGATGTCGGCCCAACGGACCATACAAACAATTAGGTCGCTTAAGAGAACCTCATAGCATTTTACCCGACGCTTGGTAGAGTGGATGCTTCTTACAACGTTTTGTGACAAATCTAACATTTTCAGGTAGTAAAATATTTTCTCGTATAATATTTTGAAACTTATTTTTGTGTTGATTGACGAACTCATAATTTACGGATTTAAATTTGGGGTTACGTGCATAATTTGGCGTCTTTCACGACTAAACCGGAAACCTTAGGATTACGTATTTACGTTTTTGAACTCCGTTTTTGATGAGACAATTTTTATTGGATTCGTTTTGTGACGGTGATTCATAATTTATAAAAACGTTTTTCGTAAAACGACCCGAGGGCACGCAAATCGAGAAAACTAGAATCGAGAAATACCCGTAAACTAGTGAGATGGGACAAAACACTTTGCCCCACCCCACTAGCTTATATGGGACGGCAAAGATGACACACCACACATAGGTGGCATCAAGTCTTAGCTAGTTACACAAGTGTAAGCTTGTGCTTACACTTTAAGCCAACACATTTTCCACTTCACATCAAAACTAGCAAATGGTTTCATTCTTACCATTTCCTACATGCAATCCACTCTAAAACTCTCTCAATCTCTCCCTCCTTGCCGTCCCAAATCAAGCAACAAACCCCATCATTGATCTTTTCTAACCACAAACCACATGTTTACTAGTCCTATTAAGGTGTTTCCTTGAAGCCTTGATCATTTGGTGGCCATATAAACATCTTTGGAGGTGATTTGCTTGTGTCCTAGGGCTGATTTTCCAACATATGTTCTTGATATTTGATGGTCTTGGAGATACTTGTTGTGTTCATCAAGTTCTTGCCTTCCTAAAACAAGAAATCCACTTGGATTGATAAAGAAGATCATCCTCTACATTTTTCTCTTGTTATTTTGTAAAGAAAAAATGTATTTTCTTTCATTTTGTATATGTATATGATGTATATATGATGATAAAAATGTTGTGTGGGGATCAAGTGTTGATAAACATGCTTAAAAATGATGATAACCATAAGAAATGAAGCTAAAATCATGACTAATTAGTTGGCTGTATAAAAACAGTAGATAACTAAATGATGAACTGATAAAATTGCATGGTTTGATCTATTTACAGTAAGTAGATGATGTTATACACATGTGAGAGTTGGCCATGCAATAGAATCAAAATAATGAGTGAGATATGATCAAAACAAGTTAGGTGGTACAATCTGAATAAGCAGTTTTGTAGGGACTGTTAAGGCAACTTAGACTCAAAATGGGCAGTAGCTATAACTAAGTTATATGTAGAAAATATTATGAAGAAGTTGTCATCCAAAAATGAGCTTCTAAGTCATTGTAGAACTCTAGATATGATAAAAATGGTGAATGTGAAGTTAAAAATCAGATTTTGGAAATAATGTTTATTATTATTATATAAGCACTCACATTATAATTTATAAAATGTAAAATATAAACCCACTAACTTATAAAACTTATTTATATAAATGTATAAAAGGTTAATTAAATGGGTAAATTATATAAATGGTGGTAAAAATAATATTTATAAATAATAAAAACTATAAACTTGATTTTTACGACTTTTTCGGCTATCGCCGTGAAATTAACGTTTTTCGCCAAATAAAACTTAGACGACCAAACCCGTCTAATGTAAAGTTTATAAAAGTTATATACTGATGTATAAGTAACTAAGACAAGTAAAAACCGATAAAACCCGAACTATAAGAATTACGGACATTTACGAGCTAAATAAACGTATTGGACTAATAATTGGACTTAATAAGATAAAAACTTGTAAAAAGAATTATTTGGGCTTAACCCATTTGGGCCCAACATGAAAAATATATATACTGATCATATAGGTATAAAATAGGTAAAAACAAGTTAAAGAACTTATAAAAGACTTAATGAACTTAAAATAGGTAAAATCGGTAAAACTAGTGAACTAGTAAGACGATACTAAAACGTAAACGCTAAAATGAGTAAATGAGGATTTATAAACCCACTTGATCATCATCATATGTACAAAATCATCATATGTATATTGTTATTTTGATAAAAGTCATTGGACCGAGTCTAAGACCGATTATTATTTATATAGGTTTCCGTGACCGAAGCACGCCCGTAGCCGATAATCCGCCTTTCATTAACAACGTGAGTTCATAGCCTCGCACTCTTTTAAATATTGTATAAAATGATTTGTAAACCCGCGAGGGAGATAACATGCTAGATTTTTATAAAAATAGAACACAAGTAGTCCCGATTGTATGCTAAATGATATGGACCCGAATGATGTTATGACCCTATATTCGAGACTAAAAGGATTATTAGTAGTTAGGTTATGTCACTTAAAGTCCCATTAGCATGAATTGTGAACTACCGGGTTTTGGTAGACGCTTATGCATTTGATAGTACTATTTGGGGACGATCACCCCAGTTCGCGCCTTGACGGTTGATCCCCGTCGTACCACATTGATTGGCAAGCGAATTTATGTATGAGAAGATTCCATAGCGTGATTTTTGTGACGACACGCTAACTTAGATGGGCAAATTGTTTGTCGGGTTCGCGACCCGCTGTTTTCATAGTAAGGTAACAATGTCATGCGGCTAATAATAATCCTACCTAATTCAAATAAAAATGTATCCTATATATGATAACGACGCTATTAACGATGAATATATTACCTATCATGGTAATATAGAGACTACCGTCTCATGGACGGTTTAAGATGTATGCTTGATATATATTGCCTGACTAGCAATATGTGGACTTACTTCCGATATTATACTTGTGTTCTGATTTTAAATGATTGTAAATGATTGTTTTATATAACGGTTTTCATTAAACTCTATGAATTCACTCGGCATTCGCTGATATGATTTTTGCATGTTTTCTATCTCAGGTGCTTGAAGGTAATCCGGATGGAGATCGACTCTGATGGCCCACACTTAATATTAAAAATGTTCATTCGATCTATGTTTTGTAAACTTAATGACCTGTATAATTTGGGACCTGTTGTACGCTTTTAAACCTTTTTATCGAATGAATGTTTGTTAAACCTTGTACAACCATTTTTATGTGTTGTCTATGATTGGAGTTATTGTGCTATCCCGTAACACTCTGAAAGACCCTTCCGCTGTACCGATACGAAAAATGAGAGTGTTACAGTTTGGTACCAGAGCTCTCGTTGTAGAGAACAAAAGATTTTAAAAACCAAGGTTTTGAACAAAACTTTTCAAAATCTTTTGACAATGAACATTTGAGAAAATATTTGAAAAATCTTTTGACTATAACGGTGCCAGAGATCTCCGACGTTACCAACAAGCCCTACCGAGAAGATATATATTTTGATATATATAATTTAATTTATATATATGTATATATCGTGATTTCATTATGTAATTGTTTAACTAGTATGTTATCCTAATACGAGAAATATATATAAATGCAGATTGTCATGGCTGACCCTAATATTCCTGTAGAAAACCATGCTATTCCCGAACCTAATATAGAAGATGATCCTTATTTAGACTTAGTAGATTTTGATATCGATGATGAGGAGGAACCATTTGAGGATCCCGAGCCCGAGTTAGGACTAGGAGATCAGATTGCCCCTCAGGAAGACTTAGTAGAAAATGAGATTGAGAATGTGGGTAATGAGAATGTGGATATTGAGAATGTGGGTAATGAGAATGTGGATATTGAGAATGTGGGTAATGAGAATGTGGAGATTGAGAATGCTGATATTGAGAATGAGGATGAGATTGGATTAGATGAGTTAGATGATGAGATTGACGACGAGGATGTCGAGGAAGACGTAGGTATCGATGTTGAGGTTGATGACGATGAGGAAGCTGAGCTTATTTATCCGTATGATGTTCCAGAGGGTGAGCCTTTGCCCCCACCAGTTTGTTTGTCTGATTCTGAGGATGAGTTACCTAGGGACGAAATGTCTGAATCGTCTGAATCTGATTCTGAATCAGAGGAGGATGAGGATGATGATGCACCTGACGGTACCGATGGTATTGCTACTCGTAGACGTGAGATAGGAGAGTCGTCTAGTACTCGAGAGGCTACTCATATTGATGGTCTTGCACCATGGGCCTTGAGACGTGATCTAGATGCTTCCCGTGTTAAGAGTTGTGTGACAGAGGTTGGATTGGGTGTTGTTCAGACTCAGGTTGCTTATTTGGAGTCGAAGGCTAAGATTGGCGAGAAAGAGCGAGAATTGCTTAGTTTGGATTTGAGTGATGTAGAACGTGGTTTGAATGAGGCTTTTAGGAGGTTATCGGTATTGGAAAGTGGTGAGTATGATGCTATAAAGAGAAAGGTGAATTCTTTGGAGATTCAGTTGAGTGTAGCTCGTGCGATGCGTGAGAAAGCTGAAAAGGAGCTGAATATATCAGTGGGTTGGAACAGTAGATTTTATGCCGACATGGTTGAAAGAGGATTAATCCGTAAGCGCCCAGCTGAAGATGTGTCTAGTGATCGTCCGGCGAAGATCCAGAAGACGACGGATGATGGACCATCTGGCGGTTTTCAGTAGACCAGTCTGTATTTAGTAGTGACCTTTATATCTTTTGTGTTTGTAGCTTTGACTGAACCGACTTGTTAGTTGTAGACTTGGCACGAATTTTGAGTGTATATAGTGTTAGAACTTTGATATGGATGTACTAAGACAATACTTTTGTTTCAGATCGAATGAAATATGTATCTTGTCTTGAATTCCATATTGTGCCTTATTTGTATCTTGATTATGAATTCGATCCATATTATGTGAATCCTTTGTTGGATGAATGCTTAATACTTTGAAATTGTTAAATTATAGAACTATGCCGCCCAAGAAGGCTGTGACTGAGGATGATGTACGTAGGATTATTACGGAGCAAGTTACCGCATCTATGACTGAATTTATGGCAAATACTAGAAATGAAGCTGGCGGTAGTGGAGCTGGCGGTAGTGGAGCTGGCGGTAGTGGAGCTGGCGGTAGTGGAGCTGGCGGTAGTGGAGCTGGCGGTAGTGGAATTGGCGGTACTAATGTGAATGTGAATGCTAATAATGTGAATGCTAATGCTGGAGGAAATGTAGGAGGACTTGGAACGAATGCACCTGAAGTTGGTGGCTGTACTTATGTGACGTTCATGAAGTGTGAACCTCTACCTTTTAATGGAACTGAAGGTGCTGTAGGATTAAGCCAGTGGATCGAGAAGATTGAATCGGTGTTTAGGATTAGTAAGTGTAAAGAGGAAGATAAGGTGACTTTTGCTATGGCTACTCTTAAAGGTCGTGCGTTGACTTGGTGGAACGGGAGAATTGCTTTCATGGGTCTTGATGCTGCTAATGCTACTCCTTGGGCTGAAATCAAGAAGTGGATGACTTTGGAGTTTTGTCCTCGTAGTGTGATCATTAGGTTAGAACAAGAGTTGATTCATCTGAGAATGAAAGGTGTGGACATTGATAGTTACACGAATCGATTCCATGAGTTGGCCTTGCTATGTCCTCGATTGGTTGAACCCGAAGAGATCCGAATTGAGCAATATGTGAAAGGGTTGACCAGGAATATCCGGGGGGACGTGACATCATCGAAACCACTGACCATTGATGATGCTGTTCGAATGGCTTACCAACTCATTGGACAGATAATTCAGGATAAGGAAGATGAAGCCCGTGTAGGTGAGAAAAGAAAGGGAGACGGTGATCGTGTAGATAGAGGTGATTATAGGAAGAATTTCAATCGCCGTCAGAACAAGAGAAAGGGGAATGCAAATGCTCTTACCAACAATGCACCGCGCAACGATGATAGATGTCCTAAGTGTGGCAACAAGAGGCATCCTGGCGACTGCTGGAAGTGCCGAAATTGCGGAAAGCTTGGACACAAGGTTGAAAGGTGTAAGAAGGGAACGATTTGCTTCAACTGTAATGAGGAAGGTCATAGGAAATCGGAATGCCCCAATTTGAAAGCGATTGTACCTGGAAGAAACCCCCAGGGTGGTATCTACCAACTTGGAACAATTGAGGTGAAGAAAGAGGATCCGAATGTCGTTACCGGTACGTTTTTACTCAACAATCATTATGCTGTTGCTTTATTCGATTCGGGTGCCGATAGGAGCTTTGTATCTGTGACAATCCGTCAATTTACGATTGATATTTTATTCTCAAATATTATTTGAAAATACTATTTTAAGGTTACAATATGAACTCACTTATTTTTGGGAAGAAATTTGGATTTACGTCTTGAAGTAGCATCGACTACGTTTAAACCGGAGGATTCAACGTTACGTGCTTACGTTTACATACACCGTCTTTGGTGACAGTCCGACATTTCAGAAAAATAAATTTATCCGTAAATATTATTTTGGAGTTTTAAATTTGTGTTGGTTCATAAACTCACAAATTTACGAGAAGAGATTAGGACTTACGATTTTATTTTAACGTCCTTTACGACTAAACCGGAAACCTTAGGATTACGTATTTACGTTTTCGAACTCCGTTTTTGATGAGACAATTTTTATTAGATTCGTTTTGTGTCGTTGATTCATAATTTATAAAAACGTTTTTCGTAAAACGACCCGAGGGCACGCAAATCGAGAAAACTAGAATCGAGGAGTACCCGTAAATAAATGGGATGAGACAAGTGGGACACTTGTCCCACCCCACATCAAAACCGGCCCTAACTAGCAAGTTTATACACTTGAGGTGTCAAGTGTAGCTAGAAGCCTTACACTTGTAAGCAAAGCTTACAAGTTAAGCTTTAACACATTAAAACCATTAACTTAAACCACTCCTCTCATTTCTCACCATGCAAACCACTTCAAACACACACAATCCTCTCTCTAACTCCATTAATGCCGTCCCATTCTTCTCCCTAAATCACCATCACTTGACAAAAATCTAACCATAAACATATGTTATAATTAACATATGTTAATCTCCATCCAAAAAGATGAAGATTGGTGTAAGTTATAACATCAAAGGAGGAGTTTCCATGGAGTATTAGGGCTGATTTTCCACAAGAAGTTCATGGAGCATGGTGGTCTTGAAGATGGTCATGGTTGTCTACAAGTTTCTCCATCAAAAACCATGTCAAAATCATAACCTATATCAACTTGGTGGTATAAAGATTGTCCTCCTCAACTTCTTGTTATTTTGATTATGTAATCATGTATTTTATTTCCTATTGTATATATTTATGATGATTATATGATGATAAAAATGTTATGTGGGGATTTGTTGTTGATAATCATGGATAAAAAGGTGAAAAACCATAAGAAACAAGGTTAAAATCTTGGTTAAATTTAATGGCTGTATAAAACAGTAAAGAAGTAAGTCATAAACTGATAAAATAATGAAGTAGGATCCATTTACAGTGAGCTAAATGTATTGTACACATGTGAGAGTTGGCCATGCAATGGAATCAAAATAATGAGTGAGATATGATCAAAACAAGTTTAGGGTATAAATCTGAAGTTACTGTTTTGGACGATTTTTAGAAAATACTTAAAGGATGATTCAACAGTAGCTATAGAAGAGTTAAATGTAGCACATATCATGTAGTTTATGTGATAAAAATTTGAGCTTCTATCTCCATGTAGAACTCAAGATATGGCAGATTTGGTAAAGATGAAGTTAAAAATCCGATTTTTGGAAATTAAAGAATAATACTATTATATAAGCACTCACATTTTAATATATAAAATGTAAAATAAAAACCCACTAACTTATAAAAATTATTTATATAAACATATAAAAGGTGTAATAAGTGTATAAATGATAAAAATGGAAACCTGTTAAGTTTTATAAGTTATAAAACTATAAATATGATTTTTACGACTTTTTCGGCTATTGCCGTAAAATTAACGTTTTTGTTAAATAAAACTTAGATGGTTGGACCCGTCTAATGAAAACTTTATAAAACTTATATACTGATATATAGACATGTATAACAAGTAAAAACCGATAAAACACGAATTATAGGACATACGGACGTTAACGGACTAAATTAACGTTATTGGACTAATAATACAACAAAAATGGACTAAAATACTTATGAGCTTATTATTGGGCTTAACCCATTTAGGCCCAACTTGTAAGTATAGATACTGATAATATAGGTACAAAATGGATTAAAATAAGTTAAATAACTTATAATAAGCTTATTGGACTTAAGACACGTGAACGGGTAAAACTAGTAAACTAGTATGAACGTTATCGACACATAACACAAAAATGAGTAAATAAGAATATGTAAACCCACTTGATCATCATATATATATAATCATCATATGTATACTTAATTGATATTTTTATAAAGTCATTGGACATGAGTCTAAGACCGAGTATTATTTGTCTAGGTTTCCGTGATTGAAGCACGTACCGTACGTCCGAATTGCCGATAACCCGCCTTCCCACATCAACGTGAGTTCATAGCCTCGCACTCTTTTAAATGTTTTTATAAATGTTTTATAAACCCGCGAGGGAGATAACATGTTAGTTTTTATTAAAAAGGACACCATTTGTCCCGATTGTTTGTTTATTGATTTTGGACCCGAATGATTGAATGACCCGATTGTATGACCCGATAAATGATTAATGGACCCGATAGATGAAATCAAATGGATTATTAAAGTTAGGTTATGTCACTAAAAGTCCCATTAGCATGAATTGTGAACTACCGGGAGTTGGTAGACGCTTATGCATTTAATAGTACTATTTGGGGACGATCACCCCAGTTCGCGCCTTGACGGTTGATCCCCGTCGTGCCACATTGATTGGTAAGCGAATTTATGTATGAGAAGATTTCTATAGCGTGACCTTTGTGACGACACGCTACTTTAGATGGGAAAATTTGGTATCGGGTTAGCTACCCGTTTTGGTTTAGTAAGGTAACAATGTCATGCGGCTTGTAATAATCCAAAATTTACGAAATACTAATAGACGCTCCGAATTACGATGTATTGCCTGACTAGCAATACAGGGTCATACTATTGATATTATATTCATGTTTTGGTTTTTTATAACCATATTCATATAACGGTTTTTATTTAATCTATACAACGTTGCAAAACGTATTGTATGGTGTTTTTAACGACAATGGTTCGTATAATGATTTTTAAGGCAAATGCCTATATTATGATTTTCGATAAGGATTTATATAAAATGACTTTGGCTATTTTATGGCCTATTACAAAGATTTGTATAAAATGATTTTGGCTATTTTACGGCCTATTACAATGATTTGTACGAATTGATTTTTGGTACTAATTTTATACCAAAGTTATATTGATGGAATTTATTAAACTCTATGAATTCACTCGGCGTTATCGCTGACCTTTTCTTTTAACATGTTTTATCTCAGGTACTTGAAGGTAATTCTCGGGAAGACAACAAGAATTCATGGCCCGCACTTAAACAATATTTTCCATTCAAATATTTTGTAAAACTATGTATGAAATGTAATGACTTGGGACCGATGTAACTTTGATATTTATGAATGGAAATGATTTATTATTAAACGACATGATTTTTATGCGTTGTCTATGATGTGAGTAATGTGCTATCCCGTAACACCAACTAGTCTTCCGCTGTACTAAGTTGTATAAATTTGGGGGTGTTACAGTTTGGTACCAGAGCTCTCGTTATAGAGAACGAAAGATTTTTTAAAACTAAGGTTTTGATTAAAACATTTCAAAATCTTTTAACTAAAAA